>VZRV01002451.1:35307-294425 GCA_013398115.1 Falcunculus frontatus | reverse complement strand
GGGTATTTGGCATTGAGGGGGGAGGGAGAGCTGGCAGGCAGCAAGGGGAGGAAAGGTTGGAGTAGTGCAGGAGCTGGTGATGGGCACAGAGTTGTCGTCTTCTTCATCCCAAAGCCTTCCCTGTTGATGGTGACCCCAAGCCAGATCTCATGGAGCATTTAATTGCAGCACTTCTCATGGCCACTGAATGCTCAGCTGACCCTTTCCTCCTCATCCATATCCCTGAATTCATTCTGACCCCCCAAACTCTTGTGCATCCTCAGTGGCCAAGGACACGGAAAAATGAAATTAATCTGCCAAGGTTTGTACTTCCCGTCTCTGCCCCTAAGTTTGCAGTTTCAATTCCTTGCCTAATCCTTCCCACAGCTCAGGACAGGCAAGTTTCCAAAATTTCTTGGGCCTAAAAATGTCTTTATATGTGAGATGGAGAAGTAGAAGTTCTCTGATCCAAGGGACTGGGTCTGCATTAGGAAGTGTCATATTTATTTCTAATCCTAGAAGCATTTAAATGCTAGATATAAAAATGTGATTTTTTTTTTTTATTCATAGTGAAGCTGTTCAGGATTCTTTTCAAGGTTTTTATGGCTCCTTCTGTGCTCTCCACATTTAAGCCTAGGGTGACTCAGTCATCTGGTTTCATAGAGGACAAGAATCCCAGTCCCAATAAATTGCTTTACAAACTTCTTGAAAGGTTTCTAAAGTTTCTTAAATGGCTCTGGCTTACTGAGGCAAGATAAAGGTATGGAAGAAGCAAGGGGGAAATGGATTTATTTCCAAAGGCTGTGCACTGAGAGCCTCACGGGTCAGGAAATTGCACTCCCATCCTCGTTTTTAAAGCCTTGTGCAGCACCACAACTCGTGTTGGTGTGTCCTGTGCACCTTCCCTACACTGTTCTGTCCAGGAATGGGCTTTGGGGTGCTGTTCCATGGGATATGGTCCCAGACACGATTTGGGAAATTTCCATTCCACTTTTACCTTGCCTTTCCCCAGCCCTGGTGCTGGGTATTTCCTCTATCCCTCATTTACCTGTGTTCCCCCAAGGCTTGTGAATGCAGCCCAGCAACAAAGACTGACCTGCCTGTGGCTCCAAGGGAGCTGGAGAGGGACTTTGGACAAGGCTCTGGAGAGGCAGAACAAGAGGGAATAGCTTCAGACTGACAAAGGGAAGGGCTAGATTGGATGTCAGAAGACAATATTCTGGTTGACGGGAAGGAAGATGTTCAAATCCGTGGTTGCCTCCATAAACCTTCCACGGAATGATAAAGCAGCACTGAAAGCCAGTGGCCATCTGGGGCCATCTGCTGTGCAACCTCTCAGGTTCTGAAATTGTGAGTCAGGCATCAGGAACCATCAGATTAAAAAATTGTTACAAATTTGAACTCTTTTGATTGTCTTATATTTTCTCTGTGCTGATTTTTTTATCTTGGTTTCTCCTGAAATCCTCAAGGCAGTGTTTTCTGTTTGGTGGTGTACGTAAAATGGGGGGCTGCTTCAAGACTGGCCCTCCTCAGTCTGAAGTAGGTGAGGTCATATTTTCAGGCTTCACCCACCCAAGAACTCAGAATTTCCTTTTACACAAAGAAGCCAATGTTGGGATTCCAAATTAATCACTTGAATCCAGAAGCTGGAGAATCCAGAAGCCCGGAAATATTTGAGTCAGGTTGGACAGGGCTCTGAGCAACCTGGTCTGGTTGAAGACATCCCTGTTGATTGCAGGGGGGTTCGACAAGGTGACCTTTAAATGTCCCTTTCAACCCGAATGGTTCAACAATTCTACGAATTCCGAATAAACTCTGAGCTGCTGTGAAAACCTCCCTGGAAGCAGGGGAGCAGACAGGGAATAGTTCACACCAGACAGCGCCTTGGACAAAGCCAAACTCGCTGGAAGGCTCCAGGTCAATCCTTGCTCCGCGATGGTTTAGTTGCCATAGAGACAACCAGGTCTCACTTCATCCCCCAGCACTGTTGCTATTCACCGCGACCCCTCCAGATTAAAGTTGGAGTGTTTTGGATCATTCTCTTTATTTTATCAGTGCTGTAGCACACTGCCTAATCCTAGATGTACCTCTCAGGAAGGGAAAAAAATAAAAAGAAGGAGACAAAAAAAAAGCCAAGCTCCTTCCCCACCATTTGTTGTAGGGGCCAATTATCCGAAGGAGTGACAAGTAGAAAAATGAATTAACCAGAGCTTTGTAATGTCAGCGTTATTTATCGTGTCTAACTTTGCCCAGCTCAGCTGTGGATCAGCAAAGAAGTGCTTTTATTCTTCCCTCGTCTCTTTGATGCTGTTTTTCCCTTTCCCCCCTTCCTTGGCTTTCTGTAGGTCCTTTGCTCCGCCACGCCATCGTTACGGAATCTTTTTCTCCTGCTCCAAACCAGGGGGGTTTTCCAGATGAGATGAGGGGCTGGGGAAGAGATGCCCTGCAGGAGGCGAAGGAGGGGGACTCCCAGCTCTCATCTTCCCCGTCCTTCCCCTCTGCCCCTGTGATAATCAAACCACTCAGTTGGGTTTATTTCCTTTGATCTCTAACTCACACAAAAAGTAGGTGCTGAGACTGGAACCGGCCTCTGTTACCTTTTTTTCCCCCCCTCTGCCTTTTCCCGTGCGTACTTTGCCGAGTCTACGCCCTCTCCCACCTGCTGCAGTGAAGACTTTCAAAAGGAAAAATGGCATTTGCTGGCAGGAGGCAGGAAAACAAGGGACGTTCAACCGGGATCCAGCCTGAAAGCAACGCCCTGGCGAGGAGCCCACAAACACTTCAGATGTGAAGCACCAAGTCACAGAGCAAAGAGGCAAAAACTGCATCCTTGTAAAGCCATAGTGAGGCTGCACCTGCTCGGAACGGCTGTAGCCAGTACACTGTGACACTTCAAAGCTGCCAGGGAATGAGATACTGGAATAAGATACCCCTGGCAGGGTGTAAAAGTAGCCAAATCTTGCACTGAGGCAGCCGGAGTGCTGCTTGACGTAGGGAGCAAGCCTGGAGGATAATATGTGTGTATCCAAATGACAGATGATGGGGAAAGAAATAAATTATCTTGCAGTGTGTCTGTCCCTGTATGAGTGTTGCTGGCTTCCCTGCATGGATTTTGAGACCATCTTCACTGTGAATTTCTCCTTCCAACACCCACAGCCTTCGGATCCTACAAATACATTAATAATTCAACCAGGTTATTGGCTCCAGAGGTGATAGCTGGGTTTGCTGGTTCAACTGGGCCGGTTTTCTCTGTTTAAAATCCAGTTGTTTCCTCTCTGAAGGTATCTTGGTGGGGTGGGCTAGCCCAGATCCGACAGCACGTCAGGAATTCTCCTGGAGGAGTGGGCAGCTGCACCAGTGTGGCATGCAGACTGTCAACTGGCAGTAAATCTGCTTCAAGCTCTTTTGTTGTGCCAAGCAATTGCTGAATTAACTTCTCTGAATTACTTCCAGTCGATATCTCTTATATGAAAAGCTCACAGAAAGCTTATTATGTTCAAAATTCGGCAGATACGGATTCTCACACGCTAAACATCCATTAACAACTGGATAAAGGCAACTCTCGGGATCGCATTTCTATAGGGGCAGCTTTTCGCAGACGTGCAGGTGAAGTTGGCTTTGTGTGAAGCATCTTGGATGCATTCTCATACAAGTGGAAATAAATTCTTAATAAAATCTGGGGGTTGACGCCAGGCATGAGATGGGCAGGACTGAAGGCAAAGCCAGAACATGTTGTTGAACAATCCTGAAGAGGAGGGAAAAATCAGTTGTTTGTAGGTGATTTTTAGCCCCACACTTCAAGGGTTAATTTTGGAGAGATCAGATCTTTGAATGGTGATAAGAACATCTCTGTTCTCACTGCCTGGACATGATCTCAGTGCACTCCTTGCCACGAGGCTGCTGAGTGGGCATTTCAGTGGGGTTTTTTGTTTTAAATGTGAGGTTATTGTTAACATGCTGGGTAAAATGTCATGGCAGGATTTTCAAATCCTGCACAGGGCTGACACTTCTCTAATTAGAGATCCTGGCATACTGGGGAAGCAGCAGAGATGACCTCTTCCAAAATGACCCCTTCCAAAGCAGCTGCCCACAGTCAGATTCTCACTTTAGAAGGAACAAGAGGCTGTACAGCTGGATCCCATGAAGGTGAAATTATTCCCTCTTTGTCCAGCTGCTAGAAATGCCTTAAAAATAACCAGTTAAGTCAGTGCACCAATTACTCTGTGGTTACAACCTCCAGAAGGTAATTCAGATCTCAATTTCCCTGGGAAGGGATCCGTCTTTTTCCTGTTGACTAAATAGGAAGTCTGAGATGACTTAATTCCCAGCTCAACATTGTGGCTAGCTAAAGCTCAGTGGGGTAAAACCAGTCAGAAAGAAGAAAAAAAAAAAGTGGAGTGTTGGAAAGTGTAGAAAAGTAAAAATTAGTCATTTATCCAGCTTTCAGGGCCTCCAATTTGAACCAAATTGTGTTTGAAATAAACATTATCTCTGTTAGACTTGATACTGACTATGATGGGTTCAAAGCAGAGCCCCAAAATCTCCGATCCTTCACTTTTGAGGAGCTTTCAATGATGAACTAGAAGATCATTGCAGAGTTGATGCTCTCCACCAAAACCCACCATCCACACTGCCACCAGTCTGCTGCTGCCTGTGATCTGAACTCCTCAGAGTTAGTCCCTACTCTTTTCTTCGGAGAAGACAACCCTCAGGATGGCTTCAGGCTGAGTCACATCTGAAGGAGACCCTGAGATCAGCTCAGCTGGTTGGAGCACGGTGCTAATAATGCCAAGGTTGAAGGTTTGGTCCCCATACGGGCTGCTCACGTAAGAGCTGGACTCGATGATCCTTGCGGGTCCCTTCCAGCTCAGAATATTCTGTGGTTCCATGTGATTGTTGTGCTGAAAAGTTGAATTTGGCTACAGTGAAGGCAGACATCTCATCTACCTGGGCTGGTGGCTTGAATACGTGTGCAGGGATTTGGAGGGTCTGTGCCCTGAAGGTTGGTCAACCCAGGCTTGGTGACCAATTGCTTTGACCTCTTCCAGCCGGACGAAGGTTCCACCTTTGGCATCTTTTCCAGACATCTCTGGTCTCACCCTCCTTCATGCTCCAGGCCAACTGGACATCAGCCTGCCACAAACTGGAAGCCACAGAGTGGTGCTGGTTTTGTTTTCATCCTGTGGCTGTCGATGCCACTGCGAGCCCAAAGCAGGGACAGTGGTGGCAGCAGGGACTGGGAGGGGACTGGTGTGATATCCTAAATCACTCTGTGTGTGTTTACATGCCCGTGTGTTCATTCATCTGGGACAACAATCTGAACTGAACCCACATTAACCCTGGACCAGTGACCACGGATGACACCTGGGAAGGATGTCCCTGCACCACTGCTGGCCATAACCTCTCGTGTCACCAGTTTGGCTGCATTGCCACAGAGATGGCAGGGAAAGAAATGAGCGGTGATTCAGGCCAGTAATATTCGGTGTCATCCAGGCTTTTTGCCAGCAGGGATTTACCCAGGGCTGCTCTTCCCTCTGCATTCAGCAGCTCGAGTGATTTGGCCAGCGAAGCGTCCCAAATCCCGGCATCACCTGATGGATTTTATCCATCTCTCTTCCCATCTCTTCCCAGTCTCCTGTCCTTTCATCCTCCTTGGTGCTGGCAGAGCAGGAATGCAGGCTGCCATGTGGGCAGCAATCTCATGTCCAGGGGAATTAAAGGGATCTCAGAATATGGGATGCTCCCTGGTGCTCCTGGCCTTGACTCCCCACTGTTTGGAGCCGGATGGTGCCGTACCTTGCAGGCAAAGGATCAGAAGACATCGTGTCCCTTGTCAGCGAGCTGTCACCAGGGTCCTGGCTGCAGCTGGGCATATGGGCAGGATGTGATTTATTTACTCATTGCCGAGGGTTCATTAGCTCCAGCCCCCATTCAGATGGAAGTTACCAGGATCCCAGGGGATGCCAGTCCAGCTTGGCAGCTGACACAATGCCCTGGGCATCCCTGAGTGCACATCACATGTGGCAGAGGGATGAAGGAGCTGGAAGCATCCATGGCAGTAGGGCTGGAAAAGCACATTGCTCCAGTTCCCACAGCAGACGTGCCAGTGAGAGCTGGAGCTCCTTGCCCAAAGTAAATGCCTGTGTTTATCATTGTCAGGGTGATTTGTTGGCCACCCAGGCTCTTCTGAGAGCGAGAGGTTGTCCCATCTCTACTGTTCAGTTGCCACCACCTCTGGAGAGCAGGGCTGCCCAAGCCCTTATGGAGACCACGCTCCAGTGCTTGTTGAATCCCCACTTCCATCAGCTACATTCCTCTGATATCCCTAAAAATGCCCTCTCCCAAGCCTTGCCTGTTTGCATCGCCAGACCTGGAGATGGACCAAGCACTTGGGAGCTGCTCTAGTTCAGGAGAAATGGATCTCACATCCATTATTTAGATCCTCCCATGCCTGGGCATGGAGAAGTGTGTTTAACACATTTTGTTTGCTCGGTGCATGTTGAAATGCACCTGTTCTTGCTGACATTTTTATCTCCACAACCCCCTGGCAGGACGTTGTAGACAGCTGGGGGTTGGTCTTTCTTCCCAGGTAGCAAGTGATAGGACAGGAGGAAACGGCTTCATTGAGCCAGGCGAGGTTTAGATGGGCTATTAGGAAAATATTCTTCATGGAAAAGGTTGTTAAATGTTGGAACAGGCTGATCAGGGAAGTGGTGGAATCATTGCTCCTGGAAATGTCCCAAAAATGTGTAGATGTGGTGCTTAGGGACATGTCTTAGTGCTGAAGATAGAAGTGTCAGATTGATGAACTCAATGAACTTTTCCAGCTTTAATGATTCCTTGATTCTATTCTTTGATGGTGTTTCTGTGGTTGAATCAGGCTTGATTTGAAGCTGTGGCTTTGTTTGCATACTTACTCCCCCCATGTTCACCTCTCATTCAGGCACCCTGGGAACATCTGTGGGAACTTCAGAGGCTGAATAAACTTTCAATTGCTGTTGTGTCTCACTCCAGAATTAGCTGCGTTTCTTCAGTGGATTAAGTGATTTTCTGTGCTTTCTAATTTATAGAAATCTTGATATTCTCAGGTATGTGCTGGGTTCTCCCTTCACTCAACATTGCTGTAAACTGGGTGTGAACCTGGCGCACAAGAGGAGTTGTCCTTGTATTGTCTGAACATTTCACGTGGGGCAGGTGCTGACAGGACAAGTGTTGAGTGTTTTAAACTAAGAGAGGAGAGATTTAGATTGGATACTAGTTGGAAATTCTTGGCTGTGAGGGTGGTGAGGCCCTGGCACAGGGTGCCCAGAGAAGCTGTGGCTGCCCCATCCCTGGAAGTGTCCAAGGCCAGGTTGGACAGGGCTTGGAACAACCTGGGACAGTGGGAGGTGTCCCTGCCCTTGGCAGGGGGTGGAACTAGATGAGCTTTAAGATCCCTTCCAGTCCAAACTATTCTCTGATTTTAAGAACTTTCCCATCCACCTGTCTCTCTATGGTGCTCCAAGAGGAGGAAACCACTCTGATTATGCTGTTTAAAATCACAATGTGCCCATCTGAAATATAAACCTGACAAAGTGGTGCATACTCGTTGATTCCTAGCATTGTGTGTATGTGTTGGCAATAAATCCCCCGAAGGAACTCGGGGTGGAAGTTCCTTTAACAAAATAATCAGTGCTATATTAAGTTCTGTGTGCAAACAGGTGCACAAGGTTTGGGTCTCTAGAAATAAACTTAAGAGGCAGCAGTTTGGGGTGTGTTGCGTATTAGGGCAGCAAAGTGCAGGGGAAATGTGAGTCCAGAGCCTCGAGGAGTTAAATGAACACTTTGGAGCTTAAGAACCTCCTGATGCTTCATGGGAAAATGGCAAAATATTCTATTTAGAGACTCTACTGCTCACACATCAGATGTTTTCTTCAGTTCTCTCTCTCTCTCCCCCTGTGTAATCTTTTTTTTTTTTTCTTTTTTAAATTATCATCGGGGGCAATTTGCATGAGAGGGATCTTTGTCTGTGAAGTGCCCATCTGCTGTGCAGCCCCACCTCCCCCCTGACGACACAGCCATCTGCTTTTGACATCACAACCACACAGGGATGTGGCCTAGGGAGCCACTGGCACTTGGTTAACACCTTGCCTCGATGTCACCCTGCTATCTGAAAGGATTCCCAGGTGCTTTCCCTGGATTGTACAGCCCAGACGGGGATGAGCTGGCTCAGGATGGTCTGGGCTGGTGAGTGGGAGGTGCGGACGGCCAGAGCCACGAGCAGTTTGGAGCAGGGACTGTGGTTTTTGATTTGCCTTTGTGTCACACGTCATGTGAAGGAGAAGTCCCCTTGTCTCTGCCTCCTGGGAATTGAAGAATAATAATGATGAGGCTGATGATCACTCTTATGAAGCAGTGTTTGATTAGCTTCACTTGCATCTGCTTGAGACACTTCTAATTACACAGCAGTGTCCTGGTGTCATTCATTCCCCAAACTAAAACTGATTTGCCCTTCAGAGCTTGTCCCACCCCAGTCAGTGATGCTCAAAACCAGACTGAGAAGGGAGGACATCTACTACAGACCTCGCTCTTTGACTGATTTACCTGCTCAGGGCTTAGATACTACATGGATAAGCGCAACATATCTGAAAAAAAAGTGTACCCAACAGCCCAGATGGTCATGGCTTGGTGAAAACAGTGCCACCTTCCGAAATGCTGGCGCTTGTCTTGCTGTGCATCCTCAGGTGGGTAACAGCAGGAGCTGTCACAATTGCTGCAGGCAGGAGTTTGCTGTGGTGAATTAAGAGAGTTGCCTTCAGGTTAAAGCCCTGCTGCATCTGGATTTCTGGGCATATATATTCCTTTTCCAACCTAGAGTCCTTGTCCAGGTGGTGTTTGAGGTCTGTGGTTTTCATGTGTGGTTTCTTCTTGGTTTTTTTTATTTCCCTCCATATAAATCTGCAGTGGGTTTCTCTCCTTTGGGAAGGAGCAGAACCACTGCAAAGCCTCTCTGGTCTGGCTGCCATCCACCCAGAAACCCTGGGCAGATCCCAGGCACGTGTGGGGATCAGCTGTAAATCCAACACGTCCGGGAAGGGCTGTGCTCTGCACAACCCCCGTTGGAGCAGGCTGGGAGATCCCACTTCATTTCAAGGAGTGTGGAAGTGCTGCTGCAAGCTCTTTTCCATGGTTATTTTAATCATCCAAAAGAGCAGGGTGATGCTGACTAGAAACTTGTATCAAATTCAGGACAGTTCTAATTTTTTTTTTTTTCCATGAAAGCAATCTGCAAGCAAGGCTTGGATAGGAATTTGGAAAATGTTGTGTGTTTAGGGGTTTTGAAATGAAACTTGTGAATTATTCCTCTGGGAACTGAGCTTATCTTCAAAATTCACTGAAACAAAACAGCCAGCTGTAATATTATTGATTATTATCAGCATGGTGGCGACATTGCTTTTGATGATAATAATAAAAGACCAATACAAGAAGAGGGAAAAAAATACGTTTTGTTTTGGGTCAAGCAAGTTGTTTTGTTTTACCTGACCCATTTCCCTTCACTAATCTTTCATTTAAGCAAGAAAAGTGCAGGAAATGAGTGCTATGGATTAACCCCGACCAAAATTAAGACCAACAAGAGACGTTTTCCTTGGCTTGCAACCAGGATGTTTGATCCTGGGAATGACCATGGCATTAAACATGTGCACAGCCACTCCTCACCACACTCCATCAAGGCAGGGAGGTTAAATCCTGGAGGGAAGTGCTTCTGAGCAGGTTCCCAGCCTCTCGAGCCTCTCTTGCTTTGCATGGGAAATGCCGATGCACGACCCTAAATTCCTCTTGAATCCAGACTTATTCTTCCCCCTTCTGCCACGGCCGGGGAGGAATTGAAAGAAGCAGCAGGGCAAATTGTTCCCCGAAGTTTTCCTTGCCCGTCAGCAGGTCCATTAATCTCATTGCAGAGCTGCTGCTGCACCAGGTGCACAGATTATTCTAATATTGCCACCATCCCTGCCAGGAGAGGCTCGTGCTGGATGATAACGCTCCTCTAATCCACTTACTGGAGGTGGTTTCTCACCGCGGTTTGAATACAGCTTCTCCCTCTGATCGTGTCTCCGTCAGCGCTGGCACCACTCTGAGCCACTGGAAACTCTTAATCCTTTGCAAGCATCTATCAAATTCTTTTCCCCATCCGGGACCCCTCTTCTGGTGAGAGCTGAATTCCATGGGAGATGAAAGCCAGCAGCACCTTGCGGGATCAAACGCGCGTTCATGAGCAGCAGAGGAGGCACACGGGAGCTTTGAAGGGTCCAGGGGGAGCGGGGAGAAAATCCTTTCCTTCCAAAATCTTGGAGAGGGCATCCTGATGATGAGACAAATCCACCAGCAGTCAAATGCTGAAGCATCCCCCCTCCCTCCTTGTCCTGTTCAGGCAGACTGGAGCTCCCGGAATGCCGGTACTGGTGGGAGCTGGCAGGATGCCGGGGCTGCACAGAAGGCTGGGGGCTTGTGCCATGTGGGAGCCGGGCAGACTGGCAGCAGCTGTTGGAAAGTCAGGGAGTTTGGGTTTGTTTGCAAAGCGGGACATGGGGGTGAGAGGCTGAGGGGGAGCAGACAGCCTCCCATCTCCCCCTCTCGAGGGTGGTGTTGCTTTTTCCTGCAAGCTTAAAGAGGGTTTTTTCTGTGCCCCGTGAAATAGGGGGACGATGGAGTTATTCAAGTCTATTGAAAGCTGAGCACAAAGGCTTCCCCAGGCTGCTTCACTTCGTGGTGCAGGTCTCCACCCAACGGGCTGAGGGGCTTGGGGGCATTTTTAGCTTTCGGCTGGGATTTTTCTCTACCCGCCCTTGTGGCCGGTCCCTTTCCATGCTAGGATGGCTTTCGCCCAATTTCCTTAGTTGGCCAAATTCATTGACTCTGTTTTACTAAACAACTTCATAACTGAAGTATTGAAGGCTTTTGGGTTGCCTTAAAGCCTTGATCTATGACTGTGCTCGTCATTGTTTAAAACATAAAATGTCCCAGTTCTCCCTTTCTTCTCCTTGGGAAGTCCAAAGGAGTGAAGCTTTGCAGATTGCGGATGTCACAGAACATCATACATTTGTTTTCCCCTTTTCTAGCAATTTAACACATTGTGCTTTTGCAGAGGTTCAAAAGTTCGCTCGGCAACAGTTGGTTCTTGGAGCTCGTTGCAAAGGCCTGTGAGGAAACTCAAAAAAGCCCAACCAACACCATTCCGTGGCTGCAGGACATAATAGCAACAAACCACATGTAATGCCCTTAATATTACTCAAATTATGCAAGAATGCAACCCCCAAACCCCAGCATATCCGTGTTTTCTGTTTCTTTACCATATGTCAGCGTATTCTGCGAGTAGTTAGAGGTAAAGCCTGACCTTTACGTCAGGCGCTTTCCGACTTTCTTTTAATTTGACCCAGCAGCTGGGATCAAAGCCCTGCTACGTTCAGACAGCCTAAAAATATAGAAAAATCCTATTTGTCCTTCAGCACGCTTTAGTATGCAGTTGGAAGAGCGCTGTGGAGAGCGGCTGGGCGAAGGGCTGCATTAGCAGATGTTGCCCGCATCGCGTTGACAGCGCTGCGTTTGCGATCGGTGCCACTTTCAGATCCCAGAGCCAAGTGCTGTGCTCCGCTCTCCTGAACGCTCACAGACGTTTGAGGCAGAGGCCTGACAGACAGAACCCAAAATTGCATGGAATGCACTCAGACAGAGGAGTCACCGGGCGGGGATGGCTGCTGGGGGCAGATGGGGTTTGATGGGTTGTGGGGGTGGTTCAGGAGTCAGCTGGAGAGAAAAGGGGATCCCTTCCTGACAGGAGAGGTGAGAAACATCACGGGATGTGAACTCATTGGCTGTTTCCTGGCTCTGTTTGTTGTGAAGGATGGCAAGTGAAGGTTTCTCCTCAAAAGGTGGTTCAGGGACATAATTAATTTACTGGATTTTGCCTTGTTCTGAGGTAATTCAGGAGTGGGCAGCAGAGCACAGCCTGCCAGGGAGACTGGGATGAGCTGGGTGCTCCCGGGGAGTGATTCTGCCTCCTGGTTTGGTGTTGGGAGGGCACTCAGAGTGATGGGGCCAGGCTCTTCCTGAAGCTCCTATAATGCCCGTGAATCATAAAAATTGTAACAGATCTGATGAGCAGCCCTGAGTTCATTAACATTGCCAAAATCAGGCTTTGACCCTGATCCTTGCAGGGCAGTTGGGCTATGTAACCTTTAAAGGTCTCTTCCACCCCAAACCATTCTATGATTGTGTAATTCTACAGTCAGGATCCGAAGGCGCCCAAGCATTTATCCATAGATTGTTGCACTCAGCAGTCCCTGGCTACACTCTGCCATCCCCTCTTGTCCCAGTTCCAGCAGAGTTTCCCCCATAGATCCCTTCTGTAGCCATAAAGGAGTCCCCAGAGCCTCCCAGCCGGGCTGGTGACACAGGTGTGTCCCCAGACCCGTCAGCGGCCCACAGGAGCATTTTGTGCACAATGAAGGTGGCAGACTGTCAAAGCTTTAGCTGTGCTTTCCTGACTCCTCAGCCAGCTTCCAGAGAGGGACTGCGGTATCTTCTGGGCTGGCAGCCACGCCAGAGAGCTGGAATTCTGGAGTCTGTCTCTTGGCACTGCTGCTGGCTGCCGTGCCTCCTCTGTCTGCTGCTGCTGCAGGCAGCTTGCAGGTTTTGTCTCTGGGAGGACGCTAAACACCATCCCTGCCCCTTGAACGCCCACTCTGTTTAATTGCCAGCACGTTTGCCAATGTGGTTTTGGCATGAGCCAGTCTGTGGTGTCTCAAGGTGAAGCCTGGAGCTGCTCCAAGGGTTAACACCTTCCAAAACCCATCCTCAGTAAGTGGAGTTGGGGTAATCTCCCTGGTTTGGTAGCAAAAGAATATGAAAGCACAAACCCAAGCTGTGCCATGTTGTTTGGGGACAGCACAAGTGATTGTGGCTCATTTTATATTCCAGCTGGGAGTTAACAGAGAAGCCAGGGTTTGCAGGTTGACTTCTTGTTCGGCAGCACCGCAGTGCTCCTGTGCTCCCCTGAGCACCTTCCTCCAACAGAAAAACCAGCAGCACCCCCCCTTCTCGAGATTTCTGAGCCAGCAGGGCTGACACCACTTTGCTCAGCCCCTCAAGGCTCAAACACGGCCCCAGCCTTTTTTTTTTTAAGCGTGGAGGGTCCCCTTAGTGGCGATAAACGCGGCGTGGCATCGAACTTCAAAGGCTGCTGGAGCAAACGTGTCCAGCCTGGTGCCACATGGCGAGGAGGGACAGGGTTCAGGTGACAGATGCACCCACAGATGCACAGTCAGGGGACAGATGTGCCCCTTGGCAAGGGGCAGGGTTGTAGGAGAAGAGATGCAGACCCCAACTGTTGTTTCACTCCCCCATGCCTGCCCATAGACTACCCTATATTTCATAGGAATTTTACTGTGATGGAAATTTAGTGTCCCTGAGCGAAGGAGGAGCGATTCCTGCTGTGGGGTGGAGCCTGTTCGGTGTGCACCCGTCTTCTGGTTGGGGGGATTTGGCTCCTGTGGTGGGACCTGGTGAGCAGCACGTGGTGACAACTGGGGGATGCCGGTGGAGCCACACCCTCGGAGCATCCCCAGCTCTAGTCCTCAGGGTGGCACGGAAACAAAAGGATCGAGATGGTGGGAAATAAATGCCATTAATTTCCCCTTAAATGGAGATTTCTTTCGCTGCTCTCTCGTAGCACTTTGTCTGCAGAGAGGCTCAAGTGCCCACACACGCTGCTCTCTCCTGGGGTGCACTGTGACCCGCTAATTCCACCCTGGAGGTGTTAAGCTGCATCTGCACTAGGTGCTAAAAGGTGTTTCATCCTGTTGACCATGCGGAATAAAAGGAAACACCGAAAGAAAAAAGCACTTATTTCTCCTGTCTTGCCAAGGTCCGCACACTCTTCGTGGCTGGGCCCCCTCCCTTGCTTCTCTTGGTGTTTTTCAAGTCTAGATAAACACAGAGAGCAGGAGTTTGTGTGACTGTGTAGGCAGGAATTCTCCCATAGCCTGGCAGTGAACCTCTTGGTCCAGGCTGGGAATGAGCTTTATTCTCCCTGTGTCATCCCTGGTTTGTTTTCCATATTTTGCCACTTAACTGCGAATCCTGGTGGACCTACCTGACAGGAACACTAATGCCGTGTGCCCTGCAGCCACGCTGCTGCGGCTTTTCCGTGGCACATTATCCAGCATTGCAGTGCTGGGAAAGCTGTGACTTCCTACTGGAGTGTAAAAGCGGAGGAAAAGAGGCAGTTTTCTTGCCCTGTTCTCCATGCTTATCTCCCAGGTAACCACAAGAAGGTATCCACCACCTTCCCTGCCTGCAGATCGACTCACTGCCTTCCTGGCTTCTCCTTGGACACTGGAATTTCCTGTCCTTGCTCCTCGGCCAGAGGTCAGGCTGCCCAGGGCAGATCCTTGGAAGCTTCTGGGCAGAACTCCATCAGTCTTAGCAAATTTGAGCAGGTCCAGAAGCAGCTCCTGCTGTTATACCCCAACCTGCAGACACCTAGGGAGGCAAATAACCACAATTCACAACAAAACAAAGCCATTGGGATTCTCCTTTGTGGCGTTAAGGAAGGTAATTAGGCTGCACGCAAAGAGACAGAGGTTGGAAGTCGCGGAGAGCAGAGCATGATTTCGCCAGAACGTGATTTTTGAGGTTTCCTCCTTTAGACAGGAACTTTTACCCTTAAACAGGGTGAGGGGAAGGGGCTGACAGGAATGGCAGAGCTCGTCCAGGGTTCTGTGAGATGTGCTACAGCTGCAACAGGTTGGAGAAAGGGTTTTTAGGGGAGGGTGTGAACAAGGCTGTTCCTCCTCTCTGGATGGACTTCCCAGCATCAGTGGGGCCGAGTTTTTCTCTACTGTTGGTGGTTTCCTCCTGCCCTGACCCTGCTGGTGGGGAAATCTTGCCCATCCTTCCTCTGGGACAGCAGCTGGCAGCTCCCACCACCTCTGGCTGCATCCATTTGGAAGCCTGGGGACAGCAGGGTGTCCTGTCTGTCCCTTCTGACAGGCAGGGGGTTGGAACTCGATGGTCTTTAAGATCCTTTCCAACCCAAAGCAACTGCCCAGGAAAAGGGAGATGTGACTTCTGTACCACAGCTCAATCTCTCCTCCCCTCCAGCAAAACAGAAAGAAAACCCCAAACCACCAGCCAACAAATAAATAAAATAAAAATCAGTGTCCCATTGCGATGGTGGTGAGGAGGAAGAGACTTTGAAGGCAAGTTGTGCCAGTGGATCCCGGTTGGCAGAGCTGTCTGGCGCCTGAGAGGGATGTCTATGAATGCAGGGAATTTGCGAAGCTGCTGCCACACGCTGCAGATGAGGCGGCTGCGCTCGTGTTCGCGCACATCTCACCCAAACTTGGGGGTTTCTGTCCCGAATCCTGCGCGCTGTGAAAGCAGAGCCGCGGCACAATGAATGCGGCTGCCGCGGTCTCACCTCATTGTGGATTCCCGGGGAGTGCGGGATTGGAAGGGGGAGCAGGTGCACGCTTTGGAGGAGGTGGGACCGGCAATTATCAGCCCGAGCGCTAATTGTCGAATTAACATCACACTGTGTAACACAAGTAAATAAGAGCCGGCAGTTTGGGTTTCTTGCGGAAACCTTCATTGCGAGGGCTTTGTGTCTGCTCTGATCTCTCTTCCACCTCACGTTACAGAGCCTGGCAGGAGTGGCTGGTGGTGTCTGAAATAGCGTGGATGGTTTTTTCCCCGTCTTGCACTGCAAAGCGGGATTCAGTGTGGGATGAACATGCAGAACTGGCCTGGACATAATTTCTGCAAAAGTGCCTATATTAACACAGTCTATTACCCCGGCTGCAGATT
Source organism: Falcunculus frontatus (assembly GCA_013398115.1). Taxonomy (NCBI): domain Eukaryota; kingdom Metazoa; phylum Chordata; class Aves; order Passeriformes; genus Falcunculus; species Falcunculus frontatus. The sequence goes on along the minus strand of VZRV01002451.1, from coordinate 278,603 downwards.
GGGTGTGGGTGGCTCTCCATCCTTTTGGCAATTCCCGTGGGTTTCCTGCTGGTAACTTTGACCAGAAGCTGTTAAAAATCTGCTGTACATTCCACACTCAGAGGCAGCTGTATTTCAGGAGTGGAGTGATAGTCAGAGCTGAACCCCCCTTTTCTCCAGGCGTCTTCATCTGTGAGGCACTGCAGGTCCTTCGGGATGATTATAAGGTATTTATAGTTGAGGAGATGGATGACTTAGTCCTAACAGTCTGAATGATATCGCAGCGATGGCAGCCTTAAACACAGACAGCTAGAGGTCACATTTGATTACATAAAAACTGGATTTCAGCCGAAGCAGCTGGGAGAGATGTTCCTCCCTCCTTGAGAAATGACAAGTGCAAAAAAAAAAAGAAAACCATCCTTCCTGACTCGGGTTCGTGAGGCAGCCAAGAGCAGAGTGCGGGGTTGGGTGCCAGTGGCTCTGTTATCCTTGGCAGAGGGAAGCAACTTGTTAGTGGTGGCAGCACAGCCCAGCTGGCAGGGTGGAGAGGCCGTGGCAAGCAGAGTGTCCCCAGCATCCGTCTCCCTGTCCCCTTCCAGGGAGTGCATCAGGACGTGTCCCGTTTCTGCGCTGATTGCTCGCCTGCACTGGTAATTTGCGGCCGTATAAATTCCTGCTGCTATTACACAGTGAGGTGATGCAGAACAAAGCTGCTGATTAACACATGGAGGAGCCATGGATGCTCCTGGGAAGGGACAGGGACTCAGCTCCAGCCACTGTCAGCTGGGCAAGGACCTGGCCAGTCCCTCCAGGAGGAAAGCCCAAAGGCTCAGGCATCCCGCATGCTGGGGATGGTGGGGTGAGTTATGGAGGTTGGCAGTTTTCCCCCTATGCTCCAGAATAAAATGTACATGGGACAGGTCTCCTGCCCTAAATGAACTTGTTGGCATCTTCTCTGTGGTCAGCCCTCCTCACAGCCTGGCAGAAGGGACTGGCACGAGTCGGAGAAGACCTGTTTGTGTGTGGAGAGGGGCAAGAATAAAACGGGAGAAGGGCCAGGAGGGTGGGAAGTGGGAAGAGAGACCCAGAGCTGAAAGACCAGAAAGCTCTGCTGGCTGGGAGCCGGGCACCTGCACATGAAGGGAAGAGAACAGGACAGGTGAGAGCAAGGATCTGAGCTGTTGAGGTTTCCTGACTTGGTTCCCCTCTTGCAGAGACAGCACAGAGCAGAGCAGATCCATCTCTGGATGGATTTTAGCTGGATGCTGCTCAGATGGACAGCTGCCAAAAAAGTGACTAACCCTAAGAGAAGCCAGGACTGGGTCTGGGGGGGATCATCTCCTGCTGAGGCACAAGTCCAGGAGCCACATGATTTGCAGTTGTGGTCTTCTGGCTTTGCCACATCATCAAAACCAAAGAGGCTGAGGCTGTGTCACGGTGGAGACGAGGGTTGGAGGTGCTTCCAGCCAAGAGGGCAAAGGTGATGTGATGGTGTCTTGCTTATCACCTTTCTCCTTTCCCTGTCTGTGTTTTTCTCATTCTCAGCCCCTAATTCCTGCAGCTCCAGCCTCTCCTGCAATCCTCCATCCCGCTGAAATCACTGGTGTGGTGCTCAGCCAGGCTGGGCTTTTCCAGACCCTTTCCAGGTGAGCTGTGGTGTCTGTGAATAAGGCTGAGATAAAAAGGGAGGACAGGAGGTCCTCCTCTCTTGCCAGCGCTGAGCAATGATGGGGAAGGGAGGTCAGACCTGGCCGAGCAGGCAGAGCTGCCTGACTGGGGGCAGGAGGAAACACAGCAGCAGCAGCTCTTTTATGTCCTCCTGCCCTCGAGCCTGAGGGGCAGTGGCAGGCATGAAATTCCCCATGCACTCCTGTCAGCCTGATGGACAGAATAGCCCCTTGCCCCCTCCTGAGGGTGTGGGGAGGCCAAGCAGATTGGAAACGAGTCGTGCCCAGAGGGGAGAAGCAGCTTTGTGTGTCTGGAGTCCCTTCTGGAGTCCCTGCTGGGTTTATCTCGCAGAGTTATATCACCAGCGTTGGACACAACCTCAGTTCTTGGGGTCACAGGGTTCATGGACGTGAGTGCTTGGCATTTTGTGTGTCCCTATGGATAAGGGATATAGAGCACAGCTACTTCAGGTTCACCATCACCTTTCCAGCAGCCACCATTGGTCTGTGAAGGTTGAACATCTTTTTCTATATCTTAAACAAACTGGAATTCCTGTCAGGAGCACAACCAAAGTGTCTGAGGTTTGGGAGAAACAAACAAAACCCACTTAGAGTGAGCCCAGATGTTGAGCCCAGATGTGGGATGGTGGCCACATGCCGCACCTCTATGCAGATCTTGCTGTCACCTGTAATAATACTCGACACTGTGATGCATGAGGCGTTAATCACAGCGATGTGAGAGACCTGAGCCTCGCTATGTGTGCAATTATCCAGCCCTCCAGCAGTGGTGTTTGACCCACCAGAGACAGGGAGATGTAGATGTCACAGTCAGGGTGCAATACACCTATTTTTTCCGAGCTGTCATTCAGTTTAGGGTTGTATCACAGAGCTGGTTCTCCACAGCTGGAAAAGTATGTGTTGGGTGTCTTGATGGAGGCCCAGGTGGTCCTGAGCTGGTTGCCTCCAGCTTTGTGTATTAAACCAGACACCAGAACTAATTAAGCAGAATATTTGTGTATTAAACCAGAAACCCACCGGGGCATGAGCACAGGAGCCACTGCACCGACACATTGACAGACTCTGACCTGTCCACTTGGCACTGGACATCCACATCCCACTGGGAATGGAGTGACTCGTTCAAAAGTCCTGCAGGTTCTCAGCTTGGAGAAGTTGGTGTCAAACAAAGGGGTGGTCCCAGACATCACAGAGCCATAGAATAGTTGCGGTTGGAACGATCCCACCATGAAGTTCCACGTTCACTGGTAACCAGATGGGCAGCAATGTCCCAAGGTAGGACCCAAGAAATGACCCCCAGGGTCTGGTAATTCCTTGGTGCTGGGTAACCGTCGATTTTGGGTACGTTCCTCTGGCCAAAACCTCTGGCTGATGTTTACATTTACATCCTGAGGATTCAGTGTCCAAGTCCAGCTCGCAGCACTCCGTCGCTTATTGCTGACTCTCGAGCTCAGCGGTTTTGCTGCTTTGAGAAGTTATTCCCAACATCAGACTCTCTCAAAACGATCCTGCCAAGATGCTCTGACTCCCCCTGTTAAGCAGCAGGAGAGTTCAGGCTGTGCCTCAGAAAAAATTATGCACAAGGCACAGTGTCAAAACAAAGGTGGAGGATCCTAAAACATTCACGGATGTGCTGTGCTGTTCCCATCCGTGTCCTTGAGACACTTCAGTACCTTCCAGAAAAAGAGATATCAGGTGCCAAATGCTGGCTGCAGTCCCCTTCTCTCCCAGGTGCTGTTTCTCAGGAGATTTAGACTTGGCTGGGAAGAGAACAGAGGTTATTTGAGGCTGTTTGCTGTGGGATGCTGGGGTGATGTTGGGACAGGCTGTGGCACTGGAGCCTCAGGACAGACCCTCATGGGGTCAGCACCAAACTTCTTCTGTAGGAAGGCTGCAGGCTCTCACAGCTGTGCCTTGGGATGAGAACTGACAAAGAGGAGCCAAGGTCCTTGCAGTCTAACCGGGAGCACTTCAGGTCCCTCCTGTCCCAAACCCCCAAAGTCTGTCTGTATCTGAAGTTCTCTGCTTTGGAAGGTGAGCCACAGCATCCTGGAAATGCTGGCTCCAGGACCATTTGGGATGTGAAGTCAAGTGACAGCACCACATCTTTGGGTTGCCCTTACATCAGCTCTTTCCTCTTTTGCCTTAATTCCCACACTTTTATTGCCTTTATTTTATATAGGACCTTCTGAGGGAGGTACAGACATGAGGCTGTCATAGAGCAACTGTCCCATGGCTCCCCCAAAGCCTGGGATACCAAATCTGCCAGCTGGCACCACCTCCTTGGGGTGAATTTAGTGCTCCTTCCAGCCCATCTCCTCCTTCCCTGTTACCACTCACAGGAGGATCTTTGGAAGAGGCGTGGACATCACCCAGACATTTTCCAGACCATTCTGACATCAGGCAGTGACAAAGGAGTCAGCAGAGCTGTTTCTCTGGAGAATGCCCCCCGGGGAAGGGGTTTGGCTCTCCCTCCTGCTCCCACGGTCCAAGGCAGCAGCAGCGGCAGTCGCTGGTGTCTGGGAGCCGCCAGCTAAAAGAGGCTGATGTCACTTGTGGCACCACGTTGTGCTCAAAGCTCATCAGCCTAAATTTGCAGCATGGAGGCAGCCAGGGCTGTGTCCCACTGGCACAGATTCCCTGGGTGGATCCATCCTCTCCTGCTGCTGATGGGGCCAGTACAAGCCATGGAGCAGCTGAGCCACATCCTTCAATCATTGTTCTTCTTGGGGTTTTCAAATGTGGCCAGTCAAGGTGATTTTTAGGTTACTTGAAAGCACAAAACATCTCAATAATTGGTGTATTGTCACTGTCTGAGGCTCTTTGGATGCTGAAAGCATCCCTAACTGGCTGTCGCTGGAATCTTAGTTACAGGTTAAGCTAGACATCAGCCAGGTGAGCTGTGTGTGAGGCCACCATGTACTGGCAGACCTCTGCACCAAGGAGAGACTCTTTTGATCCAGCCTATTCCCCTAATCCCTTCGGGACACACTCCTGGGTCTTTGAAGGGGATTTGGGACCCTGCAGCAGGGATCATCTTGTGGGATCAGGCAGGGGACCGAGGAAGGGGACGGTGCCTCCGTGCTCCCAGGGTTTCCAGCCGCCTGTTGTTCTGCTCTGATGTCAGGGAGGCAGCTCTGCCAGGGAAATCACAAAGGCAGCCACAAGTGGGACTTAAAATAACTCTCCATGCAAGGCAGAGGGAGGGGAGGGCGGCGGGGACAGGGCTCCGCCTGCCACATTGACAACTTTCCGAGGAAGGCTGGACTCTGCCTGTCAGTGCTCTGCCTCTTCCCGAGAGGAAAATCCCAGAGGGGAAGAGGAATCTGGTGCATCTTGGATTATGCAAACCTTCCTGTGCAGCGGGAGGTTTCCAGCCAGCTGGGAGGAGGGAAAAGAATCGAAGTGGCATCCCGGTGGGAGAAGGGGGACAGCCCCTTCCTGGCCGGTGGCTGGGTTCATTCCGGAGCCAAGTCCCCCTTCCCACATTCCCACTCCTCCTGTGGCATCCCTGAGATGGCAAAGGCACCAATTCCATGGTGCTTGGCTCGGCCAAGTCCCTGCAGATGCCAAAGTTGGAGGCTGCAGGGATAAATGAGATGGCTGTTCAAGTAGAGAAAGTGGCCACCACACCGATGGCTCTGTGGCTGGGCAGTTGTGAGGGTTTGTGCTTCCATGTGCTGGGAATTACGTGGAGGAAGCACCACTCTGCCTATGTTGGCTTTTTTGAGAGAGTCCAGGCAAAGGAGTGAACTGTGCAAGCCACATCCCAGCCTCAAGAAACTAGAGGTAGGGTTTGAAGCCTTGTCCTGCCCCGGGGGAGGGCCCTCATCACCTGAAAATCAGAGTGGATCACAGCTGGTTTCCTAGCAGGGTGCAGCACTTCCCTAGAGAAAACCAAGGTGCAATTTTCTAACCCAACAGGTCGCACCAGAGCTCACCCACCCCATCATCTCCATCAGGGTGCTTCAAATCCAGCCCATTTTCCCCTCCCACAGCAAATACCAGGTGTGACGGGGAGCTGTTGGTTGGCAGGTGGTTCATCCTGCTCACAAATAGGTGCATGGAGCTGATGGGACAGAACACCTTCAAGAGCTGCCATCGCACTTTGTTAATGCCACTTTAGAGAGGTGTGAAGTCAAAACCAACACATCTCGTGTTGTCTGAGCTGAGGAGATGTCCCCTGGAGGGTGGCCAGCCTGGGGCCCCTCCTGGGCACACAGCTGTGGCAGCAGGGGCACTTTATGGCCCATATAGGTATTTGCTGCACTCCTCTTTGGGAACAGCCAGCAGATAAATGGCCTTGTAGCACCCTGGTTCTGTCTTCTCCTCTCCACAGGCTGGCAAATCCAGAGCTGATATCCCACCCCTCCTCCAACCAATATTTTTTTATTTTTTTTTTAATCTTTCTTTTTGCCAAGTTGCAACCTGTGTCTTGTAGTCGTGCTGATCCTTGTCTTGCACTCATAAATATTCAGCGTGTGCTGCAGGAGGCTTTGGGCTGAAGCGTGTCACACAGCAGGAATCCTGACTTTGCTGGGCACACAGCGTTACAGGAGCTTCCCTGACCCTCCTCCCGGGGGGATAACACTCCCATACTGCACGTTTGTGTCCTTAAAATGGAAAACTTCAGCCAGATAAACCTTTGGTGGATCGGGGCTGAGGGGGTTTGCGTTGGTGGTGGCATGGAGTGGGCAAGGTTTGCGAACAACTTCTGGTACAGAGAAATTATGAAGCACCTTATGCGCTCTGAGATAAAGCATCTACCTTCTACATGACTCCAAAAAAGCACCTTTTCCTTTCCACTGTCCCAAACCCAAAATGCCCTCAGTCTATGCCATCTGGTTCATGTTCCTTGTGCTCCCAGCGATGCCAAATTTGACCCGTTCCAGCCTGGCTGCTGGATGCTCTCCTTGGCAAGGAGGTTGGACACATGGCTGGACATGACTCATGGCAGTGGGACATGTGTGCAGCCATAACTCAAACAGGCTGTTCTGCTCTTTCCCCGATTTGGGGCCCTCATTTGGGGATTCCACATCTGTTATTACCCCACAGCTTTAAGCTCATGCGAGGCCGCAGCCAACTTTCTGCTTCGGATTAAATTTACCAGGGGTTAAATAAGATCGCTGCTCTTCTCCATCCTGTGGTCCAGCCTTGGATTTGGGTGTATCACAGAGTCACAGAAAGGCTTGGGTTGGAAGGGACTTCAGAGATCCTCAGGGACACCTTCCACTAGACCAGGTTGCTCCAAGCCCCATCCAACCTGGCCCTGAACACTTAAAACAGATATTTAGAGCAGCATAACTCCCAGGCTGCCTGTCCTACCTCCCCAACCTCTAGTCTAGGGACTATCTTCCCTGAATCAGATAAAATTCTCCCTCAAGTTTCCCATAAAATAACACAGTTTGGGGGAAGAATGGGGAAAGAGCTTTTATGATGTGTCTGTACATGTGTGTGCTCAGATCTCATGCTGGGAAGGGTGGCAGGATTACTGCAAGTGCCTCTGGGCTCTTGTTCTACCTCTGGGCAGCTACAGCCTCTTCCCATTTATCATGAACTGAGTACCCCATCCCCTGTGCTCTCCTTCACCCTCCACTTGCCTTTCAGAGGAATGCACTGGCCTTGTGCCTTCAGGCTGCAATTTAACTGCACCTGCTGCTGTGTCTGCAGGTAAATTGCTAGGAGTGTGAAATACAGCTTTGTTATCTCTTCTCTGCACGGCCCTGGGCAGATCATCTCCTTCCAACCTCCGTGCCATGGGCAGGGACACCTTCCACTTGACCAGATCACTCCAAGCCCCCAAACCTGGGCTTGAACACTTCCAGGGGTGTTTGAGTCCTGGTGCTGCCGCAGTCTGGTGTGGCTCAGCCTGGGAACCAGCCTTGTTCATGCCGTTAATGCTCAAGTTTTCCAGTGTAACCTTCTCCACTTCTCAGTCAACGTCCAAGGAAGGTTGATCTTTATTTCCTATCATGTCCTCATTACTTTTTGTCTCGTCCATGCCAGGAATGTGTGGAACAGCAGTTCTGCTGCCAGCCAGGAGAAAAAAGCCATTTCCCACCGTCTGAATTACAAATCCCTGTGCAGGCAGGAACTCAGGGATGGCCACAGTGGTTGAACCTGAGGTCCCTCACCTGTGCCTTTGTCTTGTCTCTAGGATCTGCCATCAGCAAGTGTGGAGAGAGGCTAGAAACAGAGCAAGCAGCTGGACTTGATGATCCTTGTGGGTCCCTTCCAACTCAGGCTATTCTGATTCTAGGGACTTTTTAAAAGGGTGTGGAGTAATAGGAAAAGGGGGAATGGTTTTAAGGTGAGAATAGGCTTAGACTGGATATTAGGAATAAATTCTTGATGGTGAGGGTGGAACAGGGGGCCCAGAGAAGCTGGGGCTGCCCCTGGATCCCTGAAAGTGTCTTAGGCCGGGCTGAATGGGGCTTGGAGCAGCCTGGGACAGTGGAAGGTGTCCCTGCCCATGGCAGGGGGTGGAAGTACGTGATCTTTAAGGTTCCTTCCAATCCATTCAATGATTTCATGATCTGCTCGGACAAGAAGTTTTCAATAGCTTGATTTGGAGTGTGTTCACTTGTTTGAAGTCTTGGAGCTTGGGCCTGCTCCCTCCAGGATAGGAGTTGAGGGCACATCTGTCTTTTTCTTTCTGTTTTTCTGGCTATCCAGAGAAGATAGACTGAGAAGTTCTGCTCATTTCTGATTTTATCTGTCTGTAGCAATTAAAGTGTGACCATCACCCCTTCCACACCCACTCAGCCCACCCAGGCGAGAGATCTGTTCTGGATGGTTTTTCATCTCCGAATCTCCTTGCTTGGCTCCATTTTGCATTTTAACGAGGAACAAGCACTTTTTAACGACTGCAGAGATTAAACTCTGCTGGACCCTCAAACCATTAACCAGAAGGAAATAGAACAATGAATTAAACGTATTAATGAGGTTGCACAACAAGCTCTGAATTTGTCAGGTAAATTGTACAGTTATTAACAACAAACCTGACTGAACGTGATCCCATCACCGGGGAGGTTTGGGAGGTGCAGGTGGGGATGGATATCAGCATTCCTTCTCCATCGGTGTGTTGGGATGGAGGTTCTTGTGTGGCCAACCTGGGGTAGTCATCCTTAAATCCAGCATCTGAACTGAAATTCCACCCAAACAGATTCACTCTGTCTTCAGCCTGACCTAGGAGGGCTCCTGTGTGGCTGCTGTGTGTTTTTGAGGGACCAGGAGATGCCAAACTGTCTCCAAGGTGTTGTTGCACAGCGTAAGAGAAATCCTAAAGGGTGTTTTTGCAGGTGGTGTTACCTTTTCCATGGATTCTGGGCCTGGTGGTGGTTTGTGTGATGGGCTCTGGGGACTGGTCTCCATTGCCACTCATTCCCTGTCAAGGACAAAGATCCTTTGGTGTGCTGCTGCTGTTCAATCATTCCAGGTGGGATGCAGAAGGAATGGGCTGGAGCAGAAACCTGTGACAGCACAACACCACATTATCCCCCAAAAACCTTGCCATATTTTGCCCCAGTCCTCACAGAAAAACACATCCCATGGTGTCCAAGGAAAGAAGCAATTTAAAAATGCTTTGTTTTTCTGCAGCACTTAGGAACAACAGGGTGCTGCAGGATGCAGCCCATGCCCCAGGATAAATGTCCTTGGGAGAGCCGTGGCTCCCTGAAAGTGCAGGTGGCTGCTAATTTGAACAGTATCCACTCTTTGAATGAAGCCAGCAGGGGTGAGGAACAGGGATTTGTCATTTCTAGGAGGTGGCTTTGGGTCCCTGCCAGCTCAGCGGGGTTGGGAAGCTCCTCTCATCCAAAGTAGCAGCTGCAGAGTCAGCCCCAGCCAGAACCTCCCCTGTGCTTGGGGAGGCTCTCCATAAACAGCGGATAATTGGGTTGGGAGACACCTGAGAGCTTGTCCAGCCCATCCCACTGAAGGCAGGATCAACTCTTTGCTGTATCCCACCTGACAGAAGCTCCTTCAGCCTGTTCATCAACTTCAGGCTCCCCAAACCACTAGAAAGCTTCTTCAGTGCCTAAAGCCAGCCTCCCTGCTGATATCCACAGACTACCCACCCCAGAGAGGGAGAAAGATTTATTTTCTTCATTTTTCTGCTCCACATTTGAAGCTGATTATTCTGCTTCCCCTCTAAACAACCCCAGTTCCTCCTGCGTTGCCACAGAATTTCAGGATCTCCAGGTTCCCCTTGAGCCTGGTGCCCTGGAGTGTCCCACTTGTGGCCTTGGCAGCACCATCAGGGGCAGCTGGACTGTGCCACATGCCCGTGTGCCCATTATCCCTGGGACTGGGATCTCCTGCAGCAGCCCAGCACTGATGATTTAAGCACATTTATCCCCCTTTTGCCTCAATCTCTCAAGTCCTGCCCAGACTCTGTGCCCTCAGTTCTTGTTCCCTGAGAGTATTTGCCCTCCCCCAGTCCAATCCTGTTTCTTTTTCCTCTTCTTGAACTGTTACTCCAGTTCATCCAGCTCGTTTTGCATCCCAGGCTCTCCAGCGTGCTCACAGCCTTTCCTGATTTAACAACCTTCTTCCTTCATCCCGGTCATTCAGGGAATATCAACCAGCCAAAGGGCTTGGATGTGTCTTCCCACAGCTCCCAGGAGCTTGATGCACCTTACAAAAGCTCAGGATGCCTCAGGTTGGTGCTCTGGAAAGGAGGGATTGAACTCCCAGAGGCAGCACAAGGGTGAGATCTCTTGGAGATTGCTCACCTGTGTTTGCTTTCTCCTGCATTCCTGTATGGGAAGGACTCCTTCCCTCACTGGCAGCAGCCCACGGCATCCAGGACTCTGGATCCACACGCCCAGCATCTCCCAGGTAGTGGACAAGCAAGGAAGGATGGTTTTGAGGCAGGCAAGAGGATCTGGGTCAGGGATGATCCTGAAAACAATGGAGAGTGTTCCTCAGCAAGGTGCCAAAGACCCTTTGAAGTGTCAATCACATCATTTGGCATCGATTTTTCTTTCAAGATCTCCCTGCTGCTGCCCTCCCAAGAGCCAGGCTTTCTGCTGACAGGCAGTCTGGCGTGGGAATTTTGAGGATGTGCAGTGCAAAACTTCCACAACCTGCCTTGGGTTTGGGTTCCTGGAATTGGGGCTGTCCCTGCTCCCCAAATGAGAGTGTTCCCATATCCTGCTGCTGCACTGGCTGTGAACTGGGCTTTGCACCAGCAGGGGCTTGGGTGCCTGGTCCTGTGGGCTTTTCTTGGCAGGGAATGGAATTTAGGAGATGATTTTGCCATTGATGCTGTGGGATAAACCCAGAAAGCTTTCACGTGGTACAGCAGCGGGGTTTTCCACATGCCCTTGGATAGCATTAAACTGACAAAAAATAGGTGTAGATTTGATATTAGGAAGAAATTCTTCCCTTTGAGGGTGGTGAGGCCCTGGCACAGGTTGCCCAGGGAAGTTGTAGATGCCCCAACCCATTCAAGGTCAGGTTGGATGGAGCTCTGAGCACCCTGGGATAGTGGAAGGTGTCCCTGCCCATGGCAGGGGGGGGAACTGGATGATCCTTAAGGTTCCTTCCAACCCAAACCATTCCATGATTTTGGTTTCAATATTTTTTCCTTTTTTTGCTGGACTTACACCAAACCTCCAGATCCCTGTCCTCTCCAGGACATATTTAAATTGCTTTTCACATCTCATAGCAGGGATTCTACTTTTACTTGAAGTGGTGGATGTCTCTGCATTTAAATAATGATTTTTTTTTTTCCCTGGGACTGACAGCTGGGAAGTTCTAGGTGGCTCCAGCTTTATAATTACCTCTGTCTGTCTTGCCTGTGTGTTCACGCACACTCACACGTGCACTCATGCTCAAGAGGAAGCAGTGAATGCAAGGAACAGCTGGATCCAGTATGTGACACGTCAGGAGGAATTGTTTTTCTTTAAACATCTTTTTATCTCCATCTCAGGGCTGCTCTTCCCGGCTGCAGCATCCTCTGAATGAAAAACCCTGGAAATCCTCAGTCTGTTTGGGAAAAAAAAAAATGGAGGTTTGCTAAATATTGGTTCTGTCTGGGTGAACTTGGCTCCTGCCTGGGGACCGTGTACCAAGGAGAGTTCCCCAGGGACTGGGCTCCTGGGACTCTTCTGAGGAGGATGCCTTTGGGTTAAACTTCATGACAGGCAAACAGAACAGCACTGGAGATGGCTGGGATTGAACCAGAATTGTGTTTGTGCAGCATTTCTCTGCTTCCCACCATCCTTTACACTCCCTGCCCCATCCCTGCTGTATTTCCTGATTTTGAACCAAAAAATATCCTTTTATCACAAAGACATATAAATTTTCCGTCTTCAGGCACGTGTCCAGCAGAGAGAGATCTGCTGGCCACGGAGATCTGAGCCTTGTGGATGCCTGAGCAGGCAGAAACTGGGGGTGAGATTTTGGGAACGAGAGCTTTCCCCATCAGCCCGAGAGGCCACAGAGCGAGGTTTGGAGAGGCCTCATCTCGTAGTCTGTTTCCTCTTCCTTTTAATGTGTTTGCTCTCTAATGTGTGTTGACATAGTAAATACACATGTTTGTACAAACATCCCAGCTGAGGGTTGCTTTGAGAGCCCCTCGCAGGGGATGGGAAATGTGCCTGGCAGATGTTGGGAGCCTGGTATGCTCCACTTGTGCCAGTGGTGCTGGAAATGGTCCCCACTGGGAGGAATTCCATGGGACAGCAGGAGGAAGAGGAGGCTTTTGAGGGAATTTTTTTGGATTGCTGCAGAAATACACGGGAGCCCAGTGCTGCCCGGGTGCAGAAGGTGTTCCACTGGGGATTCAAACTGGTGTTGAATGTGTGATGGTGAGGAAAACATGGGTAAGTCTGGGGAGAAGAGAAGTGGACAGAGCTCCCCTGAGTAAGGCACTTGGGTGGGATGGAACTGAGATCGGGGGAAATGATGGACAAAGCTTCTTAGGAGGTACTGCCAAAGCTCCCTTCAGACCAAACACTTGGTGTCCAATGGGGCAGGAACCAAGTTTCGCCATGGAAGTGGTGGAGCCATCATCCCCTGGAGGTGTTCAAAAAGCAAGCAGAATTTGTGATATGGTTCAGTGGGCATGGTGGTAGTTGGTTGAAGGCTGGACTTGATGATCTTGGAGGTCTTTTCCAAGCTTAACGATTTTATGATTCCAATTTCCTCCAGATTCCCTCACGGCTGATCAATGTGCTTTGGCACCTGAATCTGTGCTCAGAGTTGTCCGTGGCATCTCATTCCCAACCATAAAATGCGGGAACCAGGTTGTGGGGGGCTGAAAATTGGTCAAATTATGTTAAAACTGACCCCGTTGTGGAATCACAGATTATCCTGAGTCAGAAGGGACCCCCAAGGATCATCAAGCCCAACTCCTGGCCCTGCTCAGGACACCCCAAAAATCCCACCCTGTGCCGCTTAACAAGAAAAACAGGGATTAAAGTACAGTTCTCTGACCCTCTTCTTGCAATAGGGAGGAGCAAACAAACACTGCCCTCAAAATTAAGATTTTCTGTACCAACCCATCCACCTTTTGCCACAGGGACAGCCAGGAAAGGGTGGCTGGCCCGTCTCTGAGAGATGCCAGACACTCACTCAGGCTGAAATTTGTCTCACCTAATGCCGGTCATCAGCACTGAATCGAAATGAGCTGCTGTTTATAGATAATGGAGAGAGACTGGCATCTCCAGAAAGCAATTCACTCCATCTGCCCGAGACACCTATTTAGGATGGCACAAATCGCCCCTTGGTGAAACCTGTCTCTTCCCATTCACTCCAGGGGAAACCTGCCTGACTCATTAGGCGAGATGTGTAATTTTCAGGAAGACCATGTTAAACAAGATGAATCCCACATTTAGTGCATGCCTGGAGGGCAGGCAGGTGACTGGTGACAGCAGAACGTCTCTGGAGCCAGGCAGAGCCCGGCTGCTCGCTCCTCAGCTGTTTGTTTTCAGGCTGGTTGAGTCTGTCCCTCTTTGCGGCCGAAATTTCCTGCTTTGAGCTGGGTTACCACAAGTGGCACCTCGTTTTGTCGCAGTCTGGGGAGTGGATGGAGCAGGGTGGTGACAAACATGGAATTTGAAGGGTTTCTGCCGCGTTTCTCCATCCTTGAGGCAGCTCCTCCTGCTGCCCAGGCTTTGGAGGGGAGGGAGATTTCACCGCTCCCGTTTTACGGATGGGATACTCGAGGCACGAAATGGGATGAGTGCCAAGGAAGGGCAGTGTGGGACTGGCACAGAACCTGATCCCCTGTGCCTCCAGGTGCTCCTCAACACCAGGGATTATGGCTGGGTGTGCCCATGGATTTTTTCCCTGCTGCTTCCCTGCCCGGGGGAAGCTGGGGAGGCCAAGGGCAGTTTTTAACTCAGGGGTGGAACTCTTTGGTGCAAGTTTAGAAACACCCACCCTCTGCACTAACGAGGATGTGCAGGTGGTGTTTGATGTGTGAATTGGCTGTCCCCAACCCCACTGACGTCCCCCTGGGAATATTTCCTAGGAGTTGGCTTCAAACCTTCAGAAACACAGGAATTTGGAAATGTAGTCCATTTTGTTGTCACACCTGTCACCTCCGGGTTTTTTCCCTTTCTGTCTGCTCCTCAAAGCCCTTCTGTGCCAGGACATGCCCCCAGCTCATGGATCATTTTGGATCATTTTGGATAATTTCTCCTCTGGGGAAGAACTGACATCGCCCTAAAATCCCCCAAATCTTCTGTGTGAGGGGCTTGGAGCAAATCCTGGCCACAGCCTGTGGGACAAAACTCTCCTCTGCCCACTGGAATCTCTGATGGGAGGACAGGGCAGGATGAGACCCTTTCCCAAAGCATTGCTCCAGCTCCGGGACATTTCGAGGAATTGGGATCCCTTTAGGAACCCACTCCATAGAGCTGCTGACACCCTGTGGCTGTCGGGAAGAAACGCAGCGACATTCGCGGGAGGGTTGGGCAAATTTGGATTTGAAAAATGTGCTTCCAGGAAAAAGAAAAAAGTGACTGTTCTAGGAATTAAAAAAAAAAGAAAAAAAAAGAAAAAAAGAAAAAAAGAAAAAAAGAAAAAAAGAAAAAAAGAGGGAAACAGATCCTCCAGACTTCTCCCAGCTGTGCTTTTAGTGCTGCCAGAGGGACAAAGGTGGCAGCTGGCTGGCTGGCAGCCTGCTCGTGGCTGTCCCAAGGCCGTGGGCTGGGGGCAAGAAGCTTTGAAGAGCTCCCAGTTTGGACCACGGGGTGGGGAAAGGCCACTGCCAACAGAGATATGAGACATGGTCACTTCCTCACCAAAATAACTCCTTTAACTCTTTCTCCTTCTTACCCCTTGTTCCTCCTCTCATGGTTCGTCACCGCCAAGATGCTTCAACACGGAATTATGTTTTCCTCTTGGTATTTTCTTTCCCAACTGCCAAGAGATCTGTGTGCAAACACCCTTTTATAAGCGACCATCTCATCCTCCTCCAAGAGAGAGTAACAAAAGGAGAAGAAGAATAAAAAATAAGGAGAAGGAGAGGCAGGATCATGCTCTGCTCCTCGACACAAAAGGGATGGGGGGGGAGTTGTTGGCCCGGGATAAAATTGGCAGTGTAATGAGTTTTAGCTGCAGCCTTTGAAGATGAGAGAAGAAGCAGCCGATTGTCACAGAGGGAGCAGGCTTGGCCCTTTAAACAACAAAGCCTGCAAAGATAGCCCCGAGTCCCAAAAATAAAGGCTCCACACTGCCTTCCTCTGTCACTGCCCGACAGAAATAGTAGCCCAGTGGGAACCATTAGGGCCACAATGAGAAGCTCCAGTCTTCTGCCATGAATGCAGCCGGGCCCAGAAGGGTGCAGGCAGTGGGAGGGGGTTGGCTGCTGGCTCCTGGGGCAGCTGGTTGGGGTCTGGCCTCCATCACCCAGGCTGGCACTGCCCTGCACCAGGGACACGGCTCTTCCCTCCTGCTATGGAAATGAAGCACCTGAGCCAGCCCTGGATTGCTCCCCATGGCCCCTTTTGGGGCTTGGCTTTTGTCTCGCCCTGTTTTAAACATCCTGGGAAGGGCTGGAGGGCTCAGGCTGAGTTCAGGGCTGTGAATGATGCCAGTGCCCCAGGAGGCACCTGGGGTTTTATGGCGCATTCATCTCTGCATGATGGAGCTGTGCCTCCTGCATCCCTTGTGGACGTGTCCCCCTCTTTGGGACAGCTGGTCTCCTGCTTTCATCCCTGTGAACTCCTTGGAGAGTGCTAAAATCCAGTGCTGGGCCCTGCATGCTGCAGGACTCGGCCAAAAAAGGGCAGGATGAGACCCCCAGGCAGAGAGGGACGGCCTTTGGGATGGTCCTGGGGCTGGCCTGGGGACAGTGGGGACAGAGGTGGCAGTGGGACAGCTACTGCAGCTGCGCCATCTGCTGCACACGTGGAGAAGCTCTGGCCAAAAAGGAGCGTTTTGGGTTGGTAGTTTCCAAAAATAATCGACAGTCCAGCCCCAGCCCCTTCTCCTTCCCCTCCTTTTGCTCCAGATGTTGAGGCAGAGCTGCTTTTTTGCCATCTCCCATGGACCAGGAAAACTTTTGATGCAACCTGGGAAGGGTTGGTTCACTAACTATTAAAAAACCTTTTTTCCCTTCCTTTTCCGTCCTATGAGGTGGATCTGGAGAGAGACAATAAAACAAGGGAGCTCCAGGCACTTGTCAATCAGTTTTCCCCAGGGCTCTGTGGAGCATCCTCAAGGGACTGTGTTGATCTCCAAACCTGGGGTTGCTGTGTTTTGTTTCAGTTTCATGGAACTGATCTAATTTCACCCACAACAAAATGCCAGAAACACGGAAGGCTTTCCCTAAAAAGGAGATCAGGCTTTAGGGAAAGAGGCAACAAATGGCAATTCCAGTAAAAAGTCTGTTTTCTAGAGAATCCTCAATATTGCAGATGTTTCCAGCTGATTTTTGGGTAAGGTCAGCGTGTACCTCAAAATGCATGGGGTTTTGGATATTATGTCTCCTTGACTCAGGATTTCACTAAATAATACCACAAACTTTGGGAATATAAAACACCTGCACTATCCCGCTCTGGCAGGACTTCAAGGAAAAGGAGTTGATCCTACTTTGGAGGTTTGAGGTCCTTTTTATTCTAGCTGCAGTCACCAGCACACATTAGTGCACTGGAGTCCCTGGTGCTACTGGTGTGTGTAAGTGTGGGGTAACCTTGCTGACAGGCTGGGAGAGCTGGGGGTGTTCACCTGGAGAACAGAAGGGTCCATGGAGAGCTCAGAGCCACTTCCAGGGCCTAAATGGGCTTCAGGAGAGCTGGAGGGGGACTTGAGAAAAGGGATGGAATGACAGGAAACAGGGAATGGCTGAAAGCTGAAGGAGGGGAGATTTAAATTTGATACTGGGAAGGAATTCTTGGCTGTGAGGGTGGACAGAGCCTGGTAGAGGGTGCCCAGAGAAGCTGTGGCTGCCCCTGGATCCCTGGAAGTGTCCAAGGCCAGGTTGGATGGGGCTTGGAGCAGCCTGGGACAATGGAAGGTGTCCCTGCCCATGGCAGGGGGTGACACTGGATGGGCTTTCATGTCCCTCTCAACCCAAACCATTCTGGGATTCTGTGATTTATGGCACCACAAAGCTGGAGCTGATGGAAGTAACTGGCTGCTCTCGGGAGTGATTCTGCTGAAACCTTCAGCAAAGGCGGGTTCAGCTCTGACACCCCTCACCTTTCATCTCCTGTGCCAGCACCTTCTCGGTGTGGCTGTGGAAAGGACCCTGCTGGGACACAACCTGTGCAAGGACAGAGCCAGGAGAGCCGTGTGAACCGAGGGAAAGAGCAGCCTGGATGAAAGCAGCAGTAATTATGCATCTCAATGCCCTCCCTCCCCAGCAGCCCTCGCAGGTACATCTGATCCCGGAGCTTTTGTGTCCTGACTGCCACTCGCTGTATTGACGCTGAACTCCTGACCTTGCTTTGTCTCCAGCCACGACCTGATGTCAAAGTGGCTTTGGGTCAGGTTTCATTGCCCGGGTTACCCTGAGGTCCCAGAGGAAAGTGATCCCTCTGCTTGTATGAGGGACACGATCCCGCTGTCCCTCCCTGCCCACGGGAGAGAGGGGATGGCTGTGGAGACAGGAGATGCTGCCCAGGCTCTTCTTCCATCACCTTCCCATCAAAGGTGCAGCTGCATGCTCTCCTCCTTGACTGACATGTTCAAAATAGTGGGAAAATATCCAGTTTGGAAACTCAGGGACCTCAAGCGGAGCAGTGCCATGATCATCTTAGGGAAGCAGTTTTTTCCCAAATTCTGCTGTCCGAATGATCCAGGGGAAGTTTAGGTCAGACATCAGGAAAAAATTCTTCTCTGAAAGAGTGGTTGGGCACTGGAATCATCTGCCCAAGGAGGTGGTGGAGTCACTGTCCCTGAGTGTGTTTAAAAAAAGCCTGGACGTGGCACTCAGTGCCAGGGTTTAGTTGATGAGGAGGTGTTAGGTCAGAGGTTGGACTTGATGATCTCAGAGGTCTTCTCCAGCCTAGTTCATTCTGTGATTCTGTGATTCTGTGATTCTGTGATTCTGTGATTCTGTGACTCAGCAGTGGTGTCTGGGCTGTGGCAGTGACCACCCCAGGAACGTTTGCACTTTGTCCTCACAGGTTTTTTAAGCAGGGACTGAGGATTTGTTGGTCTCCACTGATGTGTCCCAGGGATGAACAGCTTGCACAGAGGTAACGAGCTGTGTAGGTAAACAGCAAACCCCTCAGACCTTTAGAGGATCTGCAACTCATGGGATGCTGCTTTTAGGGCTCAGGCATCTCAACCTCCGACATTAGAAAAGGACCTGGCTGTTTTGCCTCAGACAGGACATTGCTCTGGTACTTACACAAGTAAATAAAGGGTTTGGGGAAAGATCTGGACCACAAAGGGAGCTGTAAGGTGGCCTTGTTGGAAGGACAGTGACTCTTCTCAGTTCTGCTCTGACCCCCCTGCCGGGCTGTGGTCCTTGTGCACCACTTGGCTGGGCTGAAGCATCCCTAGAAATGGTCTGTCAGGTCCCTTTTGTGCTCAGCTTTTCCAGACTCTCTACTTCCTGAATTTCCCTACATTCCAATTTCACCTGCAGCTCCTGTGGACAAGAGGTTTTGGGCTGGATCAACGCTGTATGATGGTGTTAAGCTCATGAACACCATTCTAACTCATTTATGAGGCAACTTAACCACCTCACCAGCCTGATCCAGAGTCTGATTCCCAGCTCAGCAGCCAGGCCCCAAACCACATGGCTCAGGCAGCTTTTCTCCCCTGCCAGGAGTCCCCTGCCTCTGCCTAAGTGGAATAAAATGTCAGCACTCACCTCCTAAATCCCTCTGGCTCTGTTAATTCTCCCTTGAACACACCTTGTTCCTTGCCCTCTGTGCCATACAGCTCCTTAGGGCAGCTCCCAGCAGACCTCCTAATCCTTTGGAGTGCTCGTGTAGGGCTCTGCTTCCTCCATGGGATCATCAGCTTCTCTCCCACAGACCTGGGTCAGTGCTGGGTGTGCTTGGCCGAGAGGAAATCCCTCCCTGCCACCCTCACCCCCTGCATTCCCACCTTTTGTTTCCCTCTGAACAGGGACTTCACACTGTTGGTCCTGGCTGCCGATTTACTGACACTAAAAATGTGCCTGCCACTCTGTTGTTCTTAAATTCACTTGAATTAGTTTTGGATAATTCTATCAAGGGGTTTGAATACACATCTGATTAATTATGATTGATGTGCCTGATTAAGGGTCTGGGGACATGTGCCATTCTTGCACTATTGGAGACGATAATTGAAATCATAGAATGATAGAGTTGTTAAGGTTGGAAAAGACCTCTAAGATCGTCGAGTCCAACCATTAACCCAGCATTGCTAAGACCACCACTAAATCATGTCCCCAAGGGCCACATCCACATGGCTTTTAAATCCCTCCAGGGATGGTGTCCTTGCCCATGGCAGGAGGGTGGAACGAGATGATCTTTAAGGTCACTTCCAACACAAACCAGTCTGTGATTCCATGAACGGAGGGGACCAACAAATCGTCTGGTGTTCCTGGAAGGAAAAAAGCATGAGAGACATCTTTGGGTCACTCATGAGGGACCAGTGGGAGATGAGGGGAATTCTTGGGAAGACAAAGGCCTCAGTGAGACCTTTGCTGAGGGGTTTGGTCTGGATGGAGGTTGGCTGGTGGAAGAGCTGGGGCTTGCTGGGGTCAGTGCTGCTCATTTGGGGCTGGCTGGGGAGAAAGTTGGTCTGTGCTGGGGCTGGGCTGCAGAGAGTCATGTCCTTGGTCAGGCATCACAGACAAAAGCAGAGGAACCTTTGGTAGATTGGGAGCATCCTTCAGTCCATGGGAGGTGAATGGAAGAGGCCTCATCCACTGTTTCAGTGCTGGATCAGTTTTCTGACTGCTTTCATGAAAGGGGAGAAAGGTCAAATGTGAAGTTTTGTCCCCAGATGGTGCTTTCCTTTTATCTGAGGAAATATTGGAAGATAAGCATTCGCTTTCTCTTTTTCTCTTCTCCTTTTATATTCTGTGGATAAACATAGATTATGAAGGTTAAAAAAGCTTTGAGGGATGTTTTTTATCTGATATTAAGTTCTTAATAGGTCACCTTGGCATTGAGAAGCCCAGGAGCTGAAAGAGTCAGCAATTGAATCACAATAACCTTTGCAGAGCACCGCCCTGTCAGTGGGGCTGAGGCCCAGAGATATGTGGGACCTCATTATCTCAACCTTAGCCCCAGGGGTGTCAGCTGACAAAAGGGGCTGGGGACAGCTTTTCTTTCAGGTTCCCCTTTCCCCTGGCCCTGGAGATAACCTGTCCCCACTTTGCTGACAGGAATTGTTCCCAGACCACAGCTCCACCCACCCCCCCAAACCCAGAGCTCTCAGTGAGGGAGTGAGGAACGAGCTGTGGGTCCCAGATTTCTCTGTTTTCAGTGATGCACTCACAGCCCATCACTCTGCATTTCTGAAGTCATTTAGCACCAGCATCTGGCACAAATATCAGTGCAAGAACAGCCAATCTCACCTGACCGGTGATGCCATCTCTGGGATACGATTTTTGATTTGTTTTTTTTTTTTTTTTAGAGAGAGTGGCGAAAGTGCCCAAATCCTCAGCAAAGCAGGAGCTTTGGTCTGCCTCTCTTAAGCTTTAGAGGGAAATTGCAAATGTGTCGTTCTGTCTCCAAGATTGAATGTGACAGGCTGTGATTGAGTTCGCTGCCCTCGCTGACGCCTTGTGCTGCCCAGGGCACTGCACCACCCGAGGTGTGGAAATGCCCCCCTTTGGATCACATTCCCTGGGCTGTCTGCTACAGGGAGCAGATCCTTTGGAGGGAATGCCGTGCTCTCCACAGACTCTGCTGATAGGACAAGGGGTGATGGTTTTATCCTGAAGGAGGGTTGATTTATATGAGGTATAAGGAAGTTTTTTACAACTGGCACATCCAGAGAGGGGGTGGATGCACCTTGCCTGGAATCATTCAAGGCCAGGCTGGATGGGGCTCTGAGCAACCTGATCCTGTTGGAGATGCCCCTGGTTGTTGAACTAGGTGACCTTTAGATGCCCCTTCCAACCCAAGCATTCTATGATTCTATTTTTCTGCTGTTCTAAGTCAGTGCATGGTTGTGCTCACCTTCACATCACCCCTTGGGTCCATTGGTGAGCACATCCTCAAGCCAGGAGGACGATCCTGGAGTGCCCAGGTGTTTCTGGCTGCCTCCACACCCCCTGTTTCATCTGCTCGGACATCTCCATCCTCCTTCACGCTGCTGTGTTGACTCGTATCCGCGTATCCGCGCGGATTCCCGGGTCTCCACTCGTGCCTCCCATTGCTGAAGGGCAGCTGGCTCCCTCTCAAGTGCCACAGTGTGGTGAGGATCCGTGGGTGTCTCAAAGCTCTCCCCGTCTGGCCCCAGTCAAAGGACCCTTTGTGGCGCTGCCCCACAACCCGGCCCCGCGGCTCCCAACCCTCAGGGTCACCGCGTTCCCGGCGGGATGAGCTCATCTCTGCGGGAATCTGGTCCCTCAGCCCCGTGAACAGACACTTACAAAGGACTTGTATTCATCATCCAGCCCCTGTTGTGGCTCATCTGTCTTCATTCCACCCTGCGTTACTCCCTGCCTCCGTTTTTGAGCTGTCCCACAGAAGGATTTGTGCTCCAGGCCAGCTGTGGTTGGATCTTTGTGTCTGGTCAGTCCCGTTCACACACACTCTGCACTTCTGGGTATTTCTGAGCCAAAACTCGCAGTCTTTCTGGTGTTGCAGCTTGTCTGAATTATTTTTATCTGTGGTTCAACTGCTGCTGAAGAGCTGACCAGATTTTGGGGAGCATTTTGGGTTCTGCAGCTCATGAGTTAACACCTGTGCTCTCACTTGTAAAAATTTAATTTTCATACTTTTCTTTTTCAATATTGTTCCCTTAATCTCAGTCAGAACCACTGTGACTCAAAACACCCATTTACAGTCTCTTTATGAAGAACCAGGAGTGATGGCAATAACAGCCATAAATATTTAAAAGTTAGCAAGTTCCCAAAATATTGGCTGTGTAAAAGAAATTCCACCGGTTTGGGAGAAACAGAAGCACCTGAGTGGCACTAGGATGACCTTTGACGTTATCCACTGGGATCATAAATATGAGCATCCAGCAGCAGGACCCTGTCTGCGAGCACTGAACCTTCCCTCTGGGAATGTCAAACAGAGAATCCTTACTCTCCATGAAGGACCTGGAGTGGCTCTGCAGAGCTCCTGTGGCAGGATATGTCCCTGAGAGGGTGACCCGTGGATGAAGTGACTGCTCTGTTGCCAGTGGGAGGGAAATCCTGCAGAGCTTGGACACAGAGCCTGTACGGACTCCTGTGGTGAAGGAGCAGACTTGTCCCACCCTTGTCCCCTCCCTGTGCTCTGACAGAATGGTCAGTGGTGGCACATGGTGTAGTTTCATTCCCCCAAAGCACTCACTCAGCTGGACAGCACTTGGAAGAGGCCGAAGCCAGGAATTTGGATGTTGAATCTGATGGCTGGAGCATTCAAATGACCTCTTTATTTGGCCAAGCACAACTTGATGCAGACATTGTCCCTTAAAGATGCCACTGATGCCAGCATGGAATTGCCTAGGGCACACCTGCAGGTCAATGCCTTGATTACCCACCTTCACTTTCCATTGACAGAGGACAGAGCACAATTTTTCAGGCTTAAATATCTTTAATTTTAGGTTGCAGGGTTGGGGTAAGTGGAGAACAAATGTCCAGGGTCTGTGGGATCACGTGCACTCCAAACGTCTGGGTCTGGGGTAGCCACTGGCAGCAGATCCAGGAGCTGTGGAGAAGAAGGAGGAGGAACAGCAGGTTT
Source organism: Falcunculus frontatus (assembly GCA_013398115.1). Lineage (NCBI taxonomy): Eukaryota > Metazoa > Chordata > Aves > Passeriformes > Falcunculus > Falcunculus frontatus. Next base: position 255,634 of record VZRV01002451.1, on the reverse strand, counting down.
GGAGCTCTTGCACTGATCAGCACAGCCCAGTCCTTGGTGGGGACTGGACTGCAAAGGCCTCAGCCCCGTGCCGTAGGTGAGTGCCAGCAGCCCGTTAATGGATTGCCTGGCAGGGCCCGTAGCTGAACACGGATGCTTGGCAGGCCATTACCTTGAAAAATGAGCTCTGCCGAGCTTGCCTTGTGTTGTTACAAACTAATGATTTGCATTGATTAGCACATGGCTCATGAGTGTCTAATTTATCAATCAGGGAGCGCCGGGGGAGCGTGTGTAAACCATGCTCTCAAAAATGATGTCATCTGTCAATGGGCTCCTGGATGTGAGAGCTGCACATACCTGACATGCTCTCCCTGCTGAGGGAGAAGGACCTGCTCGTCTCCTTCCCTTTCCCTCTGTTTCCAGCTCTGGAGCTGTTTCACTTTGGGGTGAGCCCTGCAGTTCAGGTACAGCCTGACTGGACACACTTCAAGCTGTATTTATTAATTTTTATGGCGCTGGGAGCAGCAGTCAGAAACCCACTGCGTTAGGTGATGTCCAAGCCCAGAATGAAGGGCTTGGACAGAAGGTCGGTCTTTCACTTCTGTCTGATTTAATTCATAATTCCATTGCAGCCAGGAGTATCTCTTGCTGTAAATGTTAGTGGGGATCCACAGTGGGATGGCACAGTAGTCCTGTGCTGTGGACTGGAAAAAAGGGGATCTCTGTCAGCTAGGAATTTGTCTTTGGCTTGAAGGACCCTCTGGCCCAAAGCAGGAGGCTTTAAGCTGACAGAGAGTAGATTTCGTTTGGATATTAGGGAGAAATTCTCCCCTGTGAGGGTGGGGAGGCCCTGGCACAGGGTGCTCAGAGAAGCTGTGGCTGCCCCTGGATCCCTGGAAGTGTCCAAAGCCAGGTTGGACGGGGCTTGGAGCACCCTGGGATAGTGGAAGGTGTCCCTGCCCATGGCAGGGGGTCGGAATGAGATGAGCTTTAAGATCCCTTCCAACCCAAACCACTCCAGGATTCCACGATTCCAGTGGATCCCAGTGTGCGGGATCTGTGTGAGACAGTGACCCACCATGAAAGCAGAGCACCCAGTAGCTCTGTCAAGGTGTGGTGACCCACATTTTCTCCAGAAAACAAAGCAGATACCCATCAACATCTTGTCCCACGTTTCTCTTGAACCTCCTGAAGCGGGAGGACCCCTGCCCTGCCCCCTGTGCTGTGCTGGCTCTGCAGGGGTGATCTGGCAGTCAGGCCCAGCTGTGTTTGACCCAATTTCCCAGGATTACACCAGAGGTCAGTGGGTGACTCCTGTGCAGGGATTAAGCTCTGTGGCCCTGCCCAGTGCAGCCCCTGTGCCCCTGCCAGCCCCCAGCCAAGGGTGTGCAGCGTGGGGATTACACTGCAGTGCCTGCAGATGATCGGGATTAGCCAGCAGTTATTCCAGGAAAGCTGTCTTCTTCGAAACCCTCTATTGCTGCTGGGAGAAAAGGCCCTGGGAGTTGTATGGCTGAAGAAGTAAGGAAGAGGCATTCTCCCTGGCTGTTGCTGTGCTGTAGGTGTGGCAAATAAATCTTGTTTGCTGACGACAAAATTTGCTCTGTGAGATTGGGCTTGATGATCTTGGAGGTCTTTTCCAGCCTTAATGATTCTGTGATTCTGTCACGTGAGATCTCCTGGGCAAAAGAAATACAAACAAGGAACCTGATGGGATTGCAAGACCAACCTGCTTTGCTGTCCCAGATTTCCTGGCCTTTTTCTGAATTTTCCTTTTTCTTAGCCACTAGACTTAACTAGAGAGAGGGGTTTCTGCGCTTAGAGCTGTGGGTGTGTGAGCACACGTGTGTTTGCACCTACACCTTGGGAGAGTGACTTTTACAAGGGTGATAGAGATAGGACAAAGAGAAACACTTTTAAAGTAAAAGAGGAGAGATTTAGATTAGATATTAAGAAGAAAATTTTGGCTGTGAGGGTGGTGAGGCCCTGGCACAGGTTGCCCAGAGAAGCTGTGGCTGCCCCATCCCTGGAAGTGTCCAAGGCCAGGTTGGATGGGGCTTGGAGCAGCCTGGGATAGTGGAAGGTGTTCCTGCCCATGGCAGGGGGTGGAACTGGATGGGCTTTAATGCCCAACCCAACCCATTCTGTGATTCCCAGACTCTCCCGTCCTCATCAGCTCTCACCCCTGCTCAGAGTGGCTCCTGTCATGACACTTTGGGTTCTGGACAGCGCCGACAGCAGGAGTTTCAGGAACACTGCAAACACCTGGTTTTCCAGGCTCTTGCTCTCCATGTGGCTGGAGGTGCTCTGAGATCCGTGTTTGGACGGGCTGGCATCGTCCAGGCAAGCAGCACTTTAAAACATGTGTACCAGAGAAGAGAGAGAGCTGCTGGCTGCTGACTTAGGCACGAGTTAAGGATACCTCATCCCTTGCTTTTTCAATTAGCATTTCTAAAGGCCTTTAGGATGGGTGGACAGACAGGGCTATTGAAATGCCATGTTTTATTAGGAATTGATCTCCTTTTAATAGGCTTTAGGCAAATTAGAACGGATTATTTTACTGGAGAATGGAGGGAAATGGGAGGAACATGGAGTGTCACCGGCCCCTTCCCCATCTTTGCTGAGATCAATAGAGCTCCATCATGCAACCCAAATCAATGGAAAAGCAGGAATAGATGATCATCAGACGAGCCTGACATTAGATCATACACTCCCTGCTGTGCCCTTTCTCCTTCTCCAGGCCCAGAACAACAGCCAGCAGTCCTGGCGTCCTCTGGGGAACATTAAGTTCATAAAACAGGGAGAAACTGCTATTGGAAAAGCAATGAAGTATTAGTGGCCCCTGTGCAGTCGTAAGGCTGGGCCCTTCTCAGAGCAGCGTGGATTGATGTGCTGGACTCCAGGGCTGCTTGGCTCTCCTGGAAATGGTGTTTGCAGATCCTTAATCCAACAGTGAGAAATGAGGATGATCATTTCAGTGAGATTCCCTGCAAGGAGGGGCAGGGACAGCAAAGGAAGGATGCCTCAGGGGATGGGGAGGACAAAGCTTGTCCTTCTCTTGCTTTCCCTGCCCAAAATGTTTTCCCTACTTTCCAAGGCAGTACCACAGTTGTGGTTGCTCCCTCGCACCCAGGCGGAGGCAGCAGGGTCTGATTCCATGACCTGAAGGATTTTCCCTTTGAAATCCACCCTTGCAATCTTCCTGGCAGCCATTTAATCCACCTCCCCTGGGAACTGGGGCAATTTCATGGCCAAAATAAGCCACCAGCGTGACTTGAGTGAGAGCTGCTGGAGCAGCGGCTGGAAGCGCTGGGGCAGGAGATGATGAATTCCCTGGAACTTCATCAGCCCAGAGGCTGCTGACGCTGCACAAAAGCAGAGTGGTGGGGAGGGATGGCTTGACTGAGCGTGCCATGGTTCACCAAGCTCCTCTTCTGCTTAGTTATTCATTTAATTATTTGTAATGACTCTCATCCACCCAGCGTCTGCTCCTGTACCCGCCTGGCCGGTCATCGTGATCCTGCTCCCGACCACGCTCCCAGCAGCCCTGGATGGTTTTCAAGTGTTTTATACAGAGATATTAATTGTAAGGGGCTTTATTTTAACTCTGGTGGGCCAGGAATGATGCTCTTGGGCAGGAGGTGATGGTTTTAGAGGAGTAGGAAACAGCTGAGCCCAGCTGGCACAGTGGAAAAGATCCTTTTTTTATTTTGCTGCCAGAGACCAGTGCAAGCTGCTTGGACAAATAAAATAGAAGTAAGGTTGTAGCAGGAGATTGGGTTCAGGAATGCGTTTCTGAAGTGAGTCTCAAGATCATTTTGAAGGGACACTTTCCACTAGATGAGGTTGCTCCAAGCCCCATCCAACCTGGCCTTGAACACTTCCAGGGATGGGGCATAAAAAAACCTCTCTGAGTAACCTGTGCCAGTGCCTTTTTCTTGAATAAACCAAAACTGGACAAGGTTAACATGCTCCAAACACTGATTCAGTCTACGGGACCAGGCTTTGATGGGTCTGGAGTAGAGCTCCTGAAGTGCATCTGTGTGGATGGGTTTTAGCAGGAAATGTCACTTTACAGGGAGGAATAACATGCTGACAGAGGTATATCGCCCTCTCTGGAACGCAGGCATTTCTGTTGATCTGGTGAGCTTCAAGATACTTTCTTTATTGTCATAATCATGATTTATCTTCCAGCAAAGGCACCAAGTGCTTGCTACCACCAATTCCTTCTTTGTCCTCCAACCCCACTGCTCTTTCCTTGACCATTTTGAGTCCATCCCCGTGATTTGGAGAGGGTTATTGTGTCCCTCTCTTCGGTAACTATGTGATACCAACCTCTGTGTCCCTCTCAGAAGTGTGGTTGAGGCATCTGCCACCAGCTTGCTGGGGAAACTGTCCTCAAGCATCAGCCTCCCGTGGATCCCTCAGCAGCTGGGGAGGCCCAGATAACGCTGAAAAGCACCAGCTGAGTGATGGAAGGTATCTTTTACCATCTTTCATCTACCAGACCCATGGGCTGCTCGCCAGGATGCCTGTGGATCTAGCCATGGCCGGGGAGGGGGCTCAGAGAAGGCCAGAGCCTGTGTCTTTAAAGATTAATAGTGTTGTTTGCTCATTAAGGAGATCGTTTTGAAGTCAGCGCTAGCCAGAACATTTGAGTGCAAGCATCTGTTTGCTACTGGGAGAGGATATTTATTGTCTGATACTTCAATGGATGTAAATAAACAGCCAGCCCTAGATAATGTTCAGACAAACAAACAAACAGCTGCCAGAATAGGTCCCTTGGTAGTTGACCTTCGGGAAGCATCCTGCTGATGTTTTAATAGCAGCCGGCTCTGCAGAGCCGAGCCCAGTGAGCGAAGCCTTCCAGGAAGAGGAAGGATTCATGTGCAGCCTGAGAGTGCTGGATGGAGCTCCCACATATGTTGGGTTAAAGGAGGACAAGGGAGCTCGGGGTGCTGAGCTGAGCATCTGGGGGTCTAAGGAGTGTGCATGTGCAGGACAGGGAAGTTGGAGCAGGTTGATGATCCCGTGGTGGAGGTGATGGGTGTGTTTGTGGAGTGTGGGTTGTGGTGGACTGAGCATTTCAAGACTCACATGTGGTCCTGGAGCCCCCTCTGTCTCTTGTTGCTCCCCTTCCTCTTGCCTTGCAGAGGATCTCACGGTTCACAGGCAGCTCCCAGGAGTGATCCCAGCTGGACTGTCAGTCAGGCTCTCATCCCACAGCCCAAAGAGAACATCCTGAATGGAGGAATGCCCATCATTCAGTCAGAAGAAAACTCTATCCATGCCAGCACCCCAGCTCCAGGTGGGGCTTGTGGCTGATGCCAGCAGAGAAGAGCAGGAACAGAGGGAACAGGTGGTGTGTGCTTCAAATTCCCTGCAGTTGGAAACTTGGGGAGCTTTCTGAGCAGAGACTGAGAGTGAGTCCCTGACTTCAGTGGTGATCACCTGCAGGCTTTGATGAGAATCTTCCCATTTTTCCTTCACATGCTCTTTGATTTTTTTCACCAACCCAAGTGCCCTGGTTCTAGCAGGAGCCTTGGAGCCAGGAATAAATCTCTAAGAGAAAGTGCAGTTCTGTTGTCTGATGCTCGGGACTGCGAAGAATGTGCAGGGAAGGTGGAGATCCTCTGGGCTCCCTGCCTGGGGTCCAACATAAGAAAGACAGAGTTTAAGGCAGGTAAAGGGATGTCTGGAGTTAAGGGTCAGGCTTCTGGCTGCAGTCTCCGATCATCACCTCACTGCTGGCGCGGGGCTCGCACGGGCTGCGCAGCCTGGGTTGATGTCTGCCAGATTTCCTGGCCTTTTTCTGAATTTTCCTTTTTCTTAGCCACTAGACTTAACTAGAGAGAGGGGTTTCTGCACTTGGAGCTGTGGGTGTGTGAGCACACACGTGTGTGTTTGCACATGTACAGTGCAAAGAGCCCTGTCCCCCCTGCCACCCTCCCCCTCCACAAAATAATGACTTTTCAGGCAATTAGGCCAGCAATAGCTGTTAAATCACTTCCGAGTAGCTCGGTATTCCTGGTGTGAAGCCTCTGTAATCTTTTACCTGCACCAAATGCACAGGGGAGATCCCTGGGGGCTGTGCCTCCTGTCTCCACGGTTTGTTAACTCCAGCCCGCTGTTTCTCCAGCCTGCCTCTTCCATCTCCGAGCTCTTTCCCCTCTAATGGGGCCTGGCAAAGGCTGAGGACAGTGACTGAGCCCTGGGGTGATAATTGGCTGGTTACATATCTGGCGGCCTGCAGATCTGACCCTGGTGGTGCTGAAAAACCAAGGTCAGAGCAGCGAAGATGTGAGGTTTGTTTAGCACAGGGATCAGCGGAGAGTGAGGATGCTCTGATGGGAGTAAGAAGCCACGAGGGACTGGGGGAGAGGCAGAGTGGAGACAGAAGACAAAGCTCCCTGACTGCTCCCTGAGATGGAGAATTCAGAGCTGGAAAGCCTCAGTGGGAAAGAGGAAAGGCTCCTGCTGTGGGGGTATTTGATCTGCTCGGGGCAGAGCCCCAACAGGGAGCCTCCTGTGCTCCTCAGCCTGCAGCCCTTCCTGCCTCCTTCCTGTCCCCTGACTGTCCTGAGGGAAATGACTCAGCTCAAGCCTGTTTCCATCTTTGCCCTTGACCTCACGGGTGATTCACATCAGTGTCCACTTTCAAGAAGAAAGACTCAGAGGAGCTGAATTCCCCCAAGAGGGGACCACGGACATGAGCAAGCCCCTTCCTTCCAGGCAGCCAGAGCTGGTGGGAGTCAGGGATGCCCTGTTTGGGGCTTCAGGCTCTGAATTCTTTGTGTGTCAGGGATGCTCCGTGCTGGGCTGTAGCCCTGAATTCTTTGTGTGTCAGGGGTGTTCAGTGCTGGGTTGTAGCCCTGAATTCTTTGTGTTTCAGGGACGTTCAGTGCTGGGCTTCAGTCCCTGACCCCTTGGTGCATCAGAGATGTTCAGTGCTGGGCTTCAGGCCCTGACCTCTCTGTGTGCTGATGTTGGACGTGTGTTGCTGTCATCAGCAGATCCATCAAGATGACAAATTAACTGCAAATCCTCCCGTGTCGCTGGACCAGCCCAGCAGCCAAGGCCTGCACGTGCTCCCACTTCCGTGGAGGCTGATGGATAACACATAGGATCTGAGCATCCCTGAGCACCCTCCACACCCTTTGCTGGCACAGAGAGCCCCTCTAACTCCTTTCTGCTTCATTTTCCTTATCTTTCCGGGGGAAATCATATTCCTTTGTTGTCCCGCAGCAGGTGAGCACATCAAGGCAGGACAAAGATAACAATCTGTATATCATTGCTGCCCTTTGCTCATACAGACTTTCCAGGCCCTTTATCATTCCCTCTCTTCCCTTCTCTTTGACTTTCTAATACAGAAGATGATTCAGGCTCAGTTTCTTGGCTGAGAGGTTGACACAGAAGGAACAAGCTCAAGGACTGTGCCAGGGAACAGTGGGAACAGGTCTTGACACCACAAGTTCTCCACAGCTTGTTATTTCCTTTGGGTGGGAAGGGTGCTTTTTGCTCAGCTATCCAACTGCAGGCTGGGAATCCTTGGTCAGGAAGGAGTGGAGATTGTGATGTGGAGCACAGTGAAGATCTCCTAGAACTTTGTTTCTTTTAGGGAAAGGTGCTGTGATGTTTGTGTTGCTGCAGGATAGAACATTTTCAGCCAGTGAAAGGCAACACATGGGAAACAGAGAGAGAGAGATAAGGAATGTGGACACACCTCTGAAACATGAATGTGGGGTTGGCTGCTGCTCAGAGTCTCACAAAATCCAGAAGAACTCCTGTGAATAGCTCCTTTATCCTGTCTTGTTCTATATTGAAAGGGATTTCAAAACTTCTCCAGCAGCTTTTGAGCCCAAACTCTAGAAATTGTTTTTAAGCAGGTAAAGAAAATCTGTTGTTTTCTGCGTTTTCTTCTGTATCACTGGATCATTGTCAGGGAGAGACTGGGACTGTGTGTCTGGTTCCTCCTCATAATCCCAGTTATTGATGTCCCTAAGTGACACCCTGTTATGAGATGTGTCTGGAATCATAAGGTGCCACATTTTTGCAGGACTGATTTCAATACCTGATATATGCAATCAGCAAGAGAAACAGTCTGTGTTGCACTGAACACTCTGCAATAATAAATTGCCCCGTGGAACATTAGCAATAAGAACAATAATATTATTATCTGAGTAGCATTCGAGTGAGTCAGCCCTGCAGATTTGTGTGGTTTTTTATCTTCTGCTCATCACCACCACGGATCCTTCCCTCCTGCCATCATTTTGAGCGTGGTAGATTTGTCCAGGCAATGACAGGAGCACAGTGACAGTGCCAGATAAAAGCAGCAGGCTCTGCACTGTTCTTACAGTGCTCTTGTGTTGATGGGACCAGCAGAAGTGATGAAACCTGCTTTATCTTTTCGGTGAGGAGGCTGGGAAAAGTTCACTTTGTGGTGACAGTGGTTGTTGTCTGAAAGACCTGGGCCACAGTACATTTCTCCAGTTATTATTTTGTATATGTATTATGAATATGTATTTATGTATATTGCTGTGAGGGTGGTGAGGCCCTGCCAAAGGTTGCCCAGAGAAGCTGTGGCTCGCCCTGGATCCCTGGCAGTGTCCAAGGCCATGTTGGATGGAGCCTGGAGCAACCTGGGATAGTAGAAGGTGTCCCTGCCCATGGCAGGGGATGGAATGAGATGGTCTTTAAGGTCCCTTTCAACCCAAATTATTCTGTGTTTCTGTGATTATTTGTTTTCAGTAGAAGGAGGAAAAATCCTCACGTTCTCCCTCTGCTTTTGTTGTTGCTGCACAGATCCGTGTGGATGGCACCACCAAGAACACGCTGGAGTACGAGATCGTGCAGGTGGTGGACACTGGCCCCATCCTCCGGGACATGGCCTTCTCCATGGACCACGAACACCTCTACATCATGTCTGAGAAGCAGGTAAGGAGCTCCACTAGTCCATGGTGCCTTAAAAACCTTTTATCTCCATCGTGCTGTGGACATCAGGGCTGCTCATGAATCCTGGCAGTGACCACAGTTCCTACAAGGATGTGACCACAGTTCCGACAAGGATGTGCTCCGTTGTCGACCTCAGGATTTTCGTGCTCAGAATCCATGGCATTTATAGTCTTTTGCAATATTTAGGGGCCTGGGGCAAAGAACTAAGGGGGCAGGAACCACCCTTGATGTAGCTTTGTCCTGCAGGTTGCAGGACAAGGAGTTGCTGCTGCATTGTTCTCCATCCTCACCCAAACTGTGGCTGCATCTGCTGCAGACACAGGAAAGGGTGAAACTGAATGATTTGGCTCCAACTGGAGTTTTTTGAGAGGCTGGAGCCTCTCTGGGACACAGTGGGCAAGAGTGTAGGATGCTGCCTGCCAGAGCGCAGGCCAAGCTGAGTGTGGTGTTCCTGATGTGTTATTAGTGTTATTATTGAAAATGCTGGCAGCCAGATTCCAGGGAAGGACCAATCTGGGTGTTCAGCATGGAATCCTGGCTGATTTCAGTGGAGCTCTTGGCCTTGGGAAGCTTGCTGCTTGGGGTGGGCGTAGGAGGAGGAGCTACTTTTGCATGCAAAATCCATTGTTTATAATTAGTCCTGTGGGTGTGCAGGATTACTTGACCTATCATACCTGGCTGATTCGCAGATGCTCATGGGGAGCTTTAGATTCACAAAAAGAGTGGGGGCAATGAGAGATTGTGGTGGGGTGAGGGCAGTTTCCCTACAGTGCCCCTTCAGTGGAAGCCACCAGTCTGGGTGGGACATGTTCACCCATACACGTTCAATGATTTATTAACAAGTGTTACTGGTTATATTTTCTAATCTATGAGGGTCATTTCTTCTGCTCGCACCACCTTATTTTAAATGCTTTGTGATGTCTCCAACCATTTCCCTCTACGGTGGATATTTATACCTAAAATTTGGTGTGGGGAGAAGAGAAACTCTGTAAATTCCTCCTGATTAAAGAGGCTGAGAGGTGCCATAACTCAGGAGAAAGGACAGGGTGACAGAGCTGGGATTCCTTCTCATCTGCTCCATGCTGGGCAAGGATGGGATGTCACTTCCTGAAGTGAGAACAGTTCCAGTCACTTTTTGGGATGGAGTGAGAAGCTGGAGGCAGGTGATGTCCAAGCTCCTGCAAGACTTTGAGCATGACAGCATTCCTTTTCCTCATCCTTTCACTGTCTGGGTCCTTTCTTTTTCCTTCTGAATAGAATGGGGCTCCTTGAGGGTCAAAGCCCTGGAGCAGGACAATGGATGCACCAATAACCAACCCACTGATGTCAGGTTTGCTCAGTGTCCTTTTTGTGCACTTTTGAGGTCGCCTCAGACACCACTGGTGGCTTTGCACAGCCCTTCAGATTTACAGAGGCTCCCAGGAGCTGTCTCAAACCTCTGGGGGAAAGGGCAGTGGGACAGCAACATTCATTCCCTGACATCCTTAAAACATGAAATCTGGAACAAGATGAACAATTAGTTTTTCCTTCAGAAACTTCCAAAAAACTATTTATGCTGGCCTAGTGACTACTCGCACTTCTCTGACCATTATAGCATGAGCAGATTCATTTTGTGCTTGGCTGTTCTGATGCCTTGAGGTTTAGCTTTTATATTCTGTATTGCTTAGTGTGAAACTCTGAAGTGTTTTACAGCCTGCTGCTGCTGCTCTCTCATGCTAAGATGGACATAACAAAGTCTCTCCAGGTTTGTTCCAAGGACGCCTCGGCCATGCTGGGCCCAAAATGTGTAAACCAACATCTTGGAGAAGGGGGGCTGAGCTTAGAAAACTTACATCAGTAGCTAAAGCTTTAATTGCTGAATTTATGCTGATATGCAAGTGAGCTAAACCTATAAAAATGTGAAGAACTCGTCCATCTTGGGGTCCATTTTGGCAGCAACCTCTGGGCTCCCCAGGGGGTACCTCTGAAGGCCTTTCAAATAAATATCACCTTTATTCTCTTATTCCTGTCTAGTCTGTTTCCAGGTAGCCTCTTCAGGCATCAATTCCAAAGCACAAGTTTTACCTGGTGTTTTTAGGACCCCAAACCCTGGAGAGAGCTCAGGAGCTCTGAGCCCTGTGTGATTTATTCAATCATCTCCTCCCACCCATCTTTGACACCCACGGGTGTCTCTGTGAGAGAGGCTGGTGAAAAAGGCAGGGACTGTTGTTATTTAAAATCTGATGTGAGCCTGTGAGACGCTCAGCACTACATCAGCCTTTGCCCAAATCTGATTTTATCTGAGGCGGGCGACGTGAGTGACAGCGCTGCCAGCACAGCAGTGCAGTCACTACCTGTGTGCTCATGACAGAGCACACTTCAGTGCTGGAATGAATTAACATTTGTAGAGCCTCAGTGAGTGGGTGCAGAGCTTTGCCTTTGCTGGAGGCAGGATTATGAACAGGCTGCCCTTGGGGAGCAAATTTCCCTCCCACTCTACATGCCATGTCCAGATCTGTCCTAAAAGGGTGAAGATCTGACTTATCAGAGGTTTTCACTGCCCACAGTGGTTTTGGGAGGTCTGTGGAGATGAGGGACAGCAGGGTGATGGCTTGACCCGACCTTTTTGAAGATAGACAGGCATCAGGGCTTGGGCCATCCCTGGGGAAGGAGAAGGTTTCTCCTCCCTCTGCCTGCTGGGTTCAGCCCTGTGTGCACCACAGAGATAAGAGTGGTTCTGTTATTACCTGTGTACTGACCAAAAGCTGTTTTCATGGAATCGTAGAATCATTAAGGTTGGAAAAGGCCTTTAAGATCAACAACCTTTGACCCTGTGCCCCCTAAACAATATTGTGAAGTGCCACTTCTACTTGTTTTTTGAACACTTCCAGGGATGGTGACTCCACCCCTGCCCTGGGCAGCCTCTTCCAATACTTAAGCACTCTTTCACTGATGAAATTATTCCTGATATCCAAGCTGAGCCTGCTCTAGTGCAGCTTGAGGCCGTTTGCTCTTGTTCTATCGTTGGCTGCCTGGGAGAAGACACAGACCCCCACCTCATCAGAACCTCCTTTCAGGGAGTTGTGAGGAGCAGCAAGGCTCCCCTGAGCCTCTTTTCCTCCTGGCTAAACAGCTCCAGCTCCCTCAGCCACTCCTCGCAGGACCTGTGCTCCAAAACTTGTGGTTTTGCCAGACTTGGCTGCATCTCCCACCAGCCCCCCACAAGAATGGAAGCCCTGGTGATAAAGCCAATTTCTCCAGTTTGTCCCAGTCCTATCACAGCTCTGGACATCCCAGCAAGGCACCCTTTAACTTGGAACACCTAAAAAGAGCTGTCACTATAAATCTGGATACAAGAAGCAGCTCTCTCATGCTGCCTAAAGAATCCCCATGCCTTTTCAAGGTCAACTTGTGCATGGGAGCGTTTTCCCCAGTGAACTTGGGGGTCCTTGTGTTACCCATGGGTTTTCCTCTGCAGCTGAACTCCCTGGGCTCCAAAGGAGATGGAACCCAGCTCAGCCTTGGGGTCTGTGGCTGAAACAAGTCCTCCCTTGCAGCTCCTCTGGACTCTGAGAGGTGACAAGCAGCACTTGCCCGCTCAATCAGACGTGCAATGCTCTCAGGAGCAGGATGCAACAGCTTTTCACCATTATCTAGAAATACATATTTTATAGGGAGAGTGATTGAAAGAGGGAGAGGAGATTTGTCACTGAAACCCAGAGACAGAGTGTATAAAAGTCCCCTCATTTCCCAGAGGCGTGGACATCTCTGTGCTTTAGGTGTGAATGTGTTTCAAGCCCCTGTTGGCAGCACAGGGAGGGGTTGGTGCACACATGGGATCTGTCAGGATTGATCAGGAGATCATCCCTTTAACTCTGGCCTTCACAAACACTCTGAGGGAGCTACAGCCACTAACCCAGCTTGCTCCAAGCCCCATCCAGCCTGACCTTGGACCTTCCAGGGCTGGGGCAGCCGCAGCTTCTCTGGGCGGCCTGTGCCAGTGCTCATCACCCTCCCAGCCAAGAATTTCCTCCTAACATCCAATCTAAACCTACTCACTCTGTCTGAAGCCATTCATCCCCTGTCCTGTCACTACATGCCCTGTAAAAGCTCCTTTCCAGATTTCTTGTATCAGTGCACTGGAGGCTGGGACTGTTTCCCTTTTCAGTTTCTGGTGTGCAGACAGAGGAACCCTGTGCTTCACATGCTGATCTTAGAGGATGAGGAGCAGATGGGAAATGCTGGGGGAACAGGAGGGTCTCTGCTGAAACTTCTCTGCCTCTCTCCTGCTCCTCATCACACATGCCTGTGCTTCCTTGAATCCCTCTTCCTCACCTAATCCCCTCTGAATTTCTTTTTCTTCCCAGCTGAGAAGCTCCCTGGAACTCTTGGCAGGGATTGAGATAATTCTTTCACCCTTTTCTCATTCTCCCTGCCTCTCCCCCTGATACTTTGCAGCCCTTTCCTCTCATTTCCAGGCTTGCACTTGCTTTTCCATCACTCCTGGCATCCCTGTTCCTTTGCTCTCTCCTCTCCCAGCTGTCTCCACACTGCTGACTGACCATGTCTCCTTGTTTCCTTGCTGCTCGAGTGTTCACACACACACAGAGCCCATCTCTCTGTGCCAGGAGGTGCAGGATGCTCATTCCCCTGGCTCTGGACTAACATTTGGACAGCCACCTCCATCACCCCCTAAAGAACTCTGTTTCAGCATGTTGGACTCCTGAGTCTCTCCCAGTGCTGGGTGTGTTTTGCAAAGCTGATTCAACACATGGAAGCAGCTCCAAGACACAGGAATCTCAGCTCTTCCATTTGATATAGAAGGATCAAAGAGAAGAGCTGGAGAAAATAACCTTAAAGGCTCAAAATCCAGAAGGTAAAGGGCAAGAGGTGTCAACTTTGTATTATCTAAATCTCAAGGTTTTGTGCTTCCTCTTACTTTTGATTTACTAATGGTTAGGGAAGACTGTTCTGCAACCAGGTTCTGAGCAATCTTATGTTACTCATGAGCAACTTTACCCATCCCTGGAAGTGTCCAAGGCCAGGCTGGATGGGGCTTGGAGCAACCTGGGATAGTGGAAGGTGTCCCTGCCCACGGCAGGGGTGAAATGGGATGGTCCTTACTGTCCCTTATAAAACCATCCTGTGACTCTGTGCTTGCCTCAGGGAAGATTTGCTGTCCCTCTCTGTGCAGGAAGGTCTCTGTTCCATGGGTTAGCTTCACGCTCCGGTGGAAAGTTGTGCTTTTCCCCCGTACATTAGCAGAGAGTCACCCACGATCTGTGAATAAATCACATCTGTGCAGTGCTATCATTCCCTAAAACCATTACAGTGTGTCGGAGGTGAGACTGGTAGGGTCATGCGTAGCAGAAGCAGATGGGTATTTTGGAGGCTCTTTTAAACTTTGCCAGCGAAATATCAAATAAATATGTACTTCAACTAAAGCGTGGCAGAAAGCACATTTGGTAAAAATTAAGTAACAGTACTGCAAATCATGTTGACAGGGTCTTTTTGGCCTTTCTGTGTCTGTTTCTCATTAAGATGGGGAAGGCTTTTACCTATTTGTCTCCTGAGATTTATTCTTCTCCCCTCTGCCACTGAGTCAGTATCAGCAGCAGAATTATTGTTTGCAAATCAGCTGCCAGAGAGGAAGGGGTGTCTGGCCAGTTTACTTCTGATTTCATGACCACTGATTAAAATCTTGTCTGCTGCTTATATTATCATATCAATTAGTTAAAGCAATCATCAATAAATTTGCTTAATTACGGCTTAATTTCTTCAAATGTGGTCTTTGCACAAGATATCGAGTGGCATTAACTCCGGGTTTGGAGTGGCTGCTTCCAGGGGATTTTGTCAATTTGAGGCTGCCCCAAGAAACACTGGCTCAAGATTACAAATTTTAAAAATAACTCGAGAGGGTTTTTTTTCCTTTTAATTTGCATTTGTTTGTTTGTGAGCCATCAGGTTGTGTGTGGACCACGTTTTTCATCATTGGGCCAGAACCAGAAAAGGCAGAAATGATCTTGTTTGAAAACAGAAAGCTGAGATTGTCTAATATGTGTGACTTTTTGACCCGGGGATTTAAAAGCAGCAGAGACACCCAGAAACTGTGAATTTTGGTGCTCTTGTTGCAGATTTCTATCATTCTGCTGCCTCAGAGTACTGATTTAGAAGGGGCTGTGAAAGATGACCACTTGTGCACACCCAGTCTTTGGAGGTGGTCAGGTCTTCTGCAGGACTTCACTACTCAACTTCTGGAAGGGTATTGGCAGCATCATCTCTTCCTTGGATTAATTATCAGGCAGTTAGGAAGAAATTTTGGGCTGGGAGGGTGGTGAAGCCCTGGCACAGGTTGCCCAGAGAAGCTGTGGCTGCCCCTGGATCCCTGGAAGTGTCCAAGGCCAGGTTGGATAGGGCTTGGAGCAGCCTGGGATAGTCGAAGATATCCCTGCTCATGGCAGGGGTGGCACTGGATGATCTTTGAGGTCCCTTCCAACCCAAACCATTCCATGATTCCATAATTGGCTGTTCCTAAACCAGACTGACATCCTAGGTAAGATCAGGGACACCAGAGCTTCTAAGAGGCCCAGAACATGGCTGAATTCACTGTCTTTGCAAAAATGTGTCACATTCCTCCCCCTCTAAATCCTCCAAAGAAGAGGACTCCAAAATGCCCATTTCTTTGCCAGCTGTCCTGCTCTTGGGCAGTCCTGCACAAAATTGATAGGGAAGAGCAGTTCCTAGAGTTCACTCCATCCCTATCAAGCAATGAGTGTAATCCCAGTTGGCAGCAAAGGCAACTTTTGTTCTCTTTGATTGTTCTTTCCTGCCCCTAAAATACCCCTCATTACCCTCAGCAATATCAGAGGCTGAACTCCGCTCTCCCTCGCATTTGCTTTCACCTAATTAAGGGCCTGTTAAATAAGGTCAGATGCCCTCTGAGAAATGTCTGAATAGATGGAAAATCCCGCATGGATGCTCAGCTAAGGATGGAAAAGACACTGTGTGAGTGCCTGTGTTTCTCAGCCAAGAATGCTAAAAGTGGTTTGGCCCAGTGGCAAAACGGCAGCGCATTGTGCTGCTGACTCTTTTGAAATAATTCTTTATCAGCAAACGACAAATTACTGCAAAAAAGTCATAATTTAGCTTGATTTTAACTCGCTTGCTGCTTTCACGTGGGTGTTTGGGAGTAAGATGGGATAATTCAGGGAGCAGGGAGTTCCTTAACCTCCTGCTGGGTTGGTTGTGTGTTCCAGAAGGGATGTGAATAACTGAGAAAGCTGAGCTGAGCAGGAGAGGAGCCAATCCAAGGTCTTGGAGATGCCCCAAATGAGTCATTCATGGCAAGGGAAGAAATTCCACTTGGGGCTGTCTCCATCCCATGAGACACACGGGCAGCTGGAATTCCAGCTCTCACTGTCCCTCAGCCTCGGGCTTTTCACACTTGAATTAAGCTCTTTTTATGCTTTGGAAATGCTTCCACGAGCTGGTTGATGCCGTATTCAAGTGCCCCACTTTGCCCTAAAACCAGGACTATGAAAGTGCTCCAGGAAGGAGGAAAGGTTTGGGAGACCTGGAGTTATTCCCTGCCTTGCTCACAGAGTCCAGGCACTCTCAGACACACGGTGTGATTCTTGGGGTGGTCCTGTGCAGGCCAGGAGTTGGACTTGATGATCCTTCCAACCCATGACATTCTAGGAATTTATGATTCAATGACATCAGCTGTGGGTAAACCTCTGTAGCTCCATGTGCCCTGAAAGTACAGAAGATATTTCCAAGATCAGGACCTCTTTTGGAACTCTCTGTAACACCTGCCACTGACTGTTGAAAACTCAGCTCTCCTCCTGACCTGTATGCACGCCCTGATGAGAGCTGGAAAGCTCTGTTGGATCCCAAAGTTCAGAGGGACTTTTGCTTTGTCACCAGTCTGAGCTTTGCTGTGTGTCAGAGAGGGAAATGCTCCTCCAGAGAATAATTTGTAGCCACCCTGTCCTCTAAATGACATGAGTTAAAGCTTCCTTGATCCCATCTAGAGGAATCCCTTTGCTCCGTGCTCAGCCTTGCTGATCCGTGCCAGAGCCCTGTCTCTTCCAGGCCTGCCCCATCCCAGAGAAACGACTTCCCTGCAAGCACATTGCATTAATCACTGGGTCCAGCTGTGGGGGAGGATCTGCAACTGCTGCAGTACTTGGAGTTCATGGATCTTAGTCGTGGGCAGAGTCTAAACCCTGCCCACTGGCAGGACATGAATTTCTGTATCTCTGGGTCAGAGCATTTCTGGTGAAATTTTGCAGCTGATGAGCAAACTGACTCAGTGACACGTCCTTGGTCGTGCCTGTGGGAGAGCAGAGCATCAGGGCTGAGTCTCTGGATCACCCCTGGGCCAGGATTTGGGGTGCACTTAGTCCACATTAACACAATTTATTGAGTTTCACACTAAAAGACGCGTGTTCAGACACAGTGGTAGCATATTTGTGCCTGAACTCTCCAGTTGTACCCTCGACTACGCGTTCAATATTTGAGGGTAGAACCACAGCTTTCCCAGTGCCATCTGTGGATCTGCATTTGGCTTGAGCTGCAGCTGATCTAATGTCAGCATTCATCTCTGAGCCTGCCAAAAAGCCATGTCCCCATGCCAGGATACTTCCTCCACAGGCTGCTCAAGGGAGCAGCACAGGAGCTGGAGGATTCTCAGAGGGTTCTGAGGGTGCTGTGCTCTCTAGAGGGTGGTTTAGTTCAGCTTTGGGATTCCTTGCCTTAAGGTATTCGGGTGGGTGACACCACTGAAGGGCTTTGTCTGGCATCAGGACAGGAGGAATGGGATGGGTCATTCCGTCCAACCAGGTCTCCTTCCTCCTGTACCACATTTTTAAGTTCTAATTGTTCATTCTAATTCTTGAGGCTCTGCTGACAGCTCCCTCCTGCCTTGCACAGGGGACAGAAAACAAGAAAGGGTGGAGGAAGGAGTGAGCAATGCCCAGAAATGCAAAAAGCACTTGCAGAGTCATTCCCTGGGTGAGGAGAAGCAGGGACTATTGATCCTGGGGAGCGGGTGACGGGTGGGAAGCCATGGAGACGTGTCCCCTGGGGCACAGTGCTGCCCAGCACACGGCCTGAGGGTCACCTGGCACTATTGATTGTGGTGTTGTTCCTCTGTGGAGTCAAACACAGGCTGCTCAGTACAGTTGCTGTGCTGTTCTGGGAAAAAGGAGGTGCATGTGTGGAGTTTAATGCATCCCTCTCATGTTTTAAACAAAAAAAACCCCACTCCCATCTCTCTGAGTCCTGTCAGGCTGGTAGGTTGTGTTTTCAGCCAGGAATAGGTCAGAGTATTAAGGGCAGCTCAAGGAATTCAGCTGGAAATCTGAAAATCTCCCTCCTCCCTTCCCCCAGCCCCTGACCCTGTAACAGACCCAGAAGAAGGGGAGAAGAAAGAGGAAACCTAAGAAGCTGGTGATTACATGTGAAGCCTGGCAGATCTGTAATCCCGGACTCCATTAAACATCTGTCTGCTCCAATCTCCCTGACAGCCAGGTCTCCTCCTCTCTCTGCCTCGCACGGATCCTGCACTCGCAGGTCACTCTGAGGCACCGGCTGTTGATCACCATCCCCTGCCTTGGTGTTCCACAGCCCAGTCTGGGCACCAGAGCTCCCAGGGAGGGGGGATTTGGGCAGGGCAGTGCCCCTGGATCAGAGCTACAGGCACATCCACACCTCTTGGGTTCGAGCTTTTCCATCTAAAACATCCGTGAGTGCTTTCGGTGCCCAGCGCCTGTCTGGGACCGTTCTCTTAATTATTGCATTTATACATTCTTCCAAAGCTGTTTCCTTTACAGGCTCCTGTGTCTTACAACTTTCTTTGAGGCAAGTATTTGCCCTTTTGGGGCATTTCCTTGCACCATAAGTGCGCAGAGTTATCATTTTCTGATGCATTTTCTATTTTTCATGTGATGTCCCTGAACTCCTAAGCACACTCCATGTTAATGGATTAATAAGAATTTCATTGTACGACTCAGGGACAAATTTTTTCAGTGCTCCAGAGTTTGCTGTGTCTTCTGCACTCATGGCTTTGAGTCTTTCTTGATGTAAGGTCCCTGCTAAATATCTTTCATCACTTTATATTACTTGAAATAGTCATTATCATCATGTATAGTAGGAACTGGAAAATGAAATCCATTCCAGAACCTGCCCTTGAAAGGCAAACTGGCTTTTATGTTCTTTTCTATTAAAAAAAACCCTTTAAAGTCATGCTGTAATGTTATTTTTCCCCTTTTTTTCCCAGGGTTGGGGTTTTCTTCCCAGTTCTTGTGATTTTCCAGTTTGTGATTGGAGACAAGAGTACTCAGCTACCCTGAAAATTATTTTCTTGTTTTATTTCCTAACTGGATGAAGAAATAATGGGAATCCTTGAGACCTAAATTAGTCTGTCTTGCTTTGTTGTTTGATTTTGGTTTTTTTGTTTTTTTTTTTTTTTCCTTTAGAAAGATATTCTGAACCAGCAATCTGAGCACTTGGTCATTACTCTGCTGTATTTTAGTTTGTAGTGTAAGCTGGGCTTTCATTGCCACTTGTGTTCGGGTGGTTGGGAAGATTTGAGGGGACAGAAAAATGAATGCAGAAATTGTGTGGGTAAATCAGTGGGTATTTGCCTGCCCCCTCTGTGGGTTTTGTACATGGACACCACAATTCCTCTGCCAAATGTCCCATGTGTCACTGCCTGGATAAAGGCCGTGTTAAGATTTTTTGAAATAATGGGATTTTTTGAAATAATGGTCCTTCAACTTTTAGTTTTACCGTCTCATCCCAGTTGCAGCACTTCTCACATCAGTCCTAGGAATCCTTTCCTTTAATTCACCTCCTGAATTCACTTCTTTTCCCTTAGTCCTGAGCTCCTACATAAATACATGCTCTTGTGTCCCTCCTTTGAGAGTCTGGGTCCGTGGATGCCTTCATGATGGATTTATGACTCGCAAAGCCCTTTGGATTTCTCAAGGATGAAAGACAGTGTTTGTACAAGATCCCTGCCCTCATGACATAATTTGGGAAGCTTTCTCTAGAAGGAACCTTCCAAGCACTCGTGAGTTCACGTGTCAGTAGTTTCTGCCCCGAAGAGCCAAGGTAATCCATGTGTTCCCTCCAAGCACCACACCAGGAATGTGTTCTGATGGAATGTGAACTCTGAGGTGATTCACATAATTAATGTTGGATTCAAGGAGCACTGGAAAGAAGGAGATGTTTGCACTGACCTGGGCTCCATCAGGACAAAGCTTCCTTTATCCCCACCATATCCTTGTTTTATTCCATTTATTGGTTAAACGCAATGAAACAGGGAACTCTTCCTGGCGGTGAAGCCAAATGCTGCCTTGTGCCTGTAGATCTCAGCTTTCCTCCTCTCCCAAAAAAAAAAGGACAGCTCCATTTAAATTGATAGGGAATAAACCCAAGCCGTTCCTGGACACCAGGAGGTTTCCTCTTCCTCTCCAAGAGTGAGATCTTCCCCTGAGACTCCCACCTCAGGCCATGAACTGGCAGCTTGGTCATTATGACCCACTTGGCAGTGACTGATGGTGGGGATCTCTTTTGCTGTGGAAAATGTGGAACTGATTGTCTGGGCGACCCTGCTTGACCTGGGGAATTCTGCATTTAACCTGGCTTTAGACATAATAAACTGGAGTAATTAGCAGAGAAATTCAGCGGTGACACGTCTAATTGATTGGAAATGCCAGCCCCCGATGAGACCGGAGCTGTGGCGAGGGCTGTGGCGGGAAGGGGCCGTCGGGATGCTGTCAGGAGGCAGGAAAAAGCAGGGAAGGAATGTGGAGCCTGCTGGAGGTTTGCTTTTCTTTGCAGCTGAGAATGCTGCAGGTTTGCTTTTCTTTCCAGCTAATGGCCTTGGTGAATACGCCATCCATCACTAATTACTGATCCCTCCACTCAGCACTTTCCCAAGGTTGAGCTCACACCTCTGGGAAAATCCACCTCAGTCTCTGCACAGTCCATCTTAACCGTGTGCTTGCAAAGAGAAAAAGGCCTTCTGTGATCCTCATCTGAAAATCCAGCCTTTCTTGGCCCACCAAGGAGGCAAGGATGGGCCCTTTTTGGGAGAACACCAGTTATTTCAGGTCGTGGATTGATGATACCTCCCGTGTCAGCGTGGATCTGTGATATCCCTTCCCAGGCTTTGTGCTTCTAGATTGATGGCAGTTGAAAAATAGAATATTTAAAATAATTTCTCTTTCAGAATCGTGCTTAAAATTGGGCATTTTGCTGTCCTGGTTCATGGCAGGGCCTCAGGACTTGGTCTGTGCACACCTTGGAGCAAGGAACCCTGTGCCATGGGACCAGGAGTGGCCTGGGAATGCCTCCCAGACAGTCTTGGACATGGTTCAGGGATGACCACGGCCAGTGACAGTTTCTGAGAGGCAGTTTGGCTTCAGCTGCTCCATTTGCAGGCTAAGGGAGCCAAATGAGGTGTAATTCTGCCCTTCTGTACTCATTGGCCTCAGGAGCAGAGTGTGAGGCAGGCACATGGAATTTCTCAGTGCAGGCACAGCTTCACAGACTGGTACAGGCACAGGGGTTATGTGATTTGTGTGGGTGGGTTCCGAGTCTCTACTACTCATTGTGGCCTTCCAGTACCTAAAGGGAGCTTATAAAAAAAGAGGAAGAATTATTATTTATGGACAGGTAGTGATAGGACAAGGGGGGATGGTTTTAGACTAAAAGAGGAGAGATTTTGAGGAGATATTAGGGAGAAATTCTTCCCTATGAGGATGGCATAGGTTGTCCAGAGGAGCTGTGGATGCTCCTGGATCCCTGGAAGTGTCCAAGGCCAGGTTGGATGGGGCTTGGAGCACCTTGGATGATGGAAGGTGTCCCTGCCCATGGCAGGGGGTGGCACTGGATGATCTGTAAGGTCCCTTCCAACCCATTCCGTGATTCTGTGATACTTCACAGGGCAGGAGCCATTGCCAGCTATCAAGCATTTAGAATTTTTTGCTTGTAGTGCTAATTAAACATTTAATATCTTGATGAAGAGCTTCTTAAAACCAGGAGTAGAACAGAAGAGTGGGTACATGTTTGGGGAAAGCTGGCAGAGCTGTCAGCATCCTCTGGAGGGGGAGATATCAACCATATCTTATGGAAAAAGGGAAGAAAATAAAATGTGGGGGTCATTGGCCTCTTTTATCTCATAACATGGACACAGCCTCAGAGGTTACTACCTGTTGCAGCTGTAACACCATAAGAACTCTCCATTTGCTAAGGTTTTTTCCTTTGAGGACTGGTTTTCTTGAGGTGCACCCTCCTCCCATCAACAGGAACCTCTGGAAAGCAACTCCGGGCTTCGGGAACACTTCAACATCCCGGATCAATCAATTAAAAGGGAAAAGGCAATACAGTGACAGCACCATCTGCAACTGAAGCATCCTGCGGAGATGGTGGAGTCTCCAAACAAACATTAGATGTGTAAACACTGGATCAGCATTCCTTCACTGCAGCCCCACTTATTGCCTTCCTGATGATTTATTTTCATTAATTTTCATAGCTAAACAGATAAAAGTGCTTGTGGCAAATGTCGTAGGCTCCCCCTGCTCCCACACAACTCAGCATCCTCCCTTCCTCTTTTCCAGGCTTTCTTTTTCATCTGACACCCAGTCCATCCACTGCTTTTTTTGTGACACAAAGTTTGCACAGCCCAGACTTTGTAGAGACTCCTTTCCCCAGTCTCTGACTTTTGGGATGTTATTCTCTCTACTTAGAGGACAAGTGATAATGGTGGAGATGCAAAAAGATCTTTTAAACGTTGAAGTGTTTGTGTTTGATGGATATTTTCGAGTTTGTGGCCTTTCGTTTGCTTCCTCATGCGCTGTTTAGGAGAAAGGAGGATTCACACGTGACAACTGCACTTTGGAATCCTTTTTTTTCTTACAGCAGAGCGACTATTTGCAGGTTTAAGCATCGACTGTTTTGCCCCAGGGTCCTGGAAAAAGAGATAAAGCATCTTTACTGGGAGGATGAAATTTTCTTGCTCAGCTGGGTCGGGTCCTTGGAAATAGCCTGTGAATTTCAATGGGACAATTCTATTCTTCTTCTGCTTGCATTTATTATTTTTCTTCTGCCATCCTGCCTCTCCAATATATTAATGTGGGTTTTTTTTTAATTTTGCCAAAAGTCATCCTGAATTTAGTGGTCCATTTGTGGGGCAAAAAAATGTTTGTTCTGGCTCTGTGGTTTGCTCTTAGCCTGGGATGGTGCTCTTGATTCCTGCTGGCCATGAAAATAGTCAATGTGGAACAGAGAAGTGATGGAGTTATTTATTTATCATTATATATACATATAATATATGTATTTACCAGAGCAGAAGGTGACAGGACAAGGGGGAATGGCTTCCAACTGACAGAGGGCAGGGTTAGATTGGATATTAAAAAGTAATTCTTGGCAGTGAGGGTGGGGAGGCCCTGGCACGGGTTGCCCAGAGAAGCTGTGGCTGCCCCTGGATCCCTGGAAGTGTCCAAGGCCAGGTTGGACAGGGCTTGGAGTAACCCTGGGATAGTGGAAGGTGTCCCTGTCCATGGCAAGGGGGGGAATGAGATAATCTTTAAGATTCCTTCCAGCCCAAACCACTCTCTGATAAGTAAATAGATAATATTTATATATTATTAGTGATTTCTTCAAAGATTTCATGAAAGGTGACAGCGTTTTCCTAACAAACTGACCTCTCCTTTGTGTGGGATTTGGGGCAGGCTGGGGATGAATAAGGTTCTTTCCCCCCACCGCACAAGAAGTTTGCGGTGAGATGATGAGGAAGGTGATGGACGAGTTCATCAGAAATAGAACACACGGAGTACCTGGACCTACTGCACACATGGAGATGTGCTCTCATGTTCATGCCAGGCCAGAGGGCAAGAGGAAAGTCACGTCCCAGAGGCATTACCTGGCACTTTTACACATTTCTGTGTCCAGACCCAGCGGGATCACCTTATCTGCCAGGGAAGCACAACTGGGCTGGAAGGCAGCCTGTGCCTGGCAGGGCACAGCACCATCCCAGTAATGCATCTGCAGATGGGAGGCTGCCGAGGGGCTCTGGGGATAATGGAGTGGCTGGGCTAATAAAATTAGCCTGGCATTCACAGCCTGAGTGGGGAGGAGGGGAACTGTCCCTTTCAGTCTTCCCAATCATCCCCTGACATCTCACTCCAGCCCAGGGAGGGAAGCAGGCGAGGGGGAGCCTTCCAGTAGAGTGAAAATGTGCTGCTGCACTGGTGCTGGGGCTTTCTGGAACACCGAATGACTGGGCTCTGGTGGCTCCAGCTCGGTGACAATGTGAGCACAGGCTCTGGGAGCCCTGAGCCACCGTCACGCTCCAGCAGCCACCCTTCCCTCCGACGGGGCAAGGTTGGAAATACATTTGTCACTCGAGCTCCAGACAGCAAACGAGGCTGATTTAATTAACCCGGGGAGCCCTGCTGGCCTTGTCTGCGAGAGCTCAGGACAGCAGGATGTGGATGAGTGGAGGCAGGGAGAGGAGGGAGAGGGGAAGAGGGCAAAGACACGAGGCCGGTGGAGCGTCGGGAGCCATCTCAAAGCACTTTGCTTCTCGCAACCGAAAGCCCTTCACAATTAGTCTTGATGTGATTTACATCTACTTTAAGGCATCTGCATAATGGGACATAATGCACGGGAAATGCAGTCACGAGCTTCTGAAAGCTTTTGGGGGCTGACAATTCCTGCAGAGCACGAAATCTCCCCTTTTCCCTGCAGCTGGAAGTGAGTCCAGCCTTTACAGTGGGCTAAAATGCCAAAAATCTGCCTTTCAGTGTGTCTGAACTATCAGCTCTATTCAGGAAGTGTCCAGACTTGCCCTTCCTCTTCCACCTTCCCAAAGGACCTTGGACTTCTTCCTTAAACACCAGGCAGGAGGATTTTCATCTCTAGCAGAGTAAAAAACCAGGTGAATGTCGCTTTGCTGTCAGTCAGGGGCAGACCAGGGGCTGGGGGAAGCTGGACCACCTCTGCCCACACCTGACAGGCTTTGGTGGGCAGGTTTGCTGTGAGAGGCATCACTCCTGCTTGTGGAAAGTCACCTTGGCCTAGGAGCTCTGAAATTTTAATGCTGCCCACCAAATATTGACTCTCTGAGGGCGTCTGAGTAAGCCTTTAGCGGAGAAGTCGATATTTGTCTGATGTTTCAATGGATAATGTTGCTTTTCTCTGAATTTCCTCTGGACTCTGCTGGCCTCTCCCAAACTCGCTGCACAGTGCCAGAAGCAGGATAAAAACACAGGAGGAGGAGGAGGGAGTGCTCCCTTTGGAGGGTTGCTGTGTGCTGTCCACATCTCCCTGCCTTGATGAGACTCTTTGTTGGGTGCCCCTCTCTCAACTCAGCGTCTGAGCCTGGTGAAATCACTTCCAGCACACAACAATCCTCTCCTATTTGGCTCTCCCTTGCTCTCTAAGGAATTTTGACAGCCAAAATTTGCCGTGGATGCAGCAGAAACGGTGCAATAAATCCAAACACATCAGGAATTTTCCGTGACAAACATTCCTCTTCCCACTGGAGATCAGGGCAAGATGATCTTGTCACTCCACCCTGAGTGGACTTGAGTTGGTCTTGTCTGTCCTGCTAGAAGAAGAAGCTCTAGATGAGATTTTAGGTAGGGTTGTAGCCATATATTGGTGATAGAAGACATATGTGTATTTATTTCCCCGCTTTACTGCAGCTCCTCAGTTGAATTCTGCAGCAAAGGCTCCATTCTGCCCTTGGACATGGTCATTCTGCCTCCTTGGGCAATTTAGCACCTGTCCCCTACAAATCTGAGCTGCAGAAGGATCCCAGTGGGGTAGAAGTAAATATATTGCCTCACAGGTAGCAAAATCACTGCTGCAGGTCAGATTCCTGCCAATTTACCAACCACTAGGGTCTCAGTCTAAGTTGGCTGTGCCTCCTAAGAAAGAATAATCCTGTAAACAATGTAGCTCTAATACACTGAGCAATTAAAGAACTTGTTCCTGACTGAAGTTGAAATGCATTATATTTCCATTTGCAAGGCGAGCTGGGCAGATTTCAAAATAAGTGAAAAAAGGAGCTAATTTGTATTTCTGTTTGTGCTTGTAGCAGCTAGTAAATAAATCCAGGTGCACAAGGGGAGTTGGGAGACTTTAATTTCAATGGCAGCTTGGGCATCTGGTAACTGTGGGAGTCTGGGCTTAAAATAAATGCAGAGGAACAGTTTTCAGGAGCAAGGGGCACAGGATTTGTGGGTGCATCTCCTTTGCTGTTTTAAATGTAGTCACAGAAGCCCAGAATGTTTTCTGTTGGAGGGGACTTAAAGATTATCTCGTTCCACCCCTGCCATGGGCAGGGACACTTTCCACTATCCCAGGGTGCTCCAAGCCCTGTCCAACCTGGCCTTGGACACTTCCAGGGATGAGACATCCCCAATTTGTCTTTCCAGAGCTGATTTTATCCCACCCAACTGCTGGTTGATGCCTTCACGGATCTGTGGCACGTCTGAAAGACATCCATAGCTGGGATTGACATTTTTGGGGTGGTCACCTCAGCAGGGCAGCCTGGACTGGCAGGAGGTTTGATCAATATTTATCTGGCCAAGTCAGGGAGTGAGTGATGCTCGTATGAGCAGTGTCATATTTAAAAGGTGTCTCCACTTAACTGGAGGTCACAGTGTACACTCTGCTTGAGTGGTGGCATCATTTCATAAAAAAGCTTTTTCATTAATTAAAGTCCCTTAACCTTGCAGCGTGCTCAGGGTTTGGTATAGAAGCTTAATTTTTCTGATCAATATGTATTACCATATTTCCTAGAAAGAAGCTTTCACTCCCTCAATTAGCCAAGGAAAAAATAATTGTGTGCATTTGAAAGCATTTTGTGCCTCTTGTATCCATTAAGTAGATCAGAGCTGCAGTTTTGTCGTTCTTACAGACTTTTGTCCGTATCAGTTACCCGAAGGAGCAGAAAGCATTGTTTGCTCTCATTCAAATGACATTTCAATAAATGCCAGGGGGAAATGATGGTTCTGTTCTGCCTTTTTATTTTTTTTTAAGCTTGAGAGAGAGGGGATGAACTCATGAAAATGCCCCAGCCCATGAATCAGGAGTTTTGGGGTTGAGATTTCTCCGTGGTCTCTGTGTGACCCCCCACAAGTCACTAAGGCCACAAACAGCTGCTTGCAGCAGGGTCTGGCATTCATTTTTAGGTAACACCCAGGGCCACTGATTTTGATGAGGTTTCCGGGCAGGAACATGCTTATTAATTTATCCTCAGAATTAATGGAATTGGGCGGGAGAGAAGAACAGTTTCATCTCCCAAACCTTCCCTCACTTCCACCTTCCAGCACTCTGGGAAGCCTTTGGGCAGCTTTGCATTCACAATCCAGGGGCAGAGCCCTGCAGGTGCACTCACCCCCCAGCAAAAATGTCCTCCTTCCCTCCTGGTGGGCTGGAATTAATATTCTTGTTTCAATCCCTTTGAACGGGAAAACCTAAAAATTAATTGCCTGTGCACACGAGAGGTGAACAAGCAGATGCTCAGGAAAGCACAACAGAATTATTGAGTGATTCTGCTTTAATTAAGTGCATCAGAGAGCTGGGAATGGTGGAGCCCCGTGCTTGGTGCCAGTAACATCACTGAGAGGAGGATGTGAAGGGATGGCTGCTGCCAAGGGATGATGGAAGGTACTCAAGGAATATAGAAAGCTATTTTAATTCTGGCTTCCTTTGAGAAAGCTGGAGCTCCAGCCAATAACCATAAAACTACTGGGGCAAAGCTGCAAACGCACCAAGGGCATCCCTCAAGCACTTATCTCTGTGAACCCTGTGAGAAGGGACACCTCTTATCAATGAGAGGGGAGCAGAGCTGCAGCTGTGAATTCCCTGCCAAAAAAAGGGCTGCAGGGAGCATTTTCAACCTCTGCCTGAAGCTGGCACCATCCAAGAGGGAGAAATCTGGGGGCATCCACCCTGCTGAGCAGGTAAAGCAGATAAAGCACCCAGAGGAAGCATCCAGACACCTGCTGGTGGTGGGAGAGGGAAATTGGCCCTTTCAGGATGAAATACACTTAACTTCTTGCAGGCTGAACTTTAGGTAGCATGTGGTACCCTCAGCAGCTGCTGCTTCATGGCAGTGCTTGCAAAGAGAGCCAAAGCAGTTCATTTTAGGGAGTTATTTGCAATGTCTTTCAAAAAAGATTTTTACTTCAAGTCTCCCCTCTACCACCGCTAAGGGATCTTGGCTTGTCTCCAGTGTCCATGCTATTTTTCCTCAGGATTCCCCGAGGTCCTTACAGAGATGCTGGGGACTCTGGCTCTGCCACCAAGGAGCAGCTCAGAGTTTTGTCCGAGGCTCACACCCAAAGCAGAGACCAGGTTGTGGACAATTATTCCAATCATTCTGTCACACATGGCTCTGTCTCTGCTGGGCAATGAATACTTTTCCCCCCAGTGAATTGATTCTCACCCCTTTGGGAGGGGGCAGCAGATTCCTTTCATTTCTCTCTATCCCCAGCTTGCCCACGTTGTTGCTCTGTGCATCCGAGGTGGCCTGAACAGTGATGATTTTGAGTTCTGCCACCCAGAGAATGAGCAGAAATGGATTCTGAGAAGTCACGTCATTATATCACTCCTTCAGCTTTAAGTCTGAGTGCTTGGACTGAGCATTCTGGCAAGCTCAAGCTGTGCTTTACTTTAGAGCCAGCGAGATTTTCCTGTCACCTTCTTCTGTTCCGGCTCCCAGGCACTCTGTGAAGGAGAGATCACACTCCAGGGACACAGATCCCATTCTAGGAGATGACCCACCTGGAATTAGCAGCATGGCTCAGACATCAAGGGGTGTCAGGATGACTGCTGCTAATCCTCCAGTAATTGAAGTCTTTTTAGCCCCCAGTTCCAAGCCTTTAAAGACCCAAACCCAAATCACTGCTGTAGGAAATATGTCCAGGGATCCCAGAGGTGAAAAGGGCTGACAAAGAACTCCAGAGAAATTAGGAAAATCGGTGATCCATGGCAAAGCCCTTCAAGGACATTTGTGGGGTTGTTTCTCAGAGTGCATTGAGCACAGAGAGACGCAGGGAATTTGTGGAAATGGCTCCCTGGGGGAGCTGAGGTGTGGAAGCTCCTTGGCTTGGTTCTTATGGACAAGTTGCAGCAGGGATCAGGACACTCCTCCAAAAAGTTTTGTTCATCTCCTGGGTTATTTCCATTCTCTTCTCACCTTCTGGGCACTGCACTGATTCAGCAGCTGATCCTTGGATGCTGGAGGATGTTCTGTTAAATCCTGAAGCTGTGCTTCAATGTATAAAGTTGTTCTTTGAGTCACAGGATCAATAAGGTTGGAAAAGCCCTCTAAGATCGAGTCCAAGCGTTAACCCAGCACTGCCAAGTCCACCACCAAACCATGTCCTTAAAAGCCACAGCCAGGTATTTTTTGAACATTTCCAGGCTTCTGTGTAGCAGGAGGATAAACTTAACAAAAAGCCCCAGATCGAGTGCTAAGGGTTTAGAAACAGCTAAAGATGGACTTAAAGTTTGAGCCGCACTGAAGGAAAAGAAAATGTGAATTATCTCCATTTATCATCGTAACAGGGACCTCAGAGGTGCTGTCAAGCCTTGGTGGAGGTGCATTGGGAAAGCTGGGCATGGCCTGTGAATGGAATAACAAAGAGCTGCAGGAGAGCCGTAAAACTGAAAAATAACTTCAAAACCGTGGAGATTTTGGCACATCCAGTGTGGTGCTGCTACCACCCAGCCTGGGAGCACTGTGAGCCTTTGGGCAGGGTCACGATTGTGGCCAGAGAGGAAACTGCAGTGAAAAATTAGGAGAATATTGGGGTCTTCACTGAGGCTCTGTGCACAGAAACCTTTTGGGGCAGCCCTAATCACAGCGTATCCTCATCACAACAAATGTGCATTTTGTCACACTCTGGGGCAGTGTCCCAAATCTAGCCCAGCATCTCAGTGCCTGAAGGTAGAGGGGAGATCATCTGGCAAAGATCAGCTCCAGCCTAGATAAGCCGAAAGTGAACAGACATCTCTAGTACCCAAAGCAACCTGGACCTCTTCCTTTCTATGTGCCCACAAAGATCCTGGAATTCTGCACTGCTCCTTTAATTTTTATGGCATTTTGCTTCTTTCTGTGGCGTGCAGGAACTTGCAGCCTGCTCGTAACAACATAAGATCACAGCGTGGTCTGCTTTATATCTGCATATGTACAGAGACACACAACGTTTCTCCCAGCATGCAGAATGAATAAATTCTGGAGTAATTTTTCATTGTTGCCTTTATGAGCTTCAAGGAAAAAAAACAAACCGAACCAAAACCCTCAAAAACTAATAAATAATTTATTCCAATGAAATTGCAGCTCATTATGCTAGATTTTAGATAGCCCAGAGTGCGTTGTGGGATCCTGGACACCTTGTCTATATTTTTTTCTCATTGTATCTATATTTTTTTCAGGGGCTCCATGGAGTCTCTGTGTGTATTTGCATGTGTGTGAGAGCATGTGCACGTCAAGGCAAGAAACAGGCACAAAGAGATGAGGTTTCTTTCTATCTGTTCATGAATCATAGAATGGTTTGGGTTGAAAGAGACCTTAAAGATCATCCAGTTGAATATTTATAAAAAAAGGGATCCAAGAGTTTTGGGATGTGCAGGCTCCTTCATAATCCAACACAAGTGATGGATTCTTGACACCTCTCTCCAGAACAGGACTGGTCACTGCTGGTCACTGGTGGTCACTGGTGGTCACTGGGCTTCCTGGCGAGCTTTTTTTTTTCATTCTAAACAGCCATTTAAAATACACCAGAAGAACTGCATCCTCTTTGCATGCACATATGTGGGTAAACACATGTGGGGTTTGTGCAGGGGACCATAATAATGTAATTTTATGTGGTTGTATAATTAGCCAATTGCAGTTTTCTTACCGTGCACACACAGGTGAGCACATGGGGTGGGGGTGCTGCAGGTACAGAGGTCTCTGACCTCAAGACACTTGGCTATATGACATTACCCAGTGCAATGAGACATGAGGGAAAATAAACCCAGAAGAAAAGGCCAAAATACCCAAATCTGTGTGGGTTTTTTGAGGGTCTGCTTTGGAAGCACCAAAAAAAAAGTGGCATTCAGGGTTATCTTCCCAGCTTGTTGTAGCTGCTGAGGGGCTGAGGTTACCTATGGAGTCACAGAATCATAGGATGATTTGGGTTGGAAGGGATCTTAAGGATCATCCCATTCCAAACCCCTGCCACGGGCAGGGACACCTCCCACCAGACCAGGTTGCTCAGGGTCTCATCCAACCTGCATTAGCAAGCAGGGTGCTGGCCTGGCCTTCAAGAAACAGGGCTTTGCCACTGACCTCCGAGGTAAAGAATTTCTGTTTTCTCTCTTTGTTATTCTGATCTGTGGGAGATCAATGAATTCAATTCCCAGAGCCTTGAAGCTCCTTTCTCCCTGAATTTTCTGCCCTTCTTGTCCATTTAGATGTGGACCACAACGTCTTTTACTCCATGTCCGCAGTGGGGCTGGGGTGGGTTGGCCTTGACTGGACACCAGGTGCCCACCACCCAACCAGTCCATAACTCCCCTCCTCAGCAGGACAGAAAATAAGATGTAAAAACACTTGTGAGTCAGCATAAAGGAAGTTTAATAAGGCAGAAATGAGAACTGTGCAAAGATGCAAAGGAAAACAAAATATTTACTCTCTATTTCCCATCAGCAGGTGATGTCCAGACACTTCCCAGGAAATAGGACTTCAGTATGTGTGATGGTTTGTGAGACAAATATTTTATCAACAAATACAACTCCTTTCCCTCCTTTTCCTTAGCTTTTTATTGCTGAGCAGACACCATATGGTCTGGAATATCCCTCTGGTCAGTTTGGGACAGCTGTCCTGGCTGTGTCCCCTCCCAGGATCTTGCCCACCCCCAGCCTGCTGGTGAGGGGGGAATGTTGGAGAGACAGCCTTGATATTGTGGCCAAAACATTGGAGTGTTACCAACACCTTCCCATCTGCCAGTCCCCAGCACCGTGAGGGAAAATTAACTCCATCCCAGCCAGACCCCATTCGAGGGCACAGCACCGTGGGATTCTCCTCTCAGCAGGGAAATCTTGCCACATAAATAAAATAGCGGAGATAAACGACTGCTTCGCCACCGGGCTCATTTTAGTGGCTGATGCTTAAAATGAAACAACCCACAAATTCACTCAGAGGCGCGTGGGGAACAGGGAGCTGGGAAAAGCAACGCCTGAGCTCTTCCCTTGCACATTCCAGGGGCTGGTTTGCATCGGTAAAGACAGGCTAAAACCTGGGATGTGACATCCCTGCAAGATCAGGTCTTAGGGAGATGAGACAACCAAAGCAGAGGGGCACGGGGTCGCCGTCGCTCCCGATTGCTGCTGCCCGTTGCTCAGGCACGCTCTAGGATCAGCATTTCCAAGCGAGCCCGGATCTGTATTTCCCTTAATGTGCCACTGGCTGCTTCTCCTGACCTCGTCCATGCTGCCTATTACCTCAGCTCTGCTTCCCTTCCCTTCTGATCGAATTACTAAAGCACACAGTGGAGTCTCTTGGCTCAACAAAATTTAATGACAGTGACAACAGAGGAGGATAATAAAGATAAATCAGCTGCTCCCAGGAAGGAAAGATGAAGTAAGAACAGAGTGAGTTAGGAGGAGACACCATGAAGTGACCCTGGCGTGTGCATGTCCCTCATCATCCCTTTTCTCTCAACATCTGTGGTTTTTTTCTGCTTTTTGGGGAATTTGACAGGGAAGAGCAGAGAGCAGAGGGAACCGAGGCACTGGAGATTTCTGCCTTAGGCATGTACTTGCTGTGGAATTTGGGGCACATCACCACCTCTTCTCTAGCTCCTCCTCAGGCTGGAGGCTGAGAACAGACCAGGAGAAGTCTTTCATTATGGAAAATTGTAACGAAGATCAGATCTGGGGTTTTCATCTCATCCCAAGCCCTGAGTATTCATGTGATCCACAGAGTTAGGAAAGGGAAATGGAGTTTGTAAAGGAGCACCTTCATTCCCAATGCCTATAAACCCCTGGACACACCAAATCTTATTAATCCAGCCTTTTCTGACAAGCTTTTCTCATGGAAGCCAGGGGAAACAGAGCCTGCAGTGACTATGACTACTGAAATCTCTTCTCTGACATTCACCACTGTTTCCAGTTGCAGAGCATTTCCTTTTTAATGATAATTCCTGGGGAAAAAACCCCCCACCCTTTAATTGCAATCGAGTTCTTCTCCTCTGCCCTCCCATCAGGCTGTTAAATGTTTGCAGCCTTGCTCTAAACAGCCCAGCACAAAACAGTGAGCTGTAGTTGAGACCTCCTGCGAGCTCAATAAACTTAATGGACATCCTCAAGAACTTTAACTGGGAAGATTTAGTTCCCGAAGAAGAAGGAAGCAAACAGCCAGAGCAGCTTTGTCTGCCTGTTGTCCCTCATTTTGCCAGAAACAGCTGTTCACGCTGGGATTAGCTCAGAGGTTTGTACTGAGCAGAGTCTGACTCACAAGAACAAAAACAGGAGATCATTACATCTCAGTGCAGGCTCCAACTGCTGCGGGCTGCACGGGGAGAGAGAAAATTAACTGGAGTGGGAGCTCAATCTGCAGAGACACTGCACAACTTCTGCGTGTGACAGACGAGAGGGAGAAGGGAGCACATCCAGCTCTGCAGGGCTGGGATGGAGCTCCAGCCAGAGGGATGGAGGAGATGGCTGCCAGACTTCCCTTAATGCAGCCCCTTTGGTCAGGATTCATGGGAGGCAAATGCTCAGAAGAGGAGGAACAAAATTAGTTATTTAATTTAACAAAGTCGCTACTTATGCAGAAATTCCACTTGCCTCCAGACAGTGAGTGATGGGAACAATTTCCCCATCTTTTTGAGGCAGCTGGCAGAGTCTTCATCCTCACATGAATTTCTCTTTGAAGGATAATCTCTGAGTTAGATAAGAGGCATTATTTCCACACCTTTGTGCAAGGTGCCCCTGCCCATGGCAGTGGGGCTGGAATGAGATGATCTTGAAGGTGCCTTCCAGCCCAAACCATTCCATGATTCCATGAAAATGAGTGGTCTGGGTTAGGAAGTCGTGTTGGACAAATTACAAGCATTGGAAAAAAAGGGCAGAAACACAAGGCAGCATCAAGTGAGGGCTCTCCATCCTCAGCTTATTTTTATAAACGAGGAACCAGCATCCCTTTACCCAACAGGACAATTTAATAGCGTATGGAATATCAGAGAGCAGCTACTGATTTAGCAACAACTTATTTTCTTCTAATAACTTATTTTCTTCTAATAACTTATTTTCTAGCAATAAATAAGAAGGGAGGGAGGGAGAGGAAAACAGGAGGTTAAAAGGTTGCTTGGACAATCTTTCACATTAAATCTGTGCTTGCAGCTCAGGGGCTCCTCTGTACTCATCCTTGTCAGGGGATGCCTTGTGGTTGGAAACAGCTCTGCAGACTGTTCTTGTAAGTCCTGAGGAGCCCACAGGGCTTCACCAGACAGGCTTCCAGCCCCAGTTTGATGCTGACGTGAACTCAGGGTCACCTTTCTTTGTGTTTCTGTCTTTCAGGCAGGACCTCCCCCCCCACCCTCTTCAGCCCTGTACCATAATAAACAATGCCCCCAAAATGCTCAGTAAGCCCATTCCTCCCTGGGTAAGTCATCATTGCCTGGAACAGAGCAGGCTGCACTTCCATCATCTGCTGATGGCTGCTGCTAAGTTGGGGGTTTTTTTTTGCCTTAATTTATTTTTGCACTACTCATCAAATAACTCAGTACTGTCATGGTCCAGTGGCTGAACCACACAGCACCAAAATTCATGAGAAATCCCCCCTGACAACAAGACCTAGAGCTGCTGCCTCAGGGTTACCTGGCTGTAATTAATGCTCCTCAAGTCCTGGCTACCCTTCCATGTTGGCCAAAGACCTGGAGTTGTGTTTTGCTGCTCAGCCCCACCAGTTCTGCCCTGCAGGAATGGTTATTTATACCCTGGCACCATCTCTTTCTTCTCGAGTGGGGAAACAGATGAAAGATCACATTTCCCCTCTGTTAAGTCACCAGGTGTTATTTTGGGAACCTCTTGGAACTGATTCATTGTCATCTTGCAGAGTGAGGACATTGGAAGGCTCTGCCACATGCTCTATTGATCCCTTGACTTGATTAGTTGGTGTATTGAATACCCCTGCTTTTCTAATCTAATTAATGCAAGATAAATACTCCATGCAGGGGCCTGGAGTCACGTTCCAAGAGTAATCAGGGACTGGGACTGATTAAAACCAGAAGGCTTCAAGGATAATTTATGGACTACTTGACACTGCTGGCAGGTTGGGGTATACTGGAGGGCTCTGTGTGGTCTCTGGCTCAAAATTGCCTCTTTGGTGGGCTCCACATCCAAATTCTTGCTCATCCCTCAGTAAGACAGCTTTGGGTTTGAAGGGGTTTAATCTCTGGGATGAGACACCAGCCCGGAGGTCAGGACATCTGGTTTCACACCTCACCAGCAGTGGGAGGACACTGTGCCAGAAAGGCAGACGAGTCACTTCATCTCTGACCTCAAAAACATCACCACATGTCATGGTTTGATAAAAATACTCAGCACCAGGCGTGTGAGGACTTCACTCTTACTTGGGCATCTGTAATGAAACAGAAATAGATTACTGAGATGGAGCTCAGTTCCAGTTTGTCCCTGTTTCAAGCCAGATCTTGGTGTTTCAGGACCAGTGAATACTCTGGATCAAGAGGGATAACTGGAATAGGGAAGGTGGTAGTGGTAATTCCTGTCACATGCATTAATTAATTAGCTCACTCCCACTAGGAGGGGAGTAAAAACCACTACTGCTGTGAGGACCGGGGAAAAGAGGCAGTGGGGATTTTCATGCTGCAGATGTGGTGAGATCCTGGGGGTGAATTGAGTTCCAGTCACTTCCTGAGGTAAACCCTAACTCACATGGAAGGAAGCTTGGCTGGGTGGATCGTCACAGAGGATTCATCTTCCCTCTGCTTCGTGCTCCGTCACTGGTGGCTCTCATGACACCCTGGCTGTGGGATGTTCATCCTCCCACACCTTGATGAGCACACAGGGGGAGAAGCGAGGAGAGGAAGGGTGGAATTCCAGCTCAGTCTGTGGAGAAACTGCTCTAAAATGTCTCCAGAGCGTGGGACGAGAGTCTTCTGTGAGATGTGGTGAGCAGTGAGGGTTGGGCGAAGGTCCACCTGCCCCGATTGCAATTATCCTGTGGTTGGAATAGCACGAACATTTTTCCAGGGAATAGGGAGCCCGGACACAGGGTCACTGATAGGAACGGCAGGGCCATCTATTCCAATCCTTTCCTTTTGCATCTGTGTTTTCCCAGGCGAGAGCACAGCTCGTGCAGCCGGGGGAAGGCAAGGGCAAGTTCAGCAGCCAGATGTAATTGCATTTTCCTCCACAATTGCCTCCAGGGCTGAACCACGGCCCTTCTGCGCCTCCCTCTCTCCTCACAATGCATCAGAGAGAATTGGTGTAAAATCCAGTTAAAAGGCCACTCTCGGGTCTCAGCTGCTGCAGCACAAATTGCGGATGAATTTCCCCTCTCCCGTATCCGCCTGATGGGTTTTGTCACCCAGCCCCATATGGCTGGGTTG
This sequence comes from Falcunculus frontatus, assembly GCA_013398115.1. Lineage (NCBI taxonomy): Eukaryota > Metazoa > Chordata > Aves > Passeriformes > Falcunculus > Falcunculus frontatus. The sequence continues at coordinate 219,071 of VZRV01002451.1, read as the reverse complement.
GATTTCTCCCCTCTGCCTGGTCGTTGGTCTCTCATCACAGCCCCTGTAGCTGCTCGCGGGCTCTTTCCGAGCAGGGCTGCACTTCAGGCTCCCTGTTTTACAGCAGTGTCATTGCACAAAGATTTCTCTTCCTACACGTGTAAAAGGGAGCCCGAGATTAATGGGGTGTTGGAGTGGATAATCACAAATCCAGCTGCCCCGAGGTAGCTGAGAAACAGAGATGGTGCAGGGCAGGGGGAAAAGGGTAGTGGGGCCTGAGGGAGCTTTGTAGGGTACATTTATCACACTGTTGGCAGAGAGATGCAATTTATATGGACGGAGCATAAATCCTGTTCGAGTTGCAGCAGGCTCCATACGGGCAGCTGAGCACCTGGGCCTGCTCTGGTGCTGGAGACTGAAACGTGCTGCTGTGGTCGTCCTGCCAGCTCTCTGCTCTTCCCCTTCCCCTCCCTGCATTTCCTCTTCCCTTTCACATCTTGGCAATCTCCATTCTCATCCCTCCTAAGAGGCAGCCCCTCTCCCAGGCTCTGTGGCTGTGCAGGTGAGCAGGAAGGGCATTTCCCTGTGCTCTGCTCACTGGGGAGACATCTCTGCTGGAGTTACTGAATTACTGGAAATAATTGGAGTTACTGGATTATGAGAAAACCTCTGCTTTCTCCTCACCAAGCTCTTCCCCAGGTGCAGGTTCTGCTCCAGGGATTGCTCTCAAAAGATTTCAGAGAATCCCAGAGTGGTTTGGGTTGGAAGCGACCTTAAATCTCATCCAGTGCCACCCCCTGCCGTGGGCAGGGACATCTTCTATATCCCAGGCTGCTCCAAGCCCCATCCAACCTGGCCTTGGACCCTCCCAGGGACCCAGGACCAGCCACAGCTTCTCTGGGAATTCCAGCCCAGCCCCTCCCCACCCTCCCAGCCAGGAATTCCTTCCCAAGATCCCATCCATCCCTGCCCTCTGGCACTGGGAAGCCATTCCCTGTGTCCTGTCCCTCCATCCCTTGTCCCCAGTCCCTCTGCAGCTCTCCTGGAGCCCCTTTAGGCCCTGCAAGGGCCTCTGAGCTCTCCCTGGAGCCTTCTCTTCTCCAGGCTGAACAGCCTGGGAATAAAGATGCTGTCATACTGGTTCTTTCTGGGTTTCATGCTGCACCTCCATACCCTTCCCAAAAATCTACCAAGCATATCTCCCCTATATCATTAATTTTCCTCTTAACATCTGATGGCAAGGCTTGTTTGCTTTTTCACAATCCTGAAAAAAACTTTTCCTTTTGGTTTTACATTTTAGAACACAGAGGAGCAATTTCTCCATTATTCTGTCCCTGTCACTGTAGAGTCACTCTTCCCTGGATTTTGGCCATCCTTTGTTCACCCCCAGCTTCCACTTGCAATTTCACAACCACAAATTTGTTATTCAGCGCCAGTCTGCAGACACACACACACATGGAGGGGTCCCAAGAACTTGGAATAAGCCTTGGAAATGAAATAATAAATAGAGACACTCCTCCCTTCCTCACACATGCTACGTGTTGCTCCAGCAAACGTTGAATAAATCACTGAGCTATGGGGTAATAAATCTTTCATGAGATTAGGACCATCTGAACTTCAGCGATTGTGTGGGGAATGTATAAATTTCACATGCAGATATAGAGTGAAAAAAAAAAAGAATCTTTAGATTAGTTATTAACTTTGGAAACACTTGATGAGTTTTGATTCATTAAGTGTTTCAAAGTCTTGTTAATTTAATAAGTACCGATGAGGCTGTAATGTAAGACAACAATCAGTAATTTGGAGGGGGGAAATAATAAAGTAGTCATTACACAGCAGAATGTTTAATCAAAGAATGTGGAAACTTACAGTTTCACATTAATTTGAAAAGGTTGGAGATTTAAAATTAATATTAGCTCTGACACAGGGAGGCTTTCTCTACAAGCAGATAGGGTTTATATAATTGCTTAGAATTAAAATGCCTGTAAATTTAATGGCTTCACCTCTTTAACTGGATCCTCAGGCTCTATAGGTAGAATAGAAAAAGACTTAAACCAGTCATGGTTCTTCAAATCCATTTGGAATTTTGGCAGCAAACCTCAGGCTTTGGTATTCTTCTGGTGTCCTGTGCTGGAATGGGAAGAGCTCCCAGGAAACTGAGACACACCAAGGAAAACTCAACTAACCTTTGTCTACTGTGGAAACATCTCTTCTTGCCCAGACAAGTTTTGGATGCCCCTGGATTCCTGGAAATGCTCAAGGCCAGGCTGGATGGGGCTTGGAGAAACCTGGGACAGTGGAAGGTGTCCCTGCCCATGGCAGGGGGTGGGATTGGATGGGCTTTAAGTTCCTTTCCCACCCAAACCATTCCATGATTATGTGATGATGATTTTCGTCTGATTTGTTACCTGAGGCTCCATTGGCAGTCGATGGAGAGACAGAGTTATTTTTATGCTGTGACCCCTTTCACTTCCTTGGGTGTCTGCACCAGGCTTCCGCTAATCCTTCCCTGGATCCTTCCCAGGATCCTCCCATGGATCCTTCCCAGGATCCTTCCCTGGATCCTTCCCTGGATCCTTCCCAGGATCCTTCCCCCCATCCTCCCTGTGTCTCTGTGCTCTCCGAGGAGGGAGCATGGACAGCTTGTTTGCACATAGCCACGGGCATTTCACACATTCAGTTTTATCCCCGTGTCTGTGTCTGCCTGTACCTGTGAGTGTGTGGGATGTGTTGGTGCCTGTACCTGTTTGTAGGACGGAGAGGAGAGATCCGGGTGGGCATCGGTGCTGAGTGTCCAGCTCCAAGACAAAAAAAGTCATTGCGTAACTATTTCTGGAACAAGGGCAGCTGGATGAGTTCTTGGAGCTGTTGATGCTTCACCTTTTTCCAGGCAAGCCCCATAATTCTAAGACTTATTATTTTCACATTTCTCCTCATCCTGACAGGGTTCATTCCACCCATGACTCTTCATTCGGTGTGGTTCTGTAGAGGACAGGGTGACACTCTGCAGCTAAGCAGAGTGGGAATGATGGTCTGACAAGCAGCAGGAGCAGATAAATGTGATTTAATTTGTCCTCTGTCTGGACTCAACTTAGGTAAGCAGGACAAATCTGTCCAGACACAGTTTGTCACTCTTTAAGTGTCTGTCCAGGCTTTCTCCTGTTCAAGGACAGAAGGAGCAGGGAGCAGTCTCCTCTCACAGCCGAGCTGCTGGAAAATCCAGTTGGGATTCAGCTCGGACTCACCATGAGCAGGCTGGATTAATTAGATGGATTTCAGGCCTGTGTGGGCTCAGCTTTGCTTTGCTGCTGCTGCTGGTGTCCTGTGGGACTGCTGGAGATGGAAAAGAGCTGACTTTGGGAAAACCAGAGCAGAAACCCTGCCTGGCTTTGCAAGGCTCCGCTTCCAGCGTGCAAATCATCGGCTCCGGTCTTTGGGTGCAAAGGGATTTTTCCCTCTGCAAAAACTCAGCGTATTTCTGCTCTCCCTGGGAGATCTTCATTGTACTCTGGGAAGAGAAAACCCTGGACAAAACAAAGTTTGAAGGAGTCAGTTTGTTTGGAAGGGAAGAGTCTATGTTTTCCTGGAGTTCAACCACTTTGGAGAACAACCACCCTCTCAACACGTTGTTTTTGCATTTTGGTTGTATATTTTGTCCTGCAAACTATTGTTTAAAGACACGTTGACTTTCCTCTCTTTTATATATAGCAGTTCATTTGTTTCTCCTCCTTGCAGGAGACTAAAATGGAATTATTTTTTCCTTTACAGACCATTTGAACCATTCTCATTGTTGTTTTTCTTTAATGTCGTTTTGGTCAGGGGAGGGAAAAAAACCCCAGAAATATCCAAATTTCAGTTTGGTCCCAATTCATTGATTTATTCTGAGGGCTGGCAGACATAACAAGAGAAAATTTGTTTGCTAAAATTTTTTTTCCCTGACTTCCACCCTTGTACAGCTTCAACTTTCTCCCAGTTTTTGGGATTATTTCCTGTGCCCACTCAACATTTTTGCTCTGTATTTGTGACCCAGTTTTCATTGGCTGCACCCTTGGGTTGACAGGTCATGCTTTTAAATGATCTCTGTTCTTCCAAATAAAGTCCTCACTAAGATTTTTTTTTTTGAATGATCATTTTTATTATGTGCTTTCATGGCACCAGGAGATGAATAATGATAAGGGGGCAAAGACACCTAATATTTATAAGATTATTGCAAAGTACTGTGTGTCCTCAGGTGGTTTGAAGCTCAGCAAAGAGATTTATTTTGGGGTGAATAGCAGTTTCCAAATATATCTGTATGGAGGGATGGATCATTTGTAAGCTCTACTGATCTTCCCGTAAAAAAAAGAAAAGGAGATTTTTTTTTTCCGAGGAGATGTGTGATTTTTACAGCGTTCCCTTGATGTGGGGATGCACTTTGTTCTTCCTGTGATATCCATTAATTCCATGCAATGCTCAGGTAAACTGGAGGGCAGGCAGCCTCCAGTGCTGACCTGCAGCATCACAGCTCCTGCCGGATTCTGGGACAGGGAGGGAAAAGGAGGGGGATGAGATGAATTGTAATAAAATTTGTCGTTTTTCTTTGTCAAAAGTCCCGAGTCCTTCCACGACAATGGAGTGGGAATGAAAGGATTAGCTTTGAAGAGGGAACTAGAGGGAGAAAAAAGGTACAAAAGCCCGTAATGACCACGGACACAGGGAAAAACGTTGATGTAGGTGAGGGAAGATGAAACTGATGATTCCTGAAGTGAGTTTGATCAGAAAACTGGCACAGAAGGAGACCTGGAGGGGCTGGGAGTTGGGTTCTGTGTGCGTGCACATGTTGGGGTGTTGGCATGTGTGTTCAGACACCTGGTTCTGCAGCAAGTTGTTACAGGAGTTATTTTGAGGTTGGAATTGATAATTCAATTTCTTCTGCTGTTTTATTTCATTTGTGGGGGGGAAAGGAGCATATTCTGCAAGGGAAACTCTAATCACAGAGTTTTCTCTGGTCTGAAACTGAATTTTTAGAGCCTTGTCTGTACAGCAAATGGTCAGACTTAGACAGGGAAAACTCCAGATTTGAGTCAAATTAAAGTGGGGGAAGAAAGGTCTTGGAATGCTGCATTGGCCACCTGCAAGTTTGGAGAATTACTTTTATTTTTACTTTGAACCTTCTTTAAAAATTACGGAAGTCACTATATGAACAGAAAAGATGAGAATAGGTTAAAAAATGTTACGGTAGTGCAAAACACTCTTCCCATTTACCTGCCTCCATGAATTCATGAGAGCAAACCCATTAGTAAAAATAAATGGTGGTGTGCATGGAAGACATTTTCAGCAGCAGATGTCAGATTGTACCACAGAACGAGGATGAAACCCCGAATTTCCTGGTTGTTTTGGGAATCTCTGGTGCCCAATCCAGAGCCTACTCCAATCTCAACTCTGTGTGATATGAGGCGAGCACTGCCCTTGCTCTGGCACTATTTCAGATTGAAATCTCATTTCTGTAGCCAAACTGTTTGTGTCCCTGACTGGTGTTTGTCATCTTCAGAAAGGTCCAATTTCGGGGAGGGCTGGGCAGTGATGAAGTTGTTTAGAGCTGTGTCTTGTACCTATAGAAAACACTTCAGAGGGGAGGAGAAGCTCTGATCTTGCGGCAAAGAGGTGGAGGAAGGAGTCCTCAGGTGACAATGACAACTTTCAGTGATGGGGAGCTCCCAGGGCGTGTCTTCGTTGATCAGTCCATGTCATGGCTCAGGGATTCCTCACACAGTGGGGAAAGTGAGGGTGGAATGAGAGGGCTGGAAGCCCTTTGTATGTGTCTGGTGATGGATCTACAGGGAAATCCTGCAGCTTGTCTGGAGGGAGAATTCTGAGGGATTCATCCAGCACTCAAAGTACCAAGGAGAGCCAGGAGATATAAACAGCCAGGAGCTTTCAAATCCGCCATTTCCCTGCCACCTTCCCAGGAGGGATGGCCCAGACCATATTTTGGCAGGAACAGGGCTGTTTTTATCTCTCACACCAAAGGACTTGGCTCTTTGACCTTTGGGACTCAGCCTGAGCCGGCTGAGATGGGGACAAGGACATTCCCTGTGGTCTGTGCTTGGCCACACCGTGGAATTTCGGATGCTGTGGTGAGTCAGTGGCAGCAGCAGCAGCTCTGCTGATGGGGAGGCTGTTCCTGGGAGTGTTTGCAAAGCAGAGGCTGGCCTGGAATTCGCTCCATCTGTTGCAGAAGCAGGGATTGCGCTGCCCGTGTCATTTAACGCCAGGGATTTCACACCGAGCTGAGCAGTCCTGCTTCACTTTCCAACAAACTCCAGAAGCCTTTGCAGGACAGCTGTCCCAGAGAGACCATCCTGCTGTGTCCTGGACGGACACAAGGACCTGGCCAGCCTGGCAGATGGGTTTCTTGATCAAACCCTGCAGGAATTTCTCAAATCCCTCTGTAGTCCCAAACCATATTTGACACACCAACTGTGATAACGTTAAGGGACAGTCAACAACCCAGCCTGCTGCTCCTCAGTGCTGCCAGACCCTGCAACCGGCAGAGAAATGTCAGAATTCTCTTCAAACCAGTGACGTGTTTCAGGACTGTTTCTCTCTACTCACTGTGCCAGGAGCCAAAGTCTGACATTCCTGGCTAATCGTCCATCTGAAAGGGTCATCAGGGTCACTGGACTGGACGTTGGGTGTCTGATTGTGGTCCAGGCAGCACATTTTGGGGGCTGATACCCTACTCCGCTCTGAGATATTCCATAGACCATAAGATGGTCTTATTTTTGTGAATTTTGAATTCCCATCCATGGCATGCCTGGCTTTATCCATGACTTAACCTCCCTTGCTCCACTGTCTCTTTTTACCAAACAAGGTAAATTTAACAACCCTCAGGCACCATTTTCAACCTTCCGCTATTTTTCCCTCTCCTGGGAATCCTGCTGAAACACTGGGATGTGCAGTGATGGATCCTACAGAAGAGATCCCTGCTCTTCCCCAATATTCCAGACATCATCTGCTACTAAACTTCATCATTTTCCTGTGGGATACCTCAGCCAAGAAGGGATCTTAAATCTTTTGACGCTGTGGAAGGGTTTCAATTCTGCTGTTGCTGGACAAGTCCATCCTAGCAGCACGTGCCAAAATGCCAGGCAGTAAGTGCTTACTGTGAATAAAAATTAAGAAAACCAAGAATAAATAGCCTGTATATGCCACAGGAAAATGTGGGGGGATTTTTCTACATCTACAAGTCAGATAATGTGTTTAGGGAGAATGAGTTAAATGGAAGTATCACCTTGTAACAGATCTAATAATCAGCTTAAATGTCTGCAAAAGAAATGGAAAAAACCCATTGTGGATATTCAAGTCTAACCCAAAACTGTGCCTGATTTATTCAGTTTTGAGTTGATCCACTAAAAGGCAGCAATTTAATCCATTCTGTTCCCTTCCATTAACATTTTATGCACAAAGACACAGACAGAGAGGAGCAAGAGATGGGTTGGAAATGGTTGGTGAGCTTGAGATGGGAGTTGGACCTACATAGTTTGAATTCTATGGACATCCCCGTAATCTGTGCTAGGAAAGGTAATTTCTGACAGTAGAGCATCAATCCTTCAATCGTTGTAGGAGAAGAAGACACTCAGGAGTTGAGGGATGAGAAGGAAGTGAGGCAACCAACATTGCCAGGGTAGGGTGACCGCCCAGCTGCTCTGATCACATTCACAGCTTTGTCTCTTGTTATTTCATTTTTATTACTTACATTTGCATTCACAACTTCCTCTTTTACCCATTTTTTCCTATCCTCCTGCCTCCCTCCATAGCTCATAATATTTTTGTTGGAAGGAGTGAGACAGAGAGTGAAGGTTCAGAGTGTCTCATGCATGCAGAGCTTTCCAGACTGCTGCTTTTGCCATCCCCATCCTGGAGATGAGATGCAAGATGGATCTTCTTTTCCCTTGACTTGTTTAACAAACTAATGTGTGGCTGCATAAAATATTTTCCCTCCAGGCAGTGGAAATGTCACGCTGTGTCTCTATTGGTGACATGGGCTTATTTGAATTTTTTCCGACCAGACAGCACTTTAGGGGACTTTGTCCTGTCAAGTATCCCCCGGTGCTGGACACTGCACAAACTCTAGAGCACACTGCACACACATGCCTGGCTCAGGGGGTGATGCAGCACTGTCTCTGATGTGTATTTGAACATTATTATTACAGAATTCAGGTGATTGAAGCACACACCTCAATCTAGATTACAAACAGAGAATCTTCTATGAGGACAGGCAGAGAGAGTTGGGGTGTTCAACCTGGAGAAGAGAAGGGTCTGGGGAGACCTTAGACCTCCTTCCCATGCCTAAAAGGGCTCCAAGAGAGCTGGAGAGGGACTTGGGACAAGGTCATGGAGTGATAGGACAAAGGGGAATGGCTTGATATTGACAGAGGGAAGGATTGGTTTGGATATTGGGAAGAAATTCTTTCCTGTGAGGGTGCTGAGGCCCTGGCACAGGGTGCCCAGAGAAGCTGTGGCTGCCCCTGGATCCCTGGAAGTGTCCAAGGCCAGGTTGGATGGGGCTTGGAGCAACCTGGGATAGTGGAAGGTGCCCCTGCCCATGCAGAGGGAGTGAAATGAGATGATCTTTCAGATTCCTTCCAACCCAAACCATTCCATGATTCCATCAGTGCATGAAGCTTGGACATGCATTTGCAGAAACACACCGGGCAGAGGCTCCACAAAACACAGAGCACAAAAAGGCTGCAAAACAGGTGAAATTAGAGCAAAACGGGGCCGTGTCTCCCCAGACATCGCAAAAGCCTCATCTCACTGACCCCCTACACCCACAGCTGCACACCCACACCTGTCACTTCACTGTGACAAGTCCTTGCCTGGAATCCAGGAGATGAATGGGACTTTCCACGCTTCTTGCTTTCAGATAGTTATTTATTAGGTCTTATCAGAGAAACAGTCACTGACGTGACCCTGAACATTACAGAGAGTGTATGCGAGGGAGAAGCCAGAGGGAAAAGTCGAATTATCAAGATTGCACCATCTTTTAAAGGTAAATTATCCAATGAACACCTAAAACAAAAGATATTTTTACTTTTCTACCAATGCTCATTAAATAACTTTGTACATACAAAATACATGAGGAGTAACTGTGGAATTTTTCATCCAATCCTCTGAAGCCATCTTTGCCGCAGAATACGGAGTCATAGAAGAAGAGAAAAAGATCTAGATAACAACAACAATCCTCCATATTGGCATTTTTGTTACCTATCTATTTACAATTTTAACAAACCCAACACCTCTAAATTTGTCACCCCGTGACAGTCTTACATAATATTCTATCAGCCTGTTCACACTGGTGTACATTCTCATTCTTCCCAGAGGGTAGGCAATTTTCTCCATGGACGAAGGTCAAATACAGGGCTGTCCATGGGGGGTAGAACCCTTCAAAACAGGCAGAGAAATATTCCCTGCACTCTGGACTCCGACAACACCCTGCTCCAACACCCTTCCGACACGTCCCCGCGACACCGCGCTGTGCCGCGAGCGTGCCGCTGTTTGTCCCCGCGGTGCCACGCGCTCCGTGGTGCGGCGGCAGAGACTCCTCATGGCACCGTGGCGTGTCTCACTCTCCCGCATCCCCACGTTGGCACAGCTCTCCCCGTAATGTGCTTTCCTGGAACAGATGCCCGCTGCACATGGATCCGTATCCTGAGCACCGTGCACGGAACGGGCGCGTCAGGCTGGGCAGAAGGGAAACGCTGGCTCCTTTCTGCTCTCAGCAGAGGAATTGCCTTCTCGACATCAGCTCGGTTCTCTTGGATAAGTTTTCTGGGAAGGATGAGTTTTCTGGGAAAGATTAGTTTGCCGTGCGTTACAGATGTCAGCTCGTGTTGTGGGGCACATTCCTTGTTTTTCCTTAAATTGCTGCCCCTGAAAATTTGGTTGTCTTGGAGGTGTTTTCACGCAGAAGCAGAGATTTTAAGCCTGGAGGGGAACACGTAAAAAGAAACCCATAGGGGAAATGGTGAATCATGCATTAAAATGTGCCAGGAGTTGGGGATTTCATTTTAATGTTATGGGACAACATGCACATGCCACTGCTTCCAGGATGGCCAGAAATGCCTGATTTGCCCAAAGAATCCTGTTCTGTTGTCTCTTCTGATTCTTTTCTGATCCTTTAAGCAGAAGAGAACTGGCTTCCTCTGTCGATGCCCAATATCCATTTGAAAATAGCGTAACCACACAGTGCCATACTGAACTTGGGCTCCCAGCTCCTTCTCTCCAGGGAATCAGTGTCAAGCATCTCTGGCTAAGAGTTGAATGGAATTTCCCATCATTTACTCAAGAGAAAGTAGAGTAAGAGACGTTCAAAGCACTCCTAGGTGCCACACTAAAATCCAGACATCCCCAGGCACTCAAGATTTATTCCAGGGTCCATTTTTAAACTGGTGTGTTTAGATCTGCTCAGCATTTTTTATGGTGCTGTTCTATTTATTTATTCATAGTTTCTATGTCTGTTTAGTTGCTTTTGGGTGATGCAGAGCAGTAGCTCAGCTAAAAAAATCACACAACAAAGTTTTAAACTGAAATAAAAGCCAACAACGTGCTCTGGTTGAAATACGCTAGTTTAAATTAAATTCTGGTTGAAATATGCTAGTTTAAATTAAATTCATGTAAAGCTTCTGGGTAGACAAGTCCAAAGTCTAACTTAACTTTTGTGGACACATAAACTGGTGGTTTTGGATGAGCACTGAACTCAAATATACAATTTATAGCGCTAAAGTTTTGCCCCACAGTGTGTGAGCTCTGGTGATGAAAGTCACATTTTTATTATGTTTTATGAGGAGAAACCAATGAAAATTGAGGTTTGAGACTTAGTGCATAGAAGAACAGAGTTTTCCTTTGCTTTTACTGGTTTATGTTATTTTTACCACACTGAATAAATGGAAATAAAAGGAAAGCAATGCAAGCAAACCTTTTCCTGGGGTGGGAACTACAAAACCTCTGCAAACAGCGTTTGCAAAAGCAGCCCTGCAGATTTTACATCTTGTCACCAACACCTAGAGCATATCAGCATTTTGGAGCTGGCTGTAATGCGTGCCTGGGGGAATAAACACAAGCATACAGCCAAACCAGGGATCTAAGTATAACTCCAAGGAAAGAATGTGGGAGCTGCAACTTGTCAGGTATTTGCTCTAATGAAGGCTGATGTGTGAGGAATTAGCACCAGGGAGATCTGCACACCAGATGCCCCACAGTCCAGGGCTGGGGAGTTTCAACCCCAAGGTCCACCCAGTGCCAGCTCTGTGGGGCACAGAGGTGTCAGGAGAAGTTCTCTGCAGCCTCTGACCACTGTGGATCTCTGGTTTAACTAAACCAGGACTTGACCACCCCTGACTAATGATTTGCTGATGTAGGTCTGATCACTCCTCCAGAGCTGATCTTAATTCTAGCTTTGTGGCCAGTTCAGGTTCAAATCAATGAGCGAGATCTGATTTGTTTCTCCTGGACATCGTTAATGGACAGCTTTTTGTGGGGGGAGAGTTGTTTGATGATCAGTGAGCTCTGGAACTCAGCAGTAGGTAGGAGATAGTTAATAACTCTCCCATGGGAGAAGGAAATCTTTGGTTTTACTTAGACCAGAAAAAAGACTCCACAAAATCAAAAGGACAAACCCCCTTCTGTCAGTGGAACAGACGTGGCCCAATTTCCCAACGTGCTGAACGACCTTGGTGGAAATGCAGAGAATCAGGTCAGTGGTTAATTTGCATCCTTGGACCTCCCTGCCTCACTGACCCCTGGCCTTCAGGCCTTGCTGTTGCTGTCTTGAGCTGTTTACCCTCACCTGATGCTCATCTCTCTTTTATCCTCTCTGCCTGCTCTGTCACTTCTTCCCATCCTCCTGGATCTGATATCCAAAGGTTCCCTGTGTCTCTGCCCATGGCAGGGGGGTGAAGCTGAGTGATCTCTGAGGTTCCTTCCAGGCCATTCTGTGATAACCCACATCTGCCTCAGCACAAGCAATCTGCTAAGCTTGGTCTTTTTGAGTTCTGGGATGAGATCAGCCCCAGGGAAGTGGATCCAGGACAAATTGGGTTACAGTTGTTTTTTCCAAGCAGCAGCTCATTCCACGTCTCCCCTGCTGGCTTTGAGCAATTCCTTGCGTTTGTGCACTCATTTCTCTAAGTTAATTTCCGTGATAAATACCTGATATGCAGCTTAACAGGAAATCTGTTAATCAGGTAAATAATTGACTAATGCCCAAGATTCTTGGAAGTCTTGCTGGGATTGCCTCTGTGTGGGGACAGAGCAATTCATGCCACCAACAGGATTCTTACCTGGCATGAAACTGGTTATTAAAGCAGGCTCAGAATTATGAAGCATATATTACTCCTAATTTCATCATCTTTCTCTGCTGCCCCAGGAGCCTTTCCTTGTTTGTCTTCCAGACTTTGTTATTTACCCAGACACTGATCAGGTGATGATGAGATAATTTCTAGGTATCAAAATTAACAAATAAATTAATTAAAAGGAGACCTAGGACTTCCTTTGGCCAGTGGTTCTCCTCCACTTTGCTGAATTGGAACTGAAATAACTGTCAGCTTTATTTATACAGAGTTGTGTGAGTATCTGGGCAGCATTTGCCCTCTTGGGAAAATTACATTTGTTTGTATTTGCCATGCTTTTCCACAAGTCCTCCAAAGGTTTGTTTGGGAATCTGAGCCAGCTCCAGATGAGCAAGCTGAACAGATAAGGTTGTCCCAGCCAGCTGGGGTCCAGGAGTTTGCTCATTGTCCCCTGCCACTGACCCTGCTGTCACCACCTAGTCCATGGAAATTGTGGTTATTTTCCATTCAGAGACAACTGGGAGAGTGTTCTGGAGGATATTCATCTCCCAAACTTGCAGGCTCCTGTGTGGTGCTGCCTGCCCACGGTCCCCATTCCCCATCTGCTGCACAGCCTCCCATTATGCAAATGGAGGCAGCTCGCTTCAAGTTTATTTCTTAATTTAATAAATGTAATTTAATAAATCTAAATGCAATACATTTCTGGTGAATGAAAGGATGGCTGACTGCATAAAACAGCATCAGCTGTCAGACAGCCCAAGTGTTCTCCAGGAGCTCAGACTGCTCCGGGCATTGTTTCTTTTAAGAAGACTTTGCCAAATCAGATCTGTAGCCATGCCTGGGCCTTGCTTTTGATCATGGCCAGGAGGAAAAATTAACTGACCCATCACCGAAATGGAGCCAGGATAAGGAGGAGATGTCTGGAATGAGTGGGAGTTGTGTGCAATGTGACACTGGATGTGGTTTTCTGGCTGGGACGGCAGTGTCACATCTCCTTGATCTCCCCTCTGTCCCTGCACAAGAGTCTCCAGCTCAGTTCTTTTTCCCTGCTTGTCAGTGAAAGCAGAAGTGAGTGGGCATTGCATTTATCCCCTTCTGCAAAATTAACTTCCTGGTGCATCCCAGCTGGGTTTGGATGTGCAAGGCAGCAGAGGAAGATGTTTGAGAGGATCTTCCTTTGGAGAATGAGCCAAGACAGATCAGCCTGGTGATCCCTATTTCCCAAGAATACCCACAGGATCTGATAGGGCTTCAATACTGCAAAGTGGGAGTGGACTGTGGTAATCTCCTAACCAAAAAAACCCCAAATCAAACCAGGGACTTCCCTGAACTCCTCTTTGAAACAGAGCAAAGGGTAAGAAGGGTTCAGGTCTTTTTAATGTGTCTCCACCAAGGGGGCACATCAAGGTGTCCATTCTGGGTGAGAAAACACCTACTTGAAGGCCAGCAAAATTCTTTTTTCGAGAGCCAGCTCAAGTGAGGTTTAAAGTCCAAATCTAAAGGCATCCTGAAGAGGAGGGTCAGCATTTAAGGGACGGTGACATCTTGCATCAAGGTACCCTAAAGTAGTTCTAAGGTTTCTGCAGAGGGGGCTTTACTGACACCACCGTACGTGTTTGGATAATAAAACAATTCCCATGCTGATAACCAGAAAAATGTCTAAAAACGGTAAAAACCACCATTCATAAGTAAAATTTCCCTGCCAAGTAGCAAGGATATATCCTTCAGCTGAAGCAGGAAACCAAAATGGGAACTGAACTGTTGGAGCTTCGGCAAAAGCAAAGAGGAAAGAAGCAATCAGTTGGAATCTCATCATTTGGATGCCGTTCCTGCAAGGATGATTATTCTGACCTGTCCTCATGTCATGATAACCTCACATGGAAAGGTGGAAGAGTCCAACTTTTCCCCATTTTTCTCTTTCTTTTTTCCTTTTTTGCATCATTATCATTAAAAAAACCCAAAAAACCCAAACAACTCAACCAACAAACAACTGCCCTGCCTTCATAAGGAATCTTTGGGTCAAATGTTCAGCCACTTGAAAAAATATGTAAAGTAAAACATATGTATGTGCTGTGGAGGCAGTTGCTGGGTGATGAGTTGCATATGCAAGAAATCAGCATCCAAATGCAAAAGGAGGCTCTGGAGGCACCAAAAAAGACGTATATTTTTGGTCACGGAGACAATTGTGCCTTTTTTATTTTTTACCTCATTCAAAATTTTCATGAATGCATTCATCTCCCTCTTAATGTCAGTCTTTTATTTATAGACAAAACTTGTCTGTCATTGTTCAGGGAAGACAATGAGACCAAATTTGTGTCAGTTCTTACTCTTTTTCTCTGTTTTTCCAGTAAGAAAAAATTCTGTGTCTCTGTGTAAATTTATTAAAGTAAAACAAAACAAAACCAAACCATAAAAACCAAAAAACCCAAACCAGAAAAAACCAAACTAAAACAACCAAACCCAAAAACTCTTTAGATTTCTTTTTCTACAGAATCAAAGAATTTTTTAGGTTGGAAAAGACCTCCAAGATCATCAAGTCCAACCATTAACACAACATTGTCAAGGCCACTACTAGCAATGTCCCCAGGTCTGTAAGTCCTCAAACATGGAAGAGCCATTATTCCACCTGCTGGTCCCTTGCTAGGCTTTAGGGTTGTTAGGAAGATAAACGAGAAAATTCCTCTCCCTATCAAGTTTGAGTGTGTGGGAGAAGTGTTTGAGAACTCGTATTTCAGGTCCAAAGCTCTTTTTAACCATCCAGCAAACCCTTGGCCTCTTTTTTTGCAGGTGCCTCCAGTAAAACTTCCATGGTAAGCATGGGAATGGAGTGCCTGGCTAATATTAGCATCTTGGAAGGGCTCCGAGCACAGAAATCCACTCTGGAAAGCAGACCTTGGCAATAGGGACCATCTGTGGAAGAGCAGAGTCATCCTCCCTTGCAATCACTCAGCGCTGTGAATTCCCGGAAAATTCCTCCTTGTGCACCAGGCTGGAGCTTTGGGAGAAGACACGTGGGGCTGTGGGTGGCTGAAAAGCACACAGACTTCCAACAGCTGGCATTCCTGCTGCCACCCACAGCGGAAAAAGGGCAGGAGAGTTGTGTTTGGAAAAACACCAGGCCCAACAGAGACTGCCAAGGATCCGCCTTGTTCCTGTCTCCAGTGGGGTCTTACTGACGCAGGATTGGGTTTTCCCTTGTCTTCCTGCACCCTGATTCTCTCAGGGAGTGCTCCTGCCCCAAATGGAAGCTCAGTTGGTCGAACTTCTTGTGCTTTATATGGCAGAGCACTAAGATGGCCTTGTGAGGTTACAGAAAAAAGGGATGCGGGTCCTGGAAGCTGCATCCAGGAAGGGCTCAGCTGTGTGTCATCCATGCAGGGTGAACAGGGGGAGATGCAACGAGAAGAGATGGGCTGTGAGGGGGAACTTATCACCTCCAATAACTCCTGAGGGTTTAGCACTAGAGGAAGCTGCCAGAGATCCAGCCAGGAGCTGTTATCACCTCTGCTGGGAAGGTCTGGCTTGGCCCTTGCTGACCCCGTTTCTCTGGCAGCATCATCTGGGTGCTCATAAAAGTATCAGGGAGATAAAAGAGATTTCTTTGCAAGAAATGTCTCTGTTGACTGCCAAGGAAGCTCTTTTTCCTCACAGGAGCTTTGTTTTCTCCATCTGAGTCTGATTTTGTCTGACTCCCTCTGGTTTGGATGCAGTTCCCACATCCAGGATGCAGGAGAGGGGGATGGAGGAAGTCTTTGAGCTTTTCTCAAATTCACCATCTCTCACCTCTCTCTTTTTCGAACTGCTTTATATGTTTCTCCTGGGTTTTTCCCCTGATGGGAGTCCAAGGTAGGGGATACCATTTGTTCCATTCCAATTTTTTGTTATTTGCTCCCTGGTACCCTGCCTGATGTATCCACCAGAGGGGAATGAGAGGTGAGAGAGAACAACTTTGATGGATGAGGCAATGTGTGTCTGTTCCCAGGTGCTTTTGGAGCTCTCTGAAGACAATTTTTTACCTGTCCCTCACACTTGGCCTTGCCAGACTTGGTGTAATTTTGCAAGGGAAGATGCAGAAAGTCCTTGGCAGTTATGCATCAATGAAAAAAAAAAAAAAAAAAAGACAAAACTCAAGCTTTTATTCTCAGGAGAGGCAAATTTATGTAAATCCCCAGGGTTTGGCTCTGATAGCGTAGACTCCCAAAGGGAGAAGTGTCCAGGGAAAAGGTCTGGGGCTGACAAGAGTTGTGAAAAGCTTGTGTCTGTCTTGGATGGTTGATGTGATCATGGCTTTCTGCTGTGGGCTGATCTCTGATTATTTAAGCTTTTTCTTCTCTCTGATGTCAGTGACAGCAACCCTCTACATCCCTTTGTGGATCTGGACACAAAGGTGCCCAAATAGTTGTCAAATTAGGCTTGGTTTGGCTGTGGTGGCCTCTCCAAGAGGGCCTCAAGTTTGGTAGTAGATGGGCCTTGGGTTCCTTCTGAAGAAAGGTTTATCCACCATGGTACAGGAGCCAAGTACCTTTTGGGATACCCCATGTCACAACCACCTTCTGGGTTGGAGCCTCTTTCCTCTTCCAGCTTTGGGTCTGTCTTGAAAAATGTTGGAATAGAAAGAAAAAAAAAAAATCTCTTGAAGCAGTACATGTCCTATAAGAGTGACTCTGGTAGAAACGATGATGGATAATCCTAAAACAACTATCCTAAATATAATTTTTTCCAAAAGCTCTGGTCCGGAGGTCACTGGTAAATCAAATTTCAGCCAACATTTATTTGTATAAAACTGGCTCCAGTTTTATTCATGTCCCTTTTATACCGCTTTGCATCTCAATACAAAAGATAATGACGCTGATTAATCTTGTCCAGTGAATGCAGGGAGGGACCCGATGGGAAAATGAGCCATTATCTCTCCTTCCCTCCACATCCAGGTGCAACCTTCTGTCCATGTCTCCAAGGGGCCTCCAGTGATTTATTGATACGGCAATCTGATTTTGGTAATTAAAATTGATTCTCAGCTTAAGCTTTGTAAATACAATGATCCGTAACAAACGTGGGTCATGTTCTTGGGGTGGGGTGGGAAGAGGGAATAAGGGAATGAGGATGCCAGGAGGAGTGATGTGGATGACAGAGAGTGCTGGAGGAGGAGAGAGGCGGGGTGAGGTCTGTGAGCTGGAGTGGGCTCTGCAGGGCATCCCATAAAAGCCTTGCAGAGTCCCTGGGAATGTTCTGATCCCGTTGCTGTTGGATGGCAGCAGGGCTGCCCTGAGCCTGGATTCCAACATTACCAGCTCTGGAGGCTCCAAGGGCGGCCAAGAAAAGCAGCTGGAGCTGGGAGCAGAGTGTTGCTTGCTACTGAGATGTGGTGTGGAAAAGGAACAGAGGGAACAGCTGGCTCCTGGGAAGAGCTTTGGGGACTGTGGTATAAATCCAGTCACTCAGGTCTTCTCCATAGCCTCTTCTTGATGGAAATCCACAGACCTTAGAGCAGGCCCAGAGGAGGCCACAAAGATGGTCCCTTTCCTTTGGAGACAGGCTGGGAGAGCTGGGTGTGTCCAGCCTGGAGAAGAGAAGGCTCTGGACAGACCTGATTGTGGCTTTTCAGTACTTACAGGGAGCTTATAAGAAAGAAGGAGAGTGGCTTTTTACAGGACACATCCTGATAGGAAATGGTTTAAAACTAAAAGAGGAGAGATTTACATTTGATGTTAGGAGGAAATTCTGGGCTGGGAGGGTGGCGAGGCCCTGGCACAGGGTGCCCAGAGAAGCTGTGGCTGCCCTGGATCCCTGGAAGTGTCCAAGGCCAGGTTGGAGCACCCTGGGATAGTGGAAGATGTCCCTGCCCATGGCAGGGGGTGGCACTGGATGATCTTTGAGGTCCTTGCCAACCCAACCCATTCTGTGACTCCATTAAATTTGTCTCTGGCTACAGCTGAGGGGCTGAGAGCCGAGCATCACCTGCTGCAGGGCCCTGTGCCTGCTGCCACCACCCCCTCTGCCCACTCCTTGAAGCATCCATCTTTCCCAAAACCTTTCCTCCTTCCCTCTGGGGGTAGCCTCTCCTGAGGCAAGGACAGGCTGTGATCACCCTGCACGTGCACAAAAATCCTCTGCTTTGAACGTGCTGTGTGGCAGCGCGAGCCAGGGGGTACAGCCTGGCCCTGGGGATCTGTGCTCCTTTTGGCACTGCTCTGGGTGAGATCAAACACCTTTTCCTGCTCGTGCCTCAGTTTTCTCACTCATTCAGCACAAGGAAAGTTGGTTTTCCTTCTGTGAGCAGCCTGTGCAGCCGGGCTGCCTTTGAACTGTCCCTCTTTCTGGAGGAGGAATGATCTCCCTGGGCTGTCCCCATCCTGAGGACTGATAAACCGAGCTCTGCTGGGAGATTTGCGCATTGCAAAAGGCTGGGAGCTCTCTGAAATCCGAGCAGAAGAGATGTCCAAGCCTGAAGCCCTCCACCTCCTTCTTCCCCAGGCCAAGCACTTAAATCACTCCCTTTTTGAGGTTGAGAGTGAACATGGCAAGCCAGCCCACACACTGGCTGTTTTCTGCTTCTGAGCCATTTTTCTAAGCCAGCCCACTTTTGTAGCAGGGCTGCTTCCATTAGCTGATAATCTCACTGTACAAGTTCTGCAATTGCTTTTGGGAAATCTCAGTGCATAACATCTATTACATTTCCCTTGCCTACCTTGGCAGTAATGCTGCAGCTTCAAAGAACTCCCCACAAGTTAGTTAAGCAAAAGACCTCCTGCTTGTAAATCCGTGCTGGCTGTCTCCTCTAATCCAATTATGCTTTACAAGGTGCTTCCCTCACTAAATCCTGAAAAATTGTTTCTGATATTTTTACCCACAATTTATGTTAAGCTCCTCGGTGTATAATTGCTTGTCTAATCGCGTGCTCCTATTTTTGAATAATGGGGTTAGGTTTGACATTTCTGCAGTTCTCCTGTGTCATCTGAGAGCTGCTAAAATGTTTTTACTCGAGACTTCACTCACGTGCGTGTGCTCGTTTCCTCCAAAACTGGTGGAGTTCACGTACCTGAACCATGTCTGCCCTGATGGCTTTGGTTGTCATTAGTGTCCACTTGTCAGCTGAACCCTCTTTTAGATTAGGAACAGGTGAGAAACGCGGGTGAAGAAGCACAAGTCCTACTCACAGCAGTAGTTCTGCCTCTGCTATGAGTATGAGAGGTGGGACTTAATTCAATCTCCACCTTCAGGCACGAGGAACCTTCAGCAAAAGATGTGGGGCTTTTGGCTGAGCATGTTGCTGGCAGAAACAAGAATTCCTATTCTTCTCTGGAGAAAATAATGCTCAGGGGAGACTTTATTATACCCTACAGCTACCTGGAAGGAGGTTGTGGCTTGGTGGGCACGGTGGGTCAGGCTTTTCTCCCAGGTAAGTGACAGCACAAGAGGAAACGATTTCAAGTTGTGGCAGGGAAGGTTCAGGTTGAATATTAGGCAAAATTTCTTCACTGCAAGAGTGTTTAAGCATTGGAACAGGCTGCCAAAGGCAGTGGTGGAATCACCATCACTGGAAACATGCAAAAACTGAGCATATCTGGCACTTCACCCTATGGTTTAGTGGGGACGGGGGTATTTTGATTGAAGATTGGATTTGATGGTCTTGGAGGCCTTTTCCCACCTTAATGATTCCATGGTAAGGAACAAAGAAATGGATCTCCCACACCCCAGAATATGAAGGTTTTGCCACTCAAATCTGGGATTTTTTTTTGGATTCAGCAGGTCTAAGACGTGATACCCCTGACATAGGAAGGTGGGTTTAAATTTGAGGACACCAGCAGGTAACAGGATCAGAGGAAGGAGCTGTGTAGGAAGAGGTTTATTTGCCTGCCCTTTTCCTGTTTTCAAAGGCAGCAGCGATTTCCCAGGCAAATGTGATGGTGGCATCAGCTGGGAGTATCTTTTACACAGCATTGGCAGGGAGTTCTGTTGAGATGTCACATCGTCACACCACCAAGATTTAGGGAATAATCCGTGATGTACCATCAGCAACACCACGGGTTTGAGCCAGATGAAGGCAAGTGGCATCCTCTTGCTGGCAGCCAGGCAACAAAAGGGATGGAGTCGCAGTGGGGGAGCAACATATGGTTTTGAACCTTAAATAGACTGGTCTTTTCAAACCAAGAGGAAGAGTGGTGGTTCCTCATGCTGGAATCCTTCCTAGCCAAATATCACATTTGCAATCCTCAGCCTTTCCTTAAAGTTTAACTGGGAAAAAATAAAAGGAGAAAAGAGCAGAGCGGCTTCTCTAGCAAATCCCTCTTTTGAGGCCGATGTTTTTAACCTCTAAAAAAGGATGGAACAACTCCCCAAGCCTGAGCTCCCACAGGCAGGTGAGATCCTGCCACACAAACACCACTGAGGAGATTCCAGTTTCCAGTCCCGCTGGATGAAGGAGTAGTGGTTGCAGGGACCTGGAGAAAACAAAGCAGAAGAGGTAAAAACTGAAAACCTTTGTTTTCTTCATCTGAGTCTGATTTTGTGTGACTCCCTCTGGTCTGGATGCATTTCCCACATCCAGGATGTAGGAGGAGGGATGGAGGAAGACTCTGGACTTTTCTCAGAGTCACCATATCTCACTTACCTGTTTTTGGAACTTCTTTATATGTTTCTCCTGGTTTTTTCCCCTTTTTAACCAGTTTGTTAAAGGTGGAGCTGCACTCTGACCCCCCTCCTTTCCCAAAAGTCCGTGGGGGTTGTCCTGAGCTTTTCAACATCCGGCAGTGAGAGGAGCTCAAGGATGCTCTGGGAATTCAGCTTTGTTTACCAAGCCTGGGAATTCTTGTCTAACAACCAGAATTTTTAATTTCCTTCCTTTTGGTGGACAATCTGAAGAGCATATCTTGATCCCAGGAAAGGTGAAAATTAATTGTCCTCACTCACCATTTCTGCCCCTCCGAATGTGAAATCCAGGGTTCCAGTGACCTCTTGCAGCAGGAACAATGATTTCCCAAGCAGGGAGATCTCCCAGACTTCTTCTCATTAATGGCTTATTAATGTTGGTTCATATATATTTATCCAAATTATGATCTCTTGAGAATTATTCTGCCTCAGGCTCTTCATCTCCTGTGCTTTGGGTCTGAGTTCCTTCTCACCTCCCACCCCTCCAACTGTCCCAGATAAACTGCTACCACAGGTATTTCCAGCGTAACACCTGATCCTCTAATTCCTTTCTGGGGGAAAGGTTTATTTGGAAAAAGATTATTCTTATTGCTCTGAAACCAGCTCAGCATTTCTAAGTTCAGGTGCACAACTTGCAAATTACGGGTTTTTTGCCTCCTTTCTGATGTGCTGAGCCTAAAAACAGCTCCTTGCAATCTGTCAGGGCTCGATGGGCTGAATTCTGTGAACCAGCATCTCCCCATGGAAGTTTAATTTCAGCCCTTGCAGTGGGTCCTGGCAATGATTCTCTCCATTGTTGGAGAGAATTTCCCCAGGACAAGGACTAAGGTGGTTATTTATGTTTTAATCCTCAAGCTTTTGTTCTAAACAACATTCCTGGAGATGCATTTGCAAGCAAAGGCAGGGAAAAAAAAAACCCTCCAAAACTGAAACATTTTGGAGGTTAATGCTTTAATGTGATTTTTAATTGAAAAAATAAGAACTGCCTAGACATTTAGAAGTCTTAAGTTATCCATGTTATAAACCATTCTCCAGGTGTTAGGAAATACAGATACCCAACACAGGGCCCTGGCTTTTGTAGGACACTTTCACCTTTTATGAAGCATCTGGCTGGACTTGACAGCAGAAATAGGAGACAGAGAGGGCTGGATATTAGGTTTTATTAGATCTGTCAATTTCTAAGTAATTAAGGGAGCATTTGATATAATCTGAACTTCTAAATCATGCTTTAATCTCCGTTATTTTGCCAAAATGGTTTCTTAGTGAGTCTTTATGCCTAAGAGCACCCCTGGGCATTTGCTCCCCATCTGTGGGATGGTGAGAGCTGGTGGCCTTTAGCTCTGCTTTTGGCTTCTCCCACCTCATCATTCAGAGAATCAACCTCCTGATAGATGGCAGTGTCAATAAGAAGGTTAATATTTTTAAAAGCTAGATAGATCTTTGTTTAGCTGCCATTTTTGTGGCAGCCCTGCAGTTGTGTCAGGAGGAGTTTGCCAGTCCCTGGGTTGACTAATTGGTCTCTGAGCTATCGTTTGCAAGAAGGGCCATGAATCAACTTCTGCTTGACAAATTGTATGAAAAAATAAATTAAAAAAAACCCAATCACAAACAAAGCCAAGGAAGTGGAAAAGTTAATCCTCAACTATGTCTGAATGTTCTGGTGAAGCGGAATTTTACCGAGATCTGACCTGTCTCGATTCATAAGAAAATTAATTCATTAGATTATTTTATGAAAGGATTATAATGTCTGCAGACATGATCTGGCGGGAGCTGTTCAGTCTATATTCAAAAAACCAATTTTGTTGATTTTTAATGGGCTACTCTGAATCTGAATTTAGGAGTTCAGATGAGGTCAGGTTGTAGGAACTATCAGTGATGGTCTCACTGATGCTACAGACCAATTTCTTGGAGGAAATGGGAAGCTGTGGCTGCCCCTGGATCCCTGGAAGTGTCCAAGGCCAGGTTGGATGGGACCTGGAGCACCCTGGGACAGTGGAAGGTGTCCCTGCCCATGATGAGGTGCAATGGGATGAGCTTTAAGGTCCCTTCCAACCCAAACCATTCTGGGATTCTGTGAAATCAGTAAGAGAGGACTGGGGACTCTTTTGAAGCCCTGCTCCCTGGCCGAATTGGGTGGGAATTCAATTGATTACTCTCAACTTGGTCAACCTTTTACACCACCAATCAACATCCTCCTCTTTCCCACAGTTTCCAGCATCACAAATGCTCTAAATCCTTAATACACTCCAAAACTGCAAAGAATTCTGATTCATACACTGATACTTGAGGGTGCTGGAATTGCCACAGAATCGCAGAATAATTCAGGTTGGGGAAAAAACCCTCCAAGATCATCGAGTCCAACCATTAACCCAGCACTGCCAAGGCCAACACTCAGCCATGTCCCCAGCTGCCACATCCAGGTGTTTTTTGAACACTTCCAAGGATGTGATTCCACCCCTTGGGAAGGCTGTTCCAATGTCTGACCACCCTTTAAGTGATCATTTCCCTGTGAATTTTCTTAAAAGGCTGTGCTGTCAGTAGCCCACAAAATCTCTGACACAAACCTTCAGGAAAACGACGTGGAAAAGGGAGCCCTAACACAGGAAACTTAATTGCTGGGATGTTTGTGCATCAGCAGAAAACAAAACACATTTAGGGCGATGATAAACTTCATCTCTGCTGTCTGTGTGGCTCATCTGGAAGAGGCAATTCATCCTTGTCTGGCAAATATGGCAATTACTGTCCCAGTCCCATTATAGGCCTGGTCACTGGGTCAGGCAGCTTGTCTTGTGAAATCTGCATCCTGATGGAGAAAATGGAGTTTAAAGCTGAGCGAGATGAAACCCGTCTGCAATAAAAATAATAATAATAATTATAATAATAATAATAAAAACTTTTCACTTCACATAAAGCCCGTGTGCCTAGCTAAGCTCTTTTCAGCCCAGGCTGACAATTATGGTTGGAACTATTTGGTGACTACTTAGAAATTCATGGAATTGAAAGCTAAAAGAGACTGGCGTGATTGTCTAATGCGATCTGCATAACTCAGGTCACAGAGCTCCTCAGGGAGATGTCTGCTCTGAGCCCTCAGCTCAGCAATATTTCATATCTTTTAGGAAAACAAACTGGCTGAGCTAAATGTTTCCAGGGATTCAGAACATGCTTTTCTAAACATCCCCCATTAGCGCCAGGCGATCCCACCAGTCCCGGCGCTTCACGGCATCCTTGGGAGCTGAAAATAGGATCTAACTCTTGCTGTGAATAGGGAAAAAAAGCCTCATCCAGATTTATCCCACCTCCCTTCACAAGGAATGGGCAGAAATAATCCTGGGTGGGGTTTGTGTCCATTTCAGAGATGCTCTGGCTGCATGAAGGGAATTGGAGATGAAATAAATTGTGCAAGTGTGGGTCTCTGGCCAGGGAGGGATTTGAGCCGTGCTCCTACCTGGCTTATATTCCCTTCTTCCCAGACTATTTCTGTCCAAAGGTATAAATGACATCTTCAGACAGGGAAGGATGTTTGGAGTTGCTGATTCAAGGAGTGATGGCTGAAACAAGAAATGAAATAAGTGTTAAATTTCGCTTTCCCTTCACCTCTTTTTGGGACAAACACCTATAAAATCTGTGTATCCTCTGGAGAAGATCAAGGAACAGGGGCATGAACTCTTGTGTTTTCCTGAAACATGAGCCAAAAAGGTGCTATTGTAACTCCTGGCATTAAAGCAGGACATCTACAGCTATCCGTAGGTAAAATCCCAGGCAGCTGGAAGGAAACTCTCCTCCTCACCTATAATTTTGGTGAGATTTGAACCTGATCTTCAGCTGGCTTGATAACACATTCCTAATTTCCTGCTCTCCATAAAGGCTGAAGAAACCATTCTCCTGATGGTGTGGGTGAGGGCTTTTCTCCACGCCTGCTGCTGGGTTAATAAACCAGGGGCAGGGAGTGCTGCTTTGGGAAGAGGCAGGCTGTAATCCTCAGGAAGCAGAGGTGAAATTGCTCCTTCAGGACATGCATTATTGCCACCAGGCTGCACCCGTGTGGGGAGGAGAGAGACAGACAGACAGGTGTCACAGATCTGTAACAGGCCGGGAAAAGCTGTGGTTATAATTTTATGGTTCACCGGTGTGAAATGGAATCTGATAAATAAAAGAAATGTTCCCCACAGCCCCTTTGCTGTGCTGTACAAACCTGACAGGGCTTACAAATGCCATGAGCTGGCTGCCAGGCTGGGGGTGTGCACACACAGGGACGGCTGAGGAGGAGTGAGATTTGGGATCATCAGCACCTCTGCTGATCCTATGGATGCCACGAGCCTGCTGTGGCCGGAAGGAGGCCAGACTCAGAGCCCAGAGCTCAGGAGAAGGGATATCAACTCTCTCAGCTTCCCTGCACTTCAGCCAGTCTGTGCATCAGAGGGTTTCTTAGCCAGGCCGTGTGTGGCCACAGCAGTATTTAGGCAGTGGCCAGATTGCTTTAATCAAACCGGTGTCAATTCTCATGCCAACGAAAGGATGAGCGTGTTTGACCTTCAGGCAGCCACCTCAGTGCTAGGCCTGGCTTCCTCCTCATCCCTGATGCTTTTTATTCCCTGTCCCCTTCCTGAAATGGTCCAAGGAGCACAGGTGAGAAGCTCCAGCCCTGTTGTGAGTGTGTTTGCATTGGCTGGAGAAAAGGAGAAGAGCAGCAATGAGAAGGTCACCACTACTACTGAGATGAGAAAGTCGAGTGCCCTGAGCTCTGCAAGGAGACTCCAAACTCTTCGAAGCCACCGGCTTCTTTTTGGGATGAGGGTGAGACATGGATAAGGGGTTCAGGAGGGTCAGCAGTGTCCTGCCGAGGGGCAGAAATGTCACCTGCTTGTGAGCCAGCCCTGCGGGGAGGTGCTGGGGCTGCCCCAGCAGTGAGGAAGCTTTGCTCTCCCAGCTGCTGGAGGTGGAGGGGAGGAGAGAACCCTTTGAGCTGCACGGGGTGTCTCGTGTTTCAGAGGTGCTCTCCGAGCCCCTGGCACTGCTCCTTGCTCTCATTGCTGTCCCCTTGCATTACATGCCGAGCACGGCTCCCTCCTTTGTGGCCACGGACAAAAGGGTATTTGGGCGTTGTATTATTTGGGGTTTTTTTTTGGTGAGCACTGTGAAATGCACCTGAGCAAATCCCCCAGCCCAAATCCCTTGTAAGAGATGCTTTGTAAGGCATCCTTTGTAAGGGATGCCCCTAAGGGAGGCAGGTGTAACCAGAGCCCTGGTTCCAGCATGCCTTTGATCTCTGAGGTGAAGGACTCCTTTAAGGTGCCTTAGCCGGCTAATCCCGCTCTCTTTCAGGGTGCCAGTTTGGGAGCCACCTGGATGGAGCTGGCAAGGGCTTTGTGGAGGTCTCTCGGGTCTCTGTGCTTTGTGCACAGGCCAGCTGGCAGCGTTGATCTTGTAGTCATCCAAGAACATCATCCCCAACCCCTGTCCCTGCTGCCCTGGACAGCGTCGCTGCTCGGCAGCGGCTTTTGTGAACTCAGGGCTTGGCAGCGAGGAGCTGAAACGGGATCTCCCTGTTTCATACGGCACCAAAGCTGTCCCTTAAATTGAATTTGAGTAGTTCTCTGCAGGGACAAAAGTTCTGTTTCTCTGCAGAGCCTCATGCCAGCTGTTTTTTCCCCAAGAAACCTGGGCGCCGGGTCTGTCTTTCCGTAAAAAGGAAGGTGCAGTGGGAGTCTCGTCTTTCTGCTTTGGCTGGAGAGAAATGTGAAAAAAAATCCACAAATTAAACTAATTGGAGAAATAAGAACCTTGTGTGCTGCTGCACAAGCTTGGGGACGGTGCAGAGGCCTAAATTTAGGGTTGTTACCAGGAGTCAGGAGATCTTGACAGCTCCACAGGTTTTCCAGTGCCCAGGTTGATCCTGTCTTACTTTGGGCTCTTCACCAGGGAATTTAGGATAAAAGCTACAATAAACAGGCACTGGTTTAATGCAAGGCTCTTCTGAGGATGACCTTGCACACCTGAGACCTGAGTTATCCTACAGCTAAAATGCTGGGGAATATATTAGTAATTTAGGGACATCCTGCCCCCTACTCTAATGATGCCTGAGGGCTTGAAGGGGTAATATCAAGGAATATTAAATAAATATGAAGCTCCTGATTTGGGCCAAGTGGCATCTGGGCAGCATGTTTTTATGAAAAATAGGACATTTTTCAATTTGTTAGGAAATAGGTGATCCATTCTTTAAGGAAATAATGAAGTTTTCTTTGTGGATGTCCTGTCTTTACCTTTCCATACAGCACTTGAGACAACACCACAGCTTGTTCCCATTTTAAAAAAGTCCCAAAACCTTAAAATAGCCTGAAGAGATCTCTGAAATGGCTTAATACTTGGCAGCTCTCAAAGAGCCTGAGGGTTTTGCTACCAGTATTCTCCAGGGATCAATATTGGGCCCAAATCTATTGAAAACTTTCATGAATGGGCGGGAGGTCGATATTAAATCCCACAGATAAAATATTCAGTGGAACAACGATTAGCTCAGCATCAACCACAACCAGGGCACGGTGCTTGGGTGATTTTGGATCCCTCAGACAACACAAATGCAACCTTTGCTGTCTCACAGGAAGGAATTCAGGTCAGGCCGGGAAGTGGGAGACGTGTCCTAGAAAGCAATGACTGAAATGGATGAGTGGCTCATTTCTTCACATCCTTCTTTTTTTCCTGGTTTTTCCCCATCTGGCCTGTTGTTGAAGCAGGCTGACATCATCCTGTACCCTTGGAGGAGCACAGGAGAGTGGGAGAGAAGAAAAGAAGGACTAAAGACCCACAGAAGTTATTTGTAGGAAGTGGGAAGGTCCTCCTAGGGCTTGAAAGCATCTCAGTGTTGATTTATCAGCAGGAGGATTGAGGAATAACTTGATTAGGATCTCTGAGCATTCTCACGGGGTGAAAACAGCAGGCTAAAGGGCTTTACAACCTGGAAAAGAAAACCAAAATAAAGATCAGTGGTTGGGAGCCAGAGTCTGATGAATTCACATGAAAAGTAAGGCGTGTGCAAGCTTTTTATGGTGGGACTGATTAACTGCTGGGACAAGCTGCCATTTGGAGGATTCTCCCTTTCCTGGTATCTTCACATCATAATGGGAGGTCTTTCTAAGGCAAGGTGCTTTGGCTAGAGCCAGATTATCTGGTTCAGCCTAGGAGTAGGTGAGCAGTGGCCTGTGATGTGTGGGAGGTGAGAACAGATGACGTGGTGGTCCCTTGGGACCTTAAAAGTTATGTATTTATATGATCCCTGAATTAAATATCCTTGAACTTTCATTTGATGGCAAGATGAATGCCTGGGAAAGCTGGGAATACACGTGGAGTGCTTGCTGCACCAGGTTGTGCACTCCATCCACTGAAATATGGGCACTGGGATGGAGTGACCTTGGCTGCACTCAGCAGGAATCCTGCATTTCAAGCCCCTTTTGTGAGTTGAAACCATACAGAGGGGGAGCTGGGCTTTGCTGGGATCTTCTTCCCTCTAATTCCACGCCGAAACAAACAGCAGAGATACCTAAAGACAAATGGATGTGCCCCAAAATAGCTGCCTGCATCTCTGCCTGGCTGCTGTCTCTTTTGGCAGCACTGATTACCCCCCAAACCTTGAGGGCTCCCACAGGCGCCAGCTGAGCAGGGAGTGCTGTCTGCTTTTCTCTCCTTTAATAAACTGAAACATAAACTTAAGGGCTTGGGAAGAGCCTGCTTCACATTTTCTCCCCGGATCTTGCTTAAATCTTGAGTGAAACCCTCAGGAAGGCTGCTGGTGGTGAGCGCTCTGGAGAGGCAGAGGTGCTGTGACAGCCCTGAAAGCCCAAATTTTGGGGCTGTGGGTTGGGTTAGTGCGTGTTTGCTCAGGAACAGCTGCAAGCAAATGTTATCACGGCTCTCCCTGCCTCACATCTGAAGATTTTGGGCTGCAGATTAACCAGTGTGACCTCAGAACTCTTCAGCTGATGTTATCACTCTGATTGATGCTGCCTGCAGAGCTCCTGTCAGAGAGATTTGAGGGCACTGCACAGAGAATGAGGTGTAAAAGGAGAGGTGGCAGTGATGGGAGGAGGAAATTTGGAGTGGGGTGTGTGTGAGGGTATCTGGGAGCAATCCAAATGCCACTTTTTGTGGCGAGGAGTGTGGCCTCCTGGGAGCTGTGTGAGGATCAGTGCCACTGCACACTCACTCAGCTAAAAGCAATCGAGTTTTGTGAGTTACCTGCCTCTGATAAAACAATCACAGGTCAATCTGATGTGCTGTCTTTGTCACCTGGGATGAGCCTGAGGGATGTGCACAGCCCTGTGCCTCAAACTGAGAGGTGACACCCTGCTAAAGGCAGTGGCTCAACACTTTTGGGTGAGGTCAGTGCCTGAGAGCCCAGGGAGGGGACAAGGTGGTGAAGGCTACAAAGAGATGACCTCAGCCACCACGTAGCCTCTCCTTTTGCCCAACATTTGGCTAAAAAAGGGTAAGTAAATGATTAAAAGAGAAAGGATGAGCACAAGTCTGATGAGGAGCGGCTGAGGGAGCTGGGAAAGGGGCTCAGCCTGGAGAAAAGGAGGCTCAGGGGGGACCTTGTGGTTCTGCACAACTCCCTGACAGGAGGGGGCAGCCAGGGGGGGTCGGGCTCTGCTCCCAGGGAACAGGGACAGGAGGAGAGGGAATGGCCTCAAGTTACACCAGGGGAGGTTTAGGTTGGATATTAGGGAAAATTTGATCATGGAAAGGGTGATCAGGCATTGGAAGAGGTTGCCCGGGGCAGTGGTGGAACCACCATCCCTGGAAGTGCTTAAAAGCTGTGCAGATGTGGCACTTGGGGACATGGTCAGTGGTGGCCTTGGCAGTGCTGGGTTGGATTTGATGATTTTAGAGGGCTTTCCCAGCCTTAGTGATTCTGTGATCAGAGGTATGGGGTGGTTTCCACGTGGGAGGGGACTGAAGAAGCAGGAGCTGCTCAGCCTTGAAGGAGGTGGGCTGAGGTGTATGGAGAGATTGGCAAACTTAGGAATGGCAGGAGGGGATGGATAGGAACTGACTGTTCAACACCTCTGCAAATACGAGAATTACAGGGCATGAAATTAAACTGTTGAAAAATCAAGTCCTGAACAAATGAAAGGAGGTGATTCCTTCAAGCAGAGGGCTCTGGATCCGAAAATCCCTGGCAAAGCATGCTGTGGATGCAAAAATCAATGCAATTTCAAGGATAAACCGAAGGGAAAAAAAAAAAAGAAAGACCTCTTGGGTTATGATGGGGAGATAGACAAGATGCAGAAGGTCCCCTGAATGAGAGTAGCCAAAGACTGGGCAGCTGCTGGGTTGTGTTTACCCCGGTCTTATGCTTTCCTTATAGGCCATGGCTGAAGATCAGGAACTGGGATATGTGGAGTGTTGGAGTGTTGGTCCCAGCCAGTTCAGCCTCCTGTGTGGTATTGTGGGAGATTTAAAGTCTGGTTGTGACTGAAAAAAGGGCATTTATCAGACTGCCACAATTCCTGTAGCCTGATAGTGCTGGCAGGGATCGTATCCTGCACAAGGGAGTTTGATCAGCACGGTCCTTCATGGACTGCCTGGGTCAGGAGTGGTGGAGCCAGAAACTTGGGAGAGGGTCAGGGTGCTTGGGGAGAGAGAGGAGGCAAAGTTCCTCCAGGCAATTGGATGAAGATGAGGATGAAGATGAGAACTTCATAGTCCAGGGAGATATTAAATGTGTAAAGATGGAATTCCTAGTGCTGATAGGATTGAATTGATAGGAATGGACACAGTAGGATACCTGAGAAGGCTGCTGAGGAGGGTTAATCTATGAGAAGGTGCTCACTGATAGCTGAGGAAAAGGATCCCTTCCCGTGATGGCCGTGGTGGAACCAGACGATCTCTAAGGTCCCTTCCAACCCAAGTCTTTCTCTGATTCTGTGATGGGACATCTGGAAAGACAGTGGAACAACACAACATGGAAAGTGCCATCACCAGCAGAAACAACTCTGAACTTCTCCCTGTGTGTTTTAACTGTTCAAGCTTCCACCAGGAGCCTTCAAGGGTTGCTGGACTTCGACAAACCCATTGCAGTGGCATGAATTCCTTTACAGTTCCCAATTAAATCTATATATAGCCTCTTTGGAGCCTGGGTAACAATCTCTCCCTTGCTCAGCAGCCACGCTCCAGTGGCCACACAGGCACCAGCTCTCATTAAGCCTGGGCTGGCCTTGCATTAATTGTGACATGAGGCTCTTTTTTTGAAGGCTTTTGAACACAAATGTTTAGCCAAACCTCATTTGTTTCACAGTTCCCAGGCTGAAACACTTGACCAGGGGATCAGGATTCAGTGTAAACAATGCAGGGGGGATGTGAAGCTACCTGGATGCAGCAGGGAGAAACACGGATGGAATGCTGCAGGCAGAGGAAGTCGGCCAGAGCTGATGGTTTGTAGGGTGGGGAAGAAGGTGGTTGGGTTCATCAGGTTTGGGTACAATCCTTTGTCTCTCCTTCCACACCTCTGAGCCGGTGAACTCTGATTTTCACAAGGCATTCCTAAATTTTCCTGCTTTTTGGCCATTTTCCTGCCTTGTGCCGATGGGATGCTATCCCAGCTGAGGAAGGGTTTTGCCTTCTCAGTAAGGGGAAAATGAGTGAATTCGGAGGAAATCTGGACTGAAACCTCAGAGTGTGTGAAACACTCCTCAACCTCCAGGCTGCCAACCAAGCTCCCAGCAGGATGCTGTGTCCCCTGCTCCTCCTGGAGTGATGTTTTTGGGAGGAGAGTCACTACAGAGAGGAGGAATTCTTTGAAGAAGGGACAGCACGGGGCGGAAGCTGAGCAGTTGTAAAGGGAGAACTGTGAATCTGCCAAGCCTTCAAGAAAAGGACTGAGATAATCTTTGTTATCTGCCTGCTCCTTTGTAAATACAGCCAGAACGGAGAGCAGGGATGAGGCTGGTGTGAGGGCTGTGTGACAGAGCAGACGGGGAAAGGCTCTTGTTCAAACACAGCCCCTGTCACCACACAAGGGCTTCGGAGTTCTGGAGTGGTTTTCTAGCTATGGAACACAGGGGGTTTCCTGTACCACTCTCCCAGACATTAAAAAAGATGTGTTTTGTATTGTGACTGGTTATTTTGGTGCTGCAATTCGGAAGAGGGGAGGCCTGAAGGTATTGGGGGGTTGTTCTCAGTGGCAAAATTTGAGGAAGAGCGGAAAGTTAAATGCGACATTGATGTGGGAGTCACCTCAGCCAGCGGCTGTGGTGTGTGTTGTGAATGTCTCCATCTGACCTGGCTGTCCAGACTCCTTTGCATTCAGTGAACAGACACAGGCACATCCGGGGTGTGATTTATCTCATCCCTGCTTGACATCTAAAACAGAGGGCAGACAAATCCTGCCCTGCAAAAGGTCTCTCCTTCAACAGAGCCCAGGTTTCTAGCTTAGAATTAGACTCTGATGTTGCAGACGGAGTTTAGTGAGAAGGCAAAGCCCTCACTTTTCACACCTGCCACAACAGAGCTGTTCCCTACAAGCTGCAAGACTGACAGACTTGATGGATCAGAAACAAAGCCCAGCATGGACTAAATAAAAAACCCCTTGATTTGGGGGGGTTTTCTGAGGCAGCTGCAGAGCAGGGTCCTGCCGTGGGGCTTATGAAGGGAAGAACACACTGCAAAGTGTGCAAAGCAAATTTCACTGCTGTAGGAGCAGCAATCTCATCGTGAGAGCATCTGATGGGAACTGCCATCGCTCAGCCTCGCCCCAAAGTTTCCTGGAGCTGTTGCCACAGAGGCTGTGGGCATCAAATCTTTGTTTTCCTCTTCTTGCTGTACCTCTGTTGGTGTGTGTCGCCTGGTTGTGGCTGGGGATTTGCTCTGGCAACCCCAGAGTGCAGACATCTCTCACCAAAGGTGCCCAGAACGGCTCAGAACAGAGAGAGGAGAGGAGGAGGAGCAACAAACACACAACTGGATGTAGGGGGCCCTTGGTGAACAAGGATATTTGATCAGGTAATTTATCCTGCCACACAGCAGGACACTGACCCCCACTTTAATTATTGTGTCATTTGTCCTTGACAGCTACTGCTGCTTCCAATTAACGCTCTTAATTAAAGCCCCCGGTTTCCCAAGGATGTAAGTGCGGATTTACTGGGAAGAGGGCTACCATGAAGAGGCAGAGCTTCGGGGTGTCTGATGAGAAATGACATTCCCTGTCCAGGTGGGACTGGCAAGTTATTTGCTTATCACACAGGAGTGGCAGGCTGGAGCCAAACCCAGATCCTCGTCTCTGTCCCCGCAGGAGCAGCTCCTCTCCCACCAGTTTGACATCTCCCCGTGTGTGAGTCCTGTTTCTCACCAGTATAAATAATGTGCTTCAGTTCCCTGGGCTTTGCTTTTCCCTGTTCCTGCTCTTTTACTGAGTCTGTAGGTCAGGTAACGATGCACAGGATATCAAACATGACAGAGGAAATCCAAGTCCCTTTGTCCATAATTCAGGCCAAAATAAAATCAGCACCTTGGGATGCTGTGCAGGTGACTGATCACCCTCACTGACTCTGTTAAAGGTGCAGAAATGCTTCAACCTGCCCTTCTTTCAGGTGTTTTTTTGCCTTCCTCTATTTAATAAACCATATTATCATGAACACTCCATTCAGGGCTTTGAAATCAAATAAGCTCCACTCTTAATCTTTCTGCAGTTTTTTGAGGCTGGCTGAGCCTCGAAAGATAGCAGCATTCACAGAACCCACATGGCTTGACAGAGCCACTGTTCAGTGTTTTGGAAATGTATCTTTTGACTGTTGGGAAGGAAATTGGCTACTTAAGATGCCTTTTTGTACATTTAAATTAACTTAGTCCATCAGACTGAATAAATCCTGCTGCTGTATTAACATCCAATTATAACAACAGAGATTGAGCAATGATTCAGGTTTTGACCAGACTGTTGGCAGTTTAAGGGGGAAAAGAAGTAATGTATATTGAAATAAAAAAGTCAAAAATGGGAGCCAGAAAATTATGACTGAGCACATAGCAGGAGCTTTTGTGAATATATAATGGCAGAAGCAGGAGCCAAATTTCTAACAGGATTAGCTATTACTGTCTATCAGATCCAAAAAACTCAATCATTTTGTTTTAAATGACTTTTTGTAACTCATTCATACTAGAAATAGGGAGGGGAAGGGAGGCTGAGAGCTGGAGAATCTGCAGTTTGGAATTGAGGCAGGATCAGAGGCGAGGTGTTGTGTGAAACACCCTGAAGGTGCAGTTGAGCTCTGAACCATCCAGCAGTTTGCAGATTTTGCCAGATTTTTAATGTGTCCTTGTGAGCCAGAAACTCGTGAATGATTTCTTTGGGGACCAGTGAACGAATGTGTTGATGAGGTGAAATATCTCTTCAAATCCTGCTGCGGCCATGGCAGCTGGGCCTGCTCATTGTTCCCTTTCTGCCCTTGAGAAGGATGTGGGATTCTCCTACCCCTCATCCGACCCTGGCTCTGGGATTGCCTCTCACTCTGGATCAGATATCATCTGTCCCTCTGCTCTGCTGTGGACAGATCTTTGGAAGCACAGCAGCTCCTGGATGTCCACCAGGTGTGTGGACAGGCATCTGTAGGGACCTTACCTTCATATCTTTAATATTCCAATGAATCCAGAGCCTAAATATGCTGTACTTCATGACTTGGTGTTCACTGAGCAGGTGTGACCTGAACTCCTTCCTCGAGCTTGCTCCGATGCCATAAACCCACACCTTCAGACACACTGAGACAGCTCCTCCTTCTGCTGCTGAGACCCCACTTTCAGCTTCAGCTCTCCTTGATAAAACAGGGAGATGTGGGGATAGAATCAGGGAATATCCTGTGTTGGGGAGGATGAAACAGGAAAGCCTTGTGAATATGATTGTTTAAGTTTGGAGAATATGAAACCTGTAAGTGAAATAGAATTAAGGGCAGAGTTCGATATCTGAAATGCCAAACCCCAGTTACTAAACAACAGGAAAACAATGGTACGGCTGCTGAAGGTAGCCCCCTTCTTGATTGAACAATACCCTCTGCTTGCAGACAGGTCCAAGGGTCAGAGCAGACCCTGCCAACCTGGCAGGGATCCAGAAAGCAGTTCTTAGAGTTTGAAATACAAGACAGTATGGTAATGTAAGGATTCTCATAGGCTGTATGTAAATGCTATAGGACTCTGTATCTTGTACTAGATTGGTCAAGTAGACTAGAATATTCAGTAGAAAGAGAGAGAAAAGGATCGCGAAGTTCCGGTCCTCTCTCTCGCTCTTTGTCTTCTCTTCTCTACCGGCGCCTCTTCGCCTGCTCCTCTTCGCCACCTCTTCTTCTTATCAGCTCTCTACCTCGGCCCTGCCCAGAGCTGCGGCTGGCAGCTCTCTGCAGGGCCTCTTCACCCACGCCCTGGCAATAAATCGCTTGCTTCAAGACAACTTTTGACTTCAGAGATCTCTCATCGTTTGTCCCGACCGTCCGAACCACGTGATTCTACAATCCTGAGCTGTAAGGGACACAGAAGGATCATCCAGTCCAGCTCCTGCCCCCCAACAATCCCCCCCGTGCATCCCTGGGAGCCTTGCCCAAATGCTTCTGGAGCTCTGGGAGCCTTGGGAATGTGCCCATTCCCTGGGGAGCCTGGTCAGTGCCCTACCACCCTCTGGGGGAAGAACCTTTTCCTGAAATCGTATATTTTCCCGATATATGTGATATAAGAACAACAGCAGTCTGTTCTTACATCCATATATTGCTCTGACACAGTGAGGCCGAAATATCAGTGAAGCTGTGACCACTGCAGGAGTAGAAATTACTCCAAGCTGGCTCCTAATGCCCCAAAACGAAGGACACTTTCATTTTCTAATCCGTCTGAAACGCTGGTTATATCTGGACAGCACTCTCAGGCATGTGGCGGATTCTTGGGGTTGTCCTGTGCAGGGCTAAGCACTGGACTCCAGTGATCCTTGTGGGTCCCTTCCAACTCAGGATATCCCACGATTCTGATATTTGCTGCAAAATGTTGAGTCCAGGTTCTAGTCCCATGCAGGATCAGAGGTATCTCCTCGCCACTGCTGGGAGATAACCTTGAAGAGTTTGTCAGACTCTTCAAGGATGGAGAAGGGGTGGAAGGAGTGACCACAGCCTGGTTTGCCGTGGAGATTTCGTCCTTCAGCGCTACCTGGCCCCTTCATCCCAGTGAATAATGGCAAGGCTCTGTAACTGGGAGGCTGCATGGACTTCCCTCTTCCTGATATTTTAGTGACAGCACAAAAAGCTGGCTGTTCCCTGGAGAGACACAGTCAGCTCCCAAACCCTTCAACTTGGAAAGCGGAGCTGAATTAATTATAATTTGTGTTCCAAAAAGGAAAATAAGACCTCTGATGTGCTTTATTTGCTTGATGTTCTTCTTCTTTTCAGCAGACGACCCTTAGGTGGCTTTTCTTTCAGTAGCAGCTCCTTTGTTTTTTGTGGTTTCTTTCTGCATTAATTGGAAGGTCTGACACTTCCAGCCCAAGACATTTATCAGCGTGGTACAGTTTTAATTAATCTCACAATAAAGCTGCTTGAGGTGAAGCAGTAAAAGGACTTTTAGGGCAGGAATAATGCACGTGGTGACACGGGACACACTCTGGTGTGCTTGACAGGGTTCTGATGCCTGAAGATGTGGGAAGTGGGAAGTTCATGGCACATCCCTGTGGCCTCTGGGACAGCAGCAGAAACCAGGTGTGCTCCTAAAAACAACACGTATCCCACAAAATATACCCAAACACACTGAAAACAAAACATTTCTGCAAAGATGAAGATCTGGGTTCCCTGTAGGTTCCTCCTGCCACTGGAACGAGCTTGGATATCCTTTGATGGCTAATTAACTAATAAGAGTAAAACCTTCAGAGACCACATTTATCTACTCTCTTTATAGCAATTTGCCAAGAAATAGCAAATTTTAGTCCTATAGGACTCCTTTCTTCTACATGTATCAGAGCCACAAGTGGATTTTGACTCTGAACATGCAAGCCAGGATCACCAGGTGTTGGAAAAGTTCATGTTCTGATCTAAACTTCTTAAGCAAGGCTCACTTCTATCAGACAGGTGTTAACTGGCTCAGAAATGAGGTTGGATGCAACTATCTAGAGCTAATGAGGATGAATCAAGCAGCACCATATGTCAAACTGAGGGTGGTTTGGGTGGGAACTGCAGAGCCAAACTCAACTGTGCTCACAAAATTCTAATTACCAGGTGGGAATTGCATCTGGATTGAGGAATGGCAAATTTAGAGTCTTTCAAAACTGTATTATCTACTTCTTCTTCGAGTCCTCTGGTGGCCACAGCGCAGATATGGCCAAGCTTGATGTGACTGAGACAAAATAACTCACAGTATATTTTTCTCAGGTGGAACTAAGAGGTGGGAATGGCTGACATAATAAATTATGATGTCTCCACCTTTTGGTATCTTCTTGTAAAAAATTCTATGTCTTTTTGGAAATTTGGATACGACACAGACTATTGGGTTCCATGAGTTTAATTGGGTGAAACCCTGAGGCATAACATTTATACTTAATGAAATGGTGATACCTTCTTGATCAGAAGCTTAAGGAAGGCGGAACAACCTCACTCATGGCCAAAGCATCTTAATTTTTAAACTTCTTGAAAGAATCATAGAATCTTGGAAAAGACCTCTAAGATCGTGAAATTCAACCATTAACTCCTCACTGCCAAGGCCACCATAATTAGAGGAGTTTGAAGGACTGGCTCCCTGTTTTGTTCTTGTAACTTTTATTGCTCTGTGATCTGTTCTGATTATGTTTTTATGCTCATGGCAATAGATTCAGTCGAGAAAAGTGAGTTTGTGTTGGTTTTTGTCTGAGTTTTTTTCCTCATTTTCTCACTTTTTCATTAAAGGCTTTCAGTAGCTGCAGTTGGTTTCTCTGGGTGGCTTGGCACAGGCAGTGGTGCAATGGTAAATAAACCCCATCGTGTTTCTACCTGAAGTTTTCTAAAGCTCCTGCCACTTGCCAGAGGCAAAACTGCACATTTTCAGCTTTTGCTTATAGACTATCAACTACCACATGGGATTTGTGGGTAAGGGTGAGAAAAACAATTTCTGATACAAGTAGAAAGCTACAAGTAGTAGGCTTCATACAGAGCTGGAATTTTGCCTGATATATATTTATATTAAAAAAAAAAAATTAAAAAGCCAGTTTTTGGTTGATTTACAGATGCAACCAGGATGGATCTCAATCTGTCACTTCACAGCTCGAACTCTCCTGAATGTAGTGCCAAGTAAAAAATTGTCCCTGGGATCCAGGTGTATTCCCTTGTCATTTGTCAGGAGTAACTGTTCTGCAGTTTAGAGCTGGCAGTTCTCAGTGGTGTTTCATCGGGATAATTCCACACTCTGTCATCTGAGGGAATAAACTCTCCCTGCTGACAGGAACTGGGGTGAAGACACCAGCAATTGACTGGATATTGTCGAGGCTCTCTGAAGCTTATTCAATGGAAAAGGGACTATCAGGTCATTGGGCCCAAATTGTGTGTTTGGCTTCAAAAGCTGTGAGGGGCTTACAAAACCTAAGAGGAATCAAAAGCACTGGTCTGTGAGACAGGAGGTCAGGCTGGGCAGTCCCTTCAGCCTTTGAAACCTCTCGCTGAAATACTTTAATTAAAAAGGAAAAATAAAAGAAAAATAGATGATAAAATGCGGTATTTTGGCAGTAGATGGGTGTTTCGGGTCCTACTGGAATGCCTTCTGAGCTGCAAAAGCAGGGCTACAGCAAGAAAATATCCAGTCTGGTAGCCTTTGTCCTTTTCCTGGTGGGACCAACATCTCCAGGGTGGGATAAGTGATGGCTGAAAAGTTGCGCGGGCAATGGGGAGTGGGGCTAACACTTTCCTGGGACCAGCAGTGGTGGTAGCAGTGGGGACTGGTGGTGCGGGATGTCATGGGAGGGAGACAAAGACAAGACCTCAGTTCTTACAGGAAGCCAGAAAGCAGCAGAGTTCACAACCAGAGA
Source organism: Falcunculus frontatus (assembly GCA_013398115.1). Taxonomy (NCBI): domain Eukaryota; kingdom Metazoa; phylum Chordata; class Aves; order Passeriformes; genus Falcunculus; species Falcunculus frontatus. The sequence continues at coordinate 180,122 of VZRV01002451.1, read as the reverse complement.
GATCAATGAGATCCAGAGAGTGCAACTCACTGCTGATGCCTTTTCTTTGTTTTAAAATCAAGAGCCAAACACGGTTAGAAGGGAAAAAGGGATTTTACCTCGGTACTTATTTTAAGGATCCCTGGTGCACTCTGTCCAGGTGGAGCACTCTGGAATGCACATCCAAATGCACACCAAAATGCTCCCCCGTGGGTACCCCCGAAATGCACACCCACAATAGTTTGAGTATAAAATTATAGGCTTTACTAATTATCATATTTATCAAAGATTCCCCAATGGGAGGCTGAGTGAACCTCCCTCCCTGAGGAACCTTCTCCCCTGGACAGGCCTATTTTAGTTTACAAAACGTGTTCCAGAGAAGACCTTGGTGTCTGAGGCTTCTGAGATGTTTGGTCTCCTGGTTTAACAGAATACTGGGCCTATGCTGGTTATTAAACCTAACAATTAGAAGTCTGTGGGCTAAAAGGCCCTTAAGAATACATAAAAGTTATATAGAAGAGTATATAGAGGGGGTATATATAAAAAGCAAAAAAACCATCATGGCATCACTGCAGAAGATCTCCTGTTGTCCAATTGAAATGAATTAATTTAATTTCAAGGTGCCACATCCCCACAGCCTGCCTGATCTGCTGATTCCTGGGAAATCCTGCAGGTGTAGCCACTTGGCAATGGAGGAAGGGTCACGGGGAGAGGGAAAGGCCACAGGAGGCGTGGACCAGGATCTGGACAGGGACTGCACCAGGTTGAGCTCTGGAGCAAACCATCCACATCCCTCCACCTGCCCCAGGCCTGCCCAGCCCCTCACAGATGTCCCTGCAGGAGCACAGGCACCAGGGGAAGGGGACAGGCAGGGTGGCACCTCCATCAAGGCATTCTGAGCCCCTTGAGAAGCCTGACAGGTTGTCCCCTTTCCTCCTGCAGCTCACCAGGGTGCCCGTGGAGTCGTGCAGCCAGTACGAGACCTGCAGCGAGTGCCTGGGCTCGGGAGACCCCCACTGCGGATGGTGTGTCCTTCACAACACGTGAGTACCTGCTGGGGTCTGTCACCGTCCCAGCCCTGCCTGTCCCCACCTCCTGCCCTCGTGGTAACACAGGTAGAGGGGCAAAATGCTGTCTCAGTCCCTGGCTGAGCCAGGTACCTCCAAAAAGGTCTCTGGGACTTGCTGGGGGGGAATTCGTTTAACTGAGAAAGGCTTTTTTGGAAGACAAGGGGAAAGAAGGGTGGTAGAGGCTGGGCAGAGCTTCTCCACCACTTGATGCAGAGTTTGCTGGCTGCACCAGGAAAGCACCTGTCCAGCCTGATGTGCTTTGAATCCAGCCCTGCATCAACTCTTCCCTGGGTGACATTTTCCTGATGGTTTCCATTCCTTAAGGGAATTTGACTCTGACCAGTAGCCCTTGTCTCAGCACCTCCAGCTTTGCACTGCTAACCTGAACCTCTCCTCTTTTGGACTTGTCATGATCTCCATTGCCCTTAGAGAGGAACCAGGTCCCTGTAAACAACATGAGATCCACTCCAAGGTGGTTTTCATTGGGACATTAGGGTTTAACAGGCCAAGCAGGGACCTCATTCCACTCTTCCATTATTTTGTTGTACTGGTTTATCCACTGCTTCACAAGCAGTACTGGATCCAGGTGTCCTCAGGACTGGGATATCAGTTCACTGGCTTTGTTTTCCGTAGGCTGTTTAATGATGCCACTGATCTCGAAGTTGCCTCTCTGCAGCCTTTCCCTGAGTGATCTCCTCCTGCAGAGAGCCCTCTGCCCGAGCCGTGGAGAGGGAGGTGTCAGCTTGGCTGAGCTCCTGGCTCTGAGTGGCAGGGAGGTCTCGTTTGCCAAGCCCCTCTCAGCAGAGATGGTGCCTGGCAAGTGCGGTGGATCTGTCCAACCCAAGCCTCCAGCTGAGAGTGGCTCCGCAGGGTGTTGTCACTCCAAGTCTCACGGTGTCCTTGACAGCCTTGGAGGGTTTTTCTGATGGGCCCTGCTCTTGCAGCGTGCTGGTTTTCTCCCCCCAAGTTCACCTGAATTCCTCCTGTTGCCTTGCAAACTCTCCAGGTGGAGACAGGGATCCAGTTGAAGTGATAGACTTTGTTACCTCTCCTTCCTGGAACAGAAGGGAACAAACCTGGACCATATTCCAACCTTCTGTCGATGTTCTGAATGCTCTGCTTCTGTCAGCTTGTGTGACCCTCATCCAAAACCACGGCAGTCTGCTTAATTTCAAATCAGATCTTGGGGATCCATCCCAAAACATGTCCAAAAACTCATGCTCTGCTCATGCTCTGGAATTGTTCAAGAGAACCTTGGCAAACCAGTCCTGAATTGTGGTGGGGTGGGTAAGAGCCTGGAAAATGTTCATGCTGCCGACCCGAGGATATTTCCATTTGATATAGAGCTTTATGGTGTGTTCCCATCCCATCTTGTCCTGCATCCAGCCTCCAGGACACCGTGTGTCTGCTGTCAGGGACGGGACAGCACAGACATGGGCAAGCAGCACAGGAAAGCGTTAATTTGTTCGTTGATTGTACCACAGCAATGCTGGATATTTCATCTCCTTCCATCCAGGGTCAGTGGCAACAAGCAATCAATACATGCAGCAATAAATCCCCAAAAGGAGAGAGAAGGGACAGAGATAGCTGCAGAGTGTGCAGCAGCTCATCCTGAGGAGTATTGGAAGTGAAATGGAGGGTGATGGGTGGGGTTGGCACCATCGACTTGGTTAAAACAAAAAAAATCCCTGTGCAGGTGATGCCTTAGGTTTTAACTTTCCTATTTTCAAATTCTGTACTGCTTAGAGTGTACCTCTGAAGTTCCTTGGAGCCTGTAATTCCTGCTCTCTCCTACTGGGCAGACATAACAAAGCCTCTCCAGGCTTTGCCTTCAAGGACAGCCAGGCTGTTTTTAGGCCCAAAATGTGTAAACCAAAGATTCTAAGGGGGGGCAAGCTGAGGGGAGTTACATCATTAAACTGGGGCTTTAATTGGAGAATGAACCCTGATATGCAAATGATCCAAACCTATAAAAGTGTGAAGAACTCGTGACCTGGGGTCCATCTTGGGGTCCATTTTTTGGAAGCAGCCTCTGGCTCCCCCAGGGTGTACCTTGAAGGCCCTTCAAATAAATACCTATCTTTATTCCCTTCCTCCTGTCTAGTCTCTGTTTCTAGGTGGCTGCAGGTGGCATCACAGGCTCGATCCTTGAGGGAGGAGTGGGGCTGGAATCTGGACCTGGCTGATGGCAGTGTCCCCGTGCCCTCCTCCCTCTGGTCACTTAACCTCTGTTTCCGTATCTGGAAAAGAGAAACACCTCTTATTTATGTACCTTGCAGCTGAGTCACTGAGATTAATTCCCTGTGGGGTTCTTTTGAAGCACTTTGAAGGCAAATGTTATCAAATCCCACTTCAAGTCTGTTGCTTCCCTCAGGTTTTCCTCACAGCTAAGAAATCTGATTTTCAGTCCTAGTCTAGGAGGGGTTTTCAGTGCAGCCTCAGGTGTCCCAGAAGGGTCTCAGTTTCCTCATCCTTTTGGGCAGCCCTGAGAGCAAAGGAGCCAGTTACATCCCACTCAACAAGTTTTGGCTGCACAGGATATTCAGGGTAAGGATACCGGAACACTGAGTCTCTGATTTGAAATTTTTGCACGTCAGAACCCCTTAAGATTCATGAACAGACTTTTCCTCAGGTGGGATGCATCATCAACAGCTCCTGCACGAGGATCCCTGGGGAAACATGCCATAAACGTTTCCCTCCTGGCTGCTAACCCTTCCCTCTTCCCCCCAGCCACGAATCCCAGGGGATTCCCAGTGCAGGGCTGAACCTGGTGATATGGGAGCTTGTGGAAGGCATGGAGGAGGAAATTGAGCTGCGCAAGAGCTGGGAACCAGATCTGTGGGCAAAGCCATGCTGTTCCCTCATCCCCCTCCAGTATAAACCATCAAGAGGAACAGTGGTGGACTGGGAGACAGGTGGAAACTGCCCAAGGGGTTACAGAATCTGGTTTTTTGTTTCTCCCATGCACACCTCTCTTATTTTGGGATTTTCCCTCCAAGGGCTGATGCAAACCCTCTTCCCCCAGACCCCCATTCCCAACTATCCTCAGCTCCCACCACCTGAGAGGTCTGGGGACAGCTCCCCATCCATCTTTTCCCGGCGGAGCTGGGCTGTCTGCGCCGAGGGCAGCGTGCCAGGGCTCGGGAATCGATTTCCACAGCTCTGCTGTCCTAACCTTACACCGAGAAACTCGAGTCCTCTGAGAGAGAGAGAGGCAGACAGACCCACAGACAGCTGCAGGAGAGAGGGGGGGAAGATTGATTGGCTTCTGCCCCGAGAAGAGGAGCTGATACAGAGCAGGTCACCGGAGCTTTCCATCTCTGTATCTTTACCCTGATCTTGCCCACTCCTCCCTTTCCCAGCTCTGCTCCCTCCCGGGCTCTGCTCAGGCCTCTTTAGGCAGCCATGAATCATTCACTTGGTGTAAATTCAAAATGTGGCACTCGGTGGCTGTGGGGGTCTTCCAGGGAGGGAGAGGGGCTGGGGTGGGAGCAGCAGGGAGGGACCAAGGTGCAAAGCCACCTCAGGGCCTGCTGCAAGGTGACAGCGATGTCACCAGCCTGAACAGGAGCTGAGCAGAGGGGTGAGAGCATAGCCAAGTTTTCTGCAGCCCTGGAATGAATTCAGCAGCTTCCTCCTGTGTCAGATGCAGTCCTGTCTGAAGATGCCACCCAAATCTGACCACCTGTCTAATCCCCTCAGAAAGTTACTCCTGTCTCATCCGTATCCAAACTGTAACCTGCCCTCCTCCTTCTTTCCCAGCAATAGTTCAATCTCTTTATCCCCAGAGGAGGGATAAACCTTCTCAACTGAAAGAGCCCTCCCTAATTCTAGATTGGATATTGGGAAGAAATTCTTCCCTGTGAGGGTGGGGAGGCCCTGGCACAGGGTGCCCAGAGAAGCTGTGGCTGCCCCCGGATCCCTGGAAGCATCCAAGGCCAGGTTGGATGGGGCTTGGACCACCCTGGGATATTGGAAGGTGTCCCTGCCCTTGGCATGGGGTTGGAATTGCATGATTTTGAGGGTCCCCTCCAACCAAACCACCCTGTTACTCTATGCAGATTCACAGGCCCATGTGCCCGTGGTCACCACGTGGTTTTTCAGCCCTGCACATCATCCCTGGGCTGTGTCTAACACCCCAGCTGCCATAAGAATGGAAATTTAGGGCAGAAAAGCAGCGTCCCTATAGAGAAGGGCAACCTTTCATTGCAGGGAAATCCCCTGCTGGGTGCAAAGGGACCTGTCCCAGGCTCTGCCGTGTTAGTGCCACTCCTCGATTTTCACTTTGCTGCCTCATTTCATCCTCATGCAACATCCATGTAATTCCAACAGGAATAGCTGAACATGCACAAGCTGTCCTTAAGGGAGGATGCACCCCCAGGCACCAGCCTCCTTCTGCTCTGGAATCTGCCCTTGTTGGTCTGGGGACTCCTTGGCTGGCAGGTCATTAATTGCAATCAGAGAGGGAAACAGTCCCATTTTCTGGGAGAACTTGTGATATTTCAAAACTTTTTTTTTTTCCTCCAGCTCGCAGTGGCCAATTATTTTTTTAATAAGAAATGTTCTTGAAAGCTGTTCTGGAAGGGACTGATTCCATTTAGTAATTGGAGAATGATTCATTTAGACTTCGGAAGTTCTCGTTTTGGGGTTTGATTTCAGTTTTTAGCAAATTGCTTGAGATTTCAAAATAAAAAGTCAATCTGAAAGGAAGCATTAATTTTTTATTTTTATTTTTTCTTTAGAATGAAACATTTAGGCATCTGCGATTTCCTTCTCCCCCAAAAGTCTTTACCAGACCTCGAGTCTGAGCAAAGCAGTCAACAAGCTCTGTTGGTTTAGAGGAGCTGACATTTCCTGCAGAGGGAAGAGGGATTATTTAGGCATCTCCAGTCTGTCCTGCTGGGAGATACTGGAGCCAGGGGCTGGCTCTGCCCCCTGCACTCCTCTGCTCAGCTCTGAGGAGCTGCTCATGTCCTCTGTGTGTCCTTCTGGCACCCGGAGCCTCCCCAAGGCACCTGAGCTAGCTCTGTTGGCTTTGCAGAGCACGTGCCAGCAGATCCTGCTACTCCTGAACCTTGGGAATGGGATCCTGCTGGCATCCTCACCCTGTGGAAGAAGCAATGACATAAGATTCTCACATCTGGGCCACACCAGTCCCCATCCAGGATCCCTTTTGGATCTGGGTTAGTCAAGGGATGGCCAAACTCTCCCACACACAATTCCTCAGGTGGAGCTGGCCTGGATTAACTGGATCCCTGCTGTTACGAGACACCTCAGAAGCCATAGGAGAATTTTTCGGTTTCCCAACGAAAACCCAGCTCTGTTCAGAGGGGTTTTATGCTATCCTCTGGCAGCAGACACCTACCCCTGTGTCTGGGGAATGACCCTCCACATCCTCCTGCTCTCCACCCCTTCCCATCCACCACAGCCCCTTGCGTGGACAACTTGTACACCCCCAAAACACAACTCTCCTTTCTAACACGATATGAAGGGGAAAAAAAGCATTTAAACAAGCTGTTTTCTAGTGATTACTGTGGAGGGGGAGGGAGGTTTGTCATCCACCCTCAGACTCGTTGCCAGACCGGGAGAAAAAAAGGGAAAAGTTCCGAAGTGCAGCTCGCGGTGCCTGGGCTCAGCAGGTAACCTGATGCACTGCCTCTGGCAGAGCTCATCGATCGTCCCTGGCTTTAACTTTCTTGGTCAAAGTCTCCTGAACCACCAGAGAGTCTCGGGTAACCTCAGCTGCCTACACAGGCTGCAATAAGACCTTTCTTGAAGGGTCTTTTACTTGCTTGACTTTCTGCCGTCTGAAAGCCCGTGACTCTTTCAGTCTGGGGGGTTTTGTTCTTTCTTTTCCCCTTCTCCTCCTGGTTTTCCCTTCCCGGTCTTTTCCTCCAGTGCTGCTTCTGGAAGAGGCTGCGTGGGTCAGGCTTGCGGGAGGTTGAAATACCACACACAGTGCTGCGCCACTCCGAGCTTTAACAGTGAGAAAAGAGGGATTTACTGGCTCTTGCAGGGCTTTGTGATCCTATAAACCCTCAGCTGTCCCTGCCTTGTACTCCCCATGCTGTTTTGTTCCAGGGTGCAAACCAGAGTCCCTCCAATAAGGCAGCAATTTGCAGGTGTTTTGCATTTACCTGCAACGATGAAAAAGCCATAAAATCAGGGGATATCCTGAGTTGGAAGAGACCCACATGGATCATCAAAGTCCAACTCCCGGCCCTGCACAGGACAGCCCCATAAATCACAGCAGGTCCCTGAGAGCATTGTCCAAACCCTTCCTGACCTCTGGCAGGGTTGGTGCCATCACCAGATTCCTGGGGAGCCTGTTCCAGTGCCTGACCACCCTCTGGGTCTCACAGTCATGGCTGGGGCCATTTTTATAGGAAAATCTTTCTCTAGCCTTTCCTGCCTTAACATCGTCCTGCCGTGGGGCAGCTCTTGAAGCCTTCAGACACCTGGGAGTCCTGTCAGAGGTACCTGATAATTGTCCTAATCTTCCTGAGGATGGAGCAGCCACATGGAGAACATGGTTTCCATCTCAAATTCTGCTTTTGCTTGGAAATCTGTATCCAGCTGGGCTGTGCCTCCTCATCAGAAAGGAGGCTCAGAGCTACTTCACTTGTTAAGTTCAACACCCCCGAGTGTCCGAGGTATTTGTGGACATTTCTCGCAGCAAAGGAGGTTTCCAGTTCAGTGCTGCCGCATGATGGGGAAAAAACCCTAAATGCTGTGAGGGAAAGTAATTCCAGGAATTTTGAAATCTTTCATTTGGTTTGAAAGTCTCCAACCATTTGTTTGGCAGTCAGCGGTGGCAAAGGCAGGAGTGAGTGAGCTCTCAGGATGTCTTGGTTTGACTCCTCCCGGGTCACAGCTGGCCTGAGAACCCCTTCCACCTGAGAGCAGGGGAAAATGGAGTCGTCCTCCCTCAATTGGCCTTGGCACCGAGCGATTCCCAATTCTTCCCAGGCAGTTACGGAAACCGGAGCTGGCGTTTCGGAGGGAAGCGCAGCAGGGGGGCATCAAATCATCCTGCCCCGAGCCCAGGGAATCTCTCATCTGCCTGCTGAGGTACAGCTAAAGTACCCATCCTTTCACACCTTTGGAGCCGAGGAAATAGCCCCAAATGTGACAGCTCTGCAAGGGCCTTTTGAAACGAGACCGGGGCTCTCAGCTCAGGGAGAGGAGGACATTCTCAGGACGGGGAGCTGTTGATGCTGATAAAGCCCCAAGTGAATAGGAGGCTCCTGGGAATCCTGTTTCTCTACAGATAACATTGAACAAACCCCTCCGAAGCAGCCCTCTGAGCAGAACAGCCTATCCCCAGTCCTGGAGAACTGACCCATCGCCGCATCCATTCCCTAAATGCCATCGTGTCCCCTCTGGGAGCACTTTTCCTGCTCTGGTGAGCTGAGCAGTGCAGGGCAGAGCTGTGCCCTTCACAGGTTGATTATCTCGGTGGCTGTACCTGCCTGAGGCAACTCAGGGACAGCACTGGGCACTGTGGGCCATAAGACGCAGGCGTGTGGTAAATGTGTTTTGATAACAACCTTTTCTTTGATTAGCTTATTTTGCCAGAGGGCAGTGGGGAGGGGTGGGAAGATAATTAGTTTGTGCAGTGGGTTCCAGCAGAAGCTTTCTCCTCATGCAGCCCTGTGAATTTGGTGTCCTACTTGGGATTTGTCTCCAGCACAGGAACATTGGCAGCCCAGGTTTAGCATTGCACAAAGTTCAGCCTCTGCAGGGGAAGGTCTCTGGCTGGAATATCTGCATATCTCACGGGAGATATCTAGGGAGGGAACAGGGACTGGGGAAAGCTGTATGGCCACCCTGAGCAGCCTTAAAAATCTTAAAAATCAGGTGTGCACTGGAGCTGAGATGCAAAGTTACAGGGACTGTCACAGGGAAGGAGTATTCCCTGACTTGAATTGCAACACGGATGATGACAGAGCCAGCAGGGAGATTCAGACCTCAAGAAGCAGCAAAATAAGGAATAATCAGGTGCTTAAACACAGATATATTGAGAATATAAGGAGACTTTGAACTGTGGGTATTTTTATTTACACAAGGAATTCGACTCAGTGGCCCATCCCTGCTGTGCTGCAGCTGGGGAACCTCAGGTGTGAGGCGTTCACCTGGGGCTGAAAAATATGACACCGAGTCTACTTTTCTTCTGAAGGATAAGATGGGGGCCTGAGGACACCCCCAGTGACTTTAAACCTCTGTGTGTTGCAACAAAACAGAGCCTAACCCCAGTTTGGGATGTTCTCCCCTCACAAATTCTCAGAACAGACAAAACTCCACGGGTTTTACAACATGACCAGTCTCACTCCTCCCACGAATTCTAAAGTCTTCCCATGCCCCGATTTGCAATAAAGCAGGGCTAGGCTTTTCTGCAAGGCTGTGGCACTCAGCAAGTGTCAGGGAATATGGATGGCTCAGAGAACTGTCTCGGTCTCTGGGCGGTTTGTAGGGAATCTCTCTCTTTTAGGGAATCTGCTCTCTTTTGGGGAATCTGTCTTGCTGTCAGGTGCTCCCTGGTGCCTCTGCAGCCAATGAGCTGCCAATGAGGGAAAATGGCACATCAAACGAGCCCTCCCCAGGGTGGGGGAACATCGGCCTTGCGCTGCCACTGCTGCTTCTGTGACATTTCATCAGCCTCCACCTGTGACAAGCCTCAGAAGGGAATGGAGCAGGGGAGGACTGGGGAGAAATTCCTCCTAAAGAAAAGCACAGCAAAGCTTTAAGGTGTGTCTTTATCCAGACTCAGTCTCTCCGTGGACCTGCACACACTCCTGCCCATAAATACAGTCCATCAGAGAATCATTTGTGTGGGAAGAATCCTTAAAAGCTCATCTCATTCCACCCCTGCCATGGGCAGGGACAACTTCCGCTATCCGAGGTTTCTCCAAGCCCTGTCCAACCTGGCCTTGGACACTTCCAGGGATCCAGGAGCAGCCATAGCTTCTCTGGGCAACCTGTGCCAGGGCCTCATCATCCTCACAGCCAGGAATTTCTTCCCAATATCTTCTGTTGCACATTCCCACATTCAGTGGCCTGCCACCAAATCTCGCCATGTGCCACCAGCACAGCCCATAACTCTCCCTATTGCTCCCATATCCCCCTGCACTCCATCCTAAAGGTGCAGAGGTAGATCCTTTCCCCTCTGACTTCTGTACCAGAGAGATTTTATCTTTTTTTTAAACTTTTGGGTACTTTTGGATGCAAGAATTGGGTATTTTTGGAATAGTCTCCACAGGGAAGTGGTCACAGCACAAAGCCTGCCAGAGTTCAGGAAGAGTTTGGACAACGCTTTCAGGCACAGGGTGGGATTTTTGGGGTGTCCTGTGAAGGGCCAGGAGTTGGACTCAGTGATGCTTGTGAGTGCCTTCTAGCTGAGGCTATTCTCTGGTTCTATGATTCTATCTCCCTTCCCAGCAGAACTGTGGTCCTGGAGGGAGGTTCTGAGAGTTCACAGGAGCTTCTGAGCTTGAAGCTGATTCTCTCATCCTGCTGTGGGGCTTTATTTTGTGAGGAATCCTCCCTGCTTTGCTCCAAGCACCGTCCCTTCTCCCTAACCCCAGCGACATCTGCATTTCTTTTATTTGGTGAGTGGCTCTGAGCAACTCATTGTCCTGTTTTCTTGAACATCTTGTCTTCCATGGATGCAAGAAAAACCAGGATATTCAAATAAAACATGTTATCTTGCCATCCTCTGCTGGGAAGGCCAAATTCCCAGTGAAGAATAGAGGTGTTGGCTGTGAATTTCTCCTGCCCCTGGCAAAGGGCTTCTTTGTGTGCAGCAAACAGCTTGGCTGTGTCCTGGAATTAGCCCCTGCTAATGGAGGGAAGGGCAGGTTTCTTTTCATTTCCCTCCAACATTTGCTTCCCTGCCTGTGAAGTTGCACCAGCATGTCTTATTGTTGGTTGTCTTGTGGCAAAAAATAAAGAGAAAGTCGAGGAAAAGTTGAGACAAATAATCTGAGGAGGAGGGGAAATGCTGAAGGCTGTGCTGGGACAGAGTGGAGGAGCTGGAGGATGATTCTGCCTAACGTGGATAAAGGGATTTGAGAGGACAGGGAAGTGGGAATTGGTGTGGGCTGAAGGACTGAGTCACTGTTGTAAGACAAGATCTGGGACGGGTTCCGGCTGGAGAAAACAAGTCCTGGACCCCTTGGTGCATTCAGAAAGGAATGTCAGCATGATCCGCTGGTTACAGAATGTTCCTGAGGCAAGAGAGAGCAGAATTAATTTCCTTGCTCCGCCATAGTACCTTGCATGATTTTGGACAAATTACTTAGGATGGGATTTGTCTCATCCTCTCCTCGGTTTCTTGCCTCTTCAGACAGTGAAGACAAGGACTTTTTCTGAACTCATTCCTCCTACCCCTGAGGTGTTGAAAGCAGTGGAAGGAATTACCCTCTGGAAGTACCCAGTTTCTTTTAGTAGCTACTGAGGAACCTTAAATGACCATATCAAACAATGCCCGACTTAAAATGACTCCAATCCTTAACTTCCTTGTGTTTTAGCCCCTTGTTTGTAGGACAGGAGTAACAGTTCCTCGCCTCGTGGGTGGGTGTGAGATCCTAAGACTTAAAACACTTTTGACAATGCGTGGATTGCAGAAGTCCTGTAGAGAGCTGGATGCAATGACTGCAAACTCTCAGACAGTAAAATAAATAAGTAAAAATTAAAATAAGAATAGAAATGAAAATAAAAATAAAAATTAAAATTAAAATTAAAAAATATATTTAAAGTACAAAAATAATAATTTCATCTCACCAGTGGCTGAATAGGTTTTGGGGTTTGTTTAAAGATAGCAGAAGGAGCCTTGGCAGACATGACAAGGTGCAAACGTGCAATTCCTTGATTATCCCAATGAACGCCCTTCTGTTAGAGCAGAGGTGGCACCAGAAGGGTTAAGGCAGGCCGGGAAGAAGCAAAAACCCCCATGTCTTGCTTCTCCCTCCCCTATCTCATTCCCAATGTCTCCTGCCCCTCTGCCCCAGGCGGTGTAGGAGATCTACATTTTAATTGAGACATGTAAAGAAAATAATCTAACTCAATCTAACTCCCCATGCCCGAAGGCTTCTCCCTTGGTAGCTTGGTGCAGATTCAAAGTGCACATTTTGGGGTGAGGGTGGGTTAGAGCCCATCCAACTTGATCTTGGATGTTTCCAGGGATCCAGGGGCAGCCACAGCTTCTCTGGGCAACCTCTGCCAGTATTTTACTACATTCATTGTAAAAGATTTCTTGCTTATATCTCATCGAATTCAACCCTCCTTCAGTTTAAAACCAGTATTAATGATGCCCCTGGATTAATGGGACCCCTGGATTAACGAGTCCCCTGTATTAATGAAACCCAACTCTCATGGCTCAGAGCTGAGGTTAGGACATGACCACAACAAAACCAAACTCCTTTTGTCTTTCAGACCCAGGCCTCCCCCACAGAGGGAGGTTTTGTCTGCAGATTTTCTCAGCTGCAGCTGAGGGACAGGAGCCCCCCAGACCTGTCCTTCCCCATGGCTCCCCAGGAGCTGGGAACAGGCAGCCAGACACGTCCTGCACCCAACACCGGTTTGGAAGGGATGCCAGCCAGCCCTGCCAAGGAGCACTGGGTTGTTTTGTGCAGGGCAGGAGGGCAGGATTTCAGTTCAGATAATACATTCCTGCTTTGTCTGCTCCCAGTCTCCTAGAACTTGCCCAGCCTGATAAGGTGTTACCAGAGCAGAGCATCTCTGAGATGTGGCAGGGCCAGAGGTGGCTTTTCTGTGGGTTGCCCTGGCCCTTTTCCACCCAGCACCTCTGAAGAAGCAACCAGTTAATAACAGGAGGAGGATGTTGGGATGCCTGCCAGGAGCTGTAGCTCAGTGCTTTTCTCAGGGAGAGGAGAAAATGCAAACACGGGTACGAGCAAATCAACCTGATCCCTTCCTCATCCTCATCCAGCCCCAGCCCTGCAAACAAGGTCACAAATAACTTTCAGTGTATGAATAACCCAGAAAGCAGAATGACTTGTCCATCTTGAGGCTATTGCCTCGTAAAATTTATTTCCAGGCGTGGTTCTGAATTTTGCAGTCTCTCTGGGCAGGGTCTCAGGGTACCTGGGCATGACAGTGCTTTTCTGTGTGGTGGGGAATTAATTCTTACCAGGATTGTAGGGCAGCAGTGAATCTTTCTCTGTTCCCCTCTCTGCTTTTAAGGACCTGAAGAATTCCCTCCTGGCTTTATCTGATAGAAGATCACAGAATTACAGTATCCTAGGATGGTTTGGGTGGAAAGGGGCTTTAAAGCTCATCCAGTGTCACCCCTGCCGTGGGCAGGGACACCTTCCACTATCCCAGGGTGCTCCGAGTCCCGTCCAACCTGGCCTTGGACACTTCCAGGGATCCAGGGGCATCTGGATTAGGATCTGAAAGGGCTGGTGAGAAAGGAAGGAGAGTGGACCCACAGCATAAACTCATTTGTCCAGTTGACAAAATATCATTTGATGGCCTCTTGAGCTGTTCAGGAGCACATCAGTCCCGTTATTGAGTGTTATACTTAATCTGCTATTGATTGGGGTGAGCTGGAGAGGACAGCCTTCCCCACTTCCCCCATTCCCAAATTAAAAAATAAGAGGCGAAGTAAATGCTTTGACTTTTTCATTCTGCCTGGATGTTTAGGGAATTTACTGCTAATAAAAAATAAAAAACCCCAACCCTTAAGCGTGAAAACATGCATAGAATGAATTATAGCAAAATCAATTAATACTAACAGTATCTATTAAATATTGCACTCTGGAGCTTTGCAGGAGTACACTGCTGCTCTGATATGATCATGACATCATTAACATAATATAAAGAATCAAAAAATCAATAGCTTGCTGAAGCCCAAAATTAAGGCCAAGCAGTGTTATAGCATATCTTTAAACATCTGAAATAGCAACTTGTCTGTGTCATGTACAGCCCATTTGCAGATGAAACATCTCTCCCAAAGTGGATGGGAATTTGTTGGCCTGCCTGTCACTCCTGCAGCTGCCCCTGTGGGATACTTGGCGTGAATTTATCTCACTTTTTCCAAAAGCGTGGACACAAACGGAGCAGGAAATTTGATCAGGGTTACATTGGCATCACCCTGGAAGCACTCCAGAGCAGGCCCAGGGTCACTGCACTGGTGGACAGACTGACAGATCTCTGTAGGATGGGAACATGGACCAAGTGTCTTCTCCTGCTGACTCAGTTTGCATTTTACAGTGTTTATGTTGTGGAGGTTCTTTTCCCTGAGTTACCAAGTTGGGACACTGCAGCTCTTCTGTTTGCATTGGGAAAAAAAAAAATAAAACCACAAATAGGGACAGGAGAGGCTTTCAGATGGGCTGGAAGAGATGTTTGGGCGAGAAGAGACTGGTGTGGATCTGCCAGAATCATAAAATAGTTTAGGTTGGATGGGACTTTAAAGACCATCTCATTCCACCCCCCTGCCATGGGCAGGGACACCTTCCACTATCCCAGGCTGCTCCAAACCCCGTCCAACCTGGCCTTGGACACTCCCAGGGATCCAGGCGCAGCCACAGCTTCTCTGGGCAACCTGTGCCAGGGCCTGTCCACCCTCACAGTAAAGATTATTTCCTAATATCCAACGTAAACCTGCCCTGTGTCAGTTTGAAGCCATTCTTTGGTGGCGAGTGAACATCTCCATGTGTTTCTGAGGACAATCAGAGTGACTCCAGCGGGAGGAATCCTGTGGTGCTGGGCCATATAAACATATATTTATAGTAGGAATTAAAATAATTCCATGGAATGTTACTAGGCACTGGAAGACAACTCCTAATGCTGCAAATTATTATGATACACCTTGGCTTGGGCCAGCTATCACTCCTTCAAACAATTCCTGGATATGTTTGGGAATTAAACGGGTCAGGGAGGGTTTCCACAAGGTGTTTTGGAAGTTAATAGAGTTCAGTAACAAGGCTGTGATCAGACCATGTCATTTGGCCCCGGGATTAGAGAATATTTCCTGGTATTGTTCAGCGCACTAATGGGATGTTGCCACAGCTCCCAATGGCAGGGGGACAGTGGGAGGAAAATCCTGGAGGAAAGCCACATGCTGTTGAGATAACGGGCTAAAATCAGCGTTTTTATGGAGGCATTTTCTCAAAGGCAAAGCCAGGAACAGAGAAAATGTTTCAGTGCATTAGTTAAGAAAACAGATTAGGAAAAGTTTGGAAGGAATAAGGAAACCTTTTCAAAGAGTGGGAGCCGACACAGGAAGGAACATATTTGTTGCCAGTTAAATAAAAACTAGGCAAGGAAGAGGTTTTAAAAGTTGAAACTCATTGTCTAAAGGAGAAGTCATAACATGCCTTTATCCTTGGAAGGCGATTGGATTGGAACTTGATAAAATTCAGGTTAAAGCATCAAAAATCAATCCCGATGAATGTCCCTTTTAATCAAGGCACACGAGAATAGGCAATCAGACAGAATTAAATATATACTTGCTCCTGTGCACAGTCTGCTCTAAATGAAGATGCTAATGGGATACACAGCCCGAAACCTCGATAAAGGGAAGCTCATTTACGGCATAAATCACCCCGGAACAATAGAGGAGGCCAAAATGATAAAAGAAGGGCTTTCGTGTTAAAGAAAATGTAAAATCAAAGGAAGAAAATAAGGTCAATCTGTGCACAAGTGACAAGGTGTCCCCGGGGAAGGGCACGGTGTAAAGGCTGGTTTATTGACCACTTGAAGGCAGTGACAGTGACAGCGACACGCCGAGAGAAATACAAAAGGTTGGGAGGGCAGAGAATGTGGTAATGAGAGACTTCAAGTGGCCTCGTATGCAGCCAGCAAATGTCACAACACTCGGGGCTCCTACCTGTAAACCCAGGGAAAGAGACACAAATCTGGATTTATTCTTGATTTACTTCCAGGATGTGCTGCAGGACGCAGGTATCAGTGCGTTGTTCTGAAAGAGCGACCACATGGTGCTCAAATTTAGTGTCCTGTAGAGTCAGAATAAAAGAAATAAATAAAAATTACAGTGAAGTTCGAAGCGGAAACAATGTAAAATTGAGCTGCTTGTTGAAAGGGGCAGACAGGGTAAAAAAAAAGGTACAGTGCCTCATAGTATCCTGCATAAAAACATCATGTAAGAGGCTCATGAAGTTGTATGACTTATGAAAAAGGACCTAAAGATAGTAAAAGTGAATGAAAAAAGAATTAAAATACCTACTTCAACAACAAAGTCAAGAGACATTATTTAAAATAAGAAGTTGCACTCAATGGAAGAAAAAAAAAAGAATAAAAAGATCACTGACTCTGGAGTGTGAATTGCAAAACAATCATCAGGCAGCCCACATAGGAAACACGCTGCTAACCTCATAAAAATAAATGATTAAAATTTAACGAGGTTCCCCCGGAAGTTTACTTTCCAAAGGGCACAAGCTGTGTGAAGTGGCTGCTGCTGAGGGCTCAGCAAAAAATGCTTTTACAGTATAAAAGTGATGTTCACTGCAAGATCTTGGGAAACTCTGGTGTGAAACTGCCACGTTATTAAATATGCTCTGCACCTCATTGCCTATTCTGGCCTTGATGGAAGAATGAAAGGTGGAAAATGTGTATTTGTTTTTTTGAAATCAGACCCCTGAAAGGTCCAAGAGCTGGAATTTGAAACCATGAAATTTGAATCCAGGTTGTGGCTGCCCCATCCCTGGAAGTGTTCAAGGCCAGGCTGGATGGGGTTTGGAGCAAGCTGGGATAGTGGAAGGCACCTATGGCAGAAGGATTAGAATTAGATCATCTTTAAGATCCCTTCCAAGCCACCATTCTAGGATTCTATGGAATATTTTTTTTCCCCATTAATTTGGTTGAGCCGTGATTAAGAATAGATGAATAAAAAAAGCACATGACACGCTGGGGGAGGGCGGTGGGTGTCACGAGTCAATTATTGTTCTTTAAATAAATCAAAGTCCATGTGATAGGGATGATGTGGCTAATACAAAGGAATTTATACTTTTCCCATAGCTAGGAATCTCAACTATGCTGTCATGGGACAGGAAGATGAGTCCTCTGATAGATTAGCAACCAGTTCAAAGGTGGGAAATAAAGACCATGAATAAAGGGTTGTGATGGAGGAAGGTAGTATTTGGGAAGGTCCCATGGGAATGTCTGCTGAGGGTGTTTGGTGTATTTATAATCGAGCTAAAAATGGGTGAAGAATGAAGCAGAAAAGGTAATTGGTGCTAGAGAGAGGTTTTCAGGATTGTCAGAGGTACACAAGGAGAGATTGTGTGACTTGGCAATTTTCATCTTAAAAGAGAGATGACTGAGAGGGCCACAATAGGTCCAGGCAATCAGGAGTGTAATGAAGAAAGCGAAGAGGAGATGATTACTGCCCATTTCTCATAACACAAGATCTGGGGAACTTTGTATGAGATTATCAAGCGGAATATTAAAACAAACAGAAGAAAGGACATTTTCATATAGCGTATCATTCATCTGTGCAGCACTGAGAGGCACATTATGGAGGCCAGGAACACAACTGGCTGGAAAGCAATTAGACAAATTAATGAAAGAAAGATCTGTTGAGAGCTGCTCAATACAATGACATCAGCACAGGCTCCAGGGCAGGCAGTCCCTTGCCAGTTCTGGCTGGAAGCTGGGAGCTTAAACCCGGAGAATTTTCACTTTGTTATCTTTGTTCTGTTGTTTTTTTCTGCTGTTGGAGTCGGAGAGCGAACGAATGGCTCTATGGATATTTGGGCTGAGCTGTCGCAGCCATTTCTACATTTCTGCTTTTTCACGAGCCCCTCCAGCATCAGTTTGCACATGAAAACCCCTGATCTCTGTCCTTACTAGTCCAGCCCCCAGCACTGACCCAGAGCTGCTGATGTAGAGCGTGGTGAGCACCTTGGCCATTTCCACCCAGCCAGGATGAGCCTGGAAGCCCTTTGCAGACATGGAGCCCCCAAACTGCTCTTCCCCCTGCCCAGCACACCTTGGAGGTGGCTCTGGGCTCTGCTGTTGGCAGCGTTGGCTGCTCTGGCTCTTTGGGGTGGTGTTTGGCCATTTCCCTGCCCTGCCTGGAGCAGGAGCTTCTCTCCCATCCTTCCACCCCATGGTCCTGCTCCCAAACTCCCTCTCACCAGCTGTGGATTTTGTTGGCTCGCAGTCCACCCTGAATTGTGTTTGATTAGCTCAGTAAATCCAGGAAGGGGAAGCCAAGATTGTTGCAGAAGCCTTTCAGCAGCAGCAGCGGGGAGTCCAAATCCCCATTAAAATGTGTGCTCGGCTCATCTCGACTCACTCATTTTTGCTGTCTCCCTCCATCCCCTCCTTTGTTTTCCTGCCTTTGATTGCAGTTGATGAAGTTTGGATCAGTGTTGTCATGCTGGCTTTATTATGAAGTGTTCTTTTCCCTGCAGACCAGGCATCAGGATTCCTGGTTTCCATTTAAAACTTGAGGTTCCATGGGCCAGTGATGTTTCTCCTGTGCATCTCAGGTTCTACATCCTGAAAAAAAAAAAAGGTGACTCAAAAGTTTTGCTCCCCCCCTGGGCATACAGGGAGGACATGTGCTGGATTTATGGATTTCCTTTGGATGTGTGATGGGGGATGCTCTAAGGATGGATTTTGAATGACAACTTTATCCGCTCATCTAAATGATTCCAGCGTGAGGTGTGTCAATGTCACAGCCACCAGCTGGTCTAAAATTCAACCTGCCAGTCATTGTGACAAGGTCGTGAGAGATAGGAGGGTGGAGAAATCCCTGAGCTGAGCTGCAAGCAGTCTTCAGGGAATTACTGCATGGATCTTTCTGGACCTAGACTTAATCATAGATTTGAGAAAACCCTGAATGTGGATGTCTTGTGAGATCTGTGTCCAGTGGGAGCTCTGGGATGAGCTGGTGGCATCTATTCTGGTCAGACTGGGAATAAAGGAAGAGTTATTTTAGCAGGATCAGTTTCTTGTGCCAGAGAGGGATCTGACTTACTGCTGTTGCTGCTGCTGGCTCCTCTTTCCCAGCTACCTCCAGACATCGACTCCTTGGTGCTGAGGATCCCCTTTCCTTGCGTGTGGTAATTGCCAGAGATCTGATGGGGAAACTAAGGAAAGGAATCTGTAAGGCAAACACAAACTGGGGTTGAGCTGCGTTTGAAGGGATGGAGGGAAGCTGCAAGGAAAGAAAACCAGCCTGGCAGCAGGATGGAAATAATCATGGACCACCTGAATCACCCAACATCCCACAGACCCTCCAAGTGGCAGCACTGAATTTCCTCCTGTGTTACAAGAAAAGCTCCTTAGAAGAGTTTCTCAGGATGCATCACGATTCTTGCTCCAGAGGAATTAAGTTATTAAATATCTTTAGAGCTCTCTGAGTCTCTCTCCTGCCTCCACCCAGGTCTATGTGTCACTGCAAACTGGCGCTGTCACTCCTCAGATGTAAGGATTTCTCCTCTGAATTTTGTGTCTTGGCCCTTGGGAAGGAATTAGGGCTGCCTGGGCCTGGCTGAACATTCTGGTTCATTCCTGTCTTTCTTGGCAAGGCCATGGGCAGAAATCTCTAATTCTTTCCTTTTAACACCCATGAAATCAGAGGGAAAAATTCAAGGTTATTATAGAAACACAAAAAATAAAATTCGTACCTCAGGGGCCGTTTGAGACCAGAGAGTGGGATACTCCTGGGTGGGAATAGGGATTTGCTTCTCACAAAGTTCTGGTCCAATTGATGCTTCCTCAGAGCAGCTCCAACAAATCACTCCACAGGTGCTGCACATGCTTTAATTAGATATTGAATCAGTGACTAGAAATGAGGCCCCCACATAAATCTGAGGTCAGCATCTCCCACCTGCTGTGCCTGAGCTGGCTGCTTCAGTGCAGGCAGAAGGTCTGTACCTGCCCCTGACCTTCCTCTAATTATTTGGAATCCATATTATGGACCTTGCTGCACAAGGCAGCCAATGCCAGGTGTTAAATTAATAAGCTGAACCAGGTTTTCTGATCAGTGCTCTGGGCTGTTTGCCATTCCTTTTTCTCCTCAACATCTGATAAAATAACCTGGGGCTTTGGTCAAAAGTATTTTGTGATATTGATAGCACTTTGGAAGTGTTGAGTATTTCTGCAGCTGGGTAAGAAAGAAAAATTGGGGGAAAACTGATCAAGTCAGGGAAAAAAGTAACCAGAAAGCTGATGTTGGGGGAGGACAGCATTTAAAGGTGATCACAAACATCTACTGGAGGTTTAGTGCTGGTAACTTGGTGCTGGTGAACTGAAAATACAAGGAGATGTTGTGCTGGAAAGATTTTAATCCACACTGGCACCCATTCAGCCGTGGGATGAGCAAGGACAACCCCCATCTACCACCCATGACACCTATTTAACAGCAGGCTGAGGAACATCTCATCATTACATCCAAAATAGCTCAATCCACATGCTGGAGGTGAACAATTAACAGGTTAGGGGAGGGAATACCAGTGTGGGACAGGGATTCTGCAGAGTGGCTCCTTGGAAGTGAGCTGGCAACAACCTGTCACCTGAGACTGCCACCAGGGAAATCCCTGACATGGGCATTCATTTGCTCATGGAGTACTTTTCCTAATAGAAGAGGCAGCAACACATCAATAAGGCATCCAGGAGGGGGCTGGAAAACATCCTGGAGGAGATGCCTGGAAAGCACACGGAGCAGAGGGAGGGATTTGGGATGTAGGCCCCAAGGTCAGATTTTTGGGTTGAATAACTAAGAGGGGCCCATGGAGCTGCCACAGGCAGAACTATTGGGCTGGACCTACCGTGTCACCGATTTGCTGGTTTTATGGAGAGATATTATGGCTGATTTTATGGCTGTGTTTGTTGGGATTGGAAGGTTGTGTTCAGTGTGGTTTTTGGAATGGTTTGGCCACCTCCTCCCTTTGGAGGAAGATCCTATTGCTCTCACCCTGCAGGGTCTCCCATGGTGACTTTCCTTTTGGATTCAATGGTCCTTAAGGGTCCCTTCCAACTCAGGATATTCTATGATTTTATGATTTTAAGCTGCTTCTGGCAGCAGCAGTTCAAGTTTGAACAGTTTGAGGCAGAGCATCCTCCTCGTGCACCTTATCCTCTGCTGCACAGAGACTTTTTGGCATCAGGACAGGGGGTATAGGACAAAAATAATTCTCATCCCCACCCTGAGAAAGTAATAGTTGATTTATGTCTCTCAAGTTCATGGATCTCTTTGTTTCTTACATTCAGCACCTTCTTTTTGACCACAGTGCCTGCTCAAATGTGTTAAAAAGAGCAAACACAAAGATAAGAGAACTTCTGGCGCAATGGACAGAGGGGAAGCTAAAAGACCCAGCTAAAAGGCAGCAGGGAATGAACCAGACCTTCTGTCAGTCTGTCTATCCATCCATCCCTCCATCCATCCATCCATCCATCCATCCATCCATCCATCCATCCATCCATCCATCATCCCTCCATCCATCCATCCCTCCGTCCATCCATCTGTCCATCCATTCATCTGTCCATCCATCCATCCATCATCCTCCATCCCTCCATCCATCCATCCATCATCCCTCCATCCATCCATCCATCCATCCATCCATCCATCCATCCATCCCTCCATCCATCCATCCATTCATCCATCCCTCCATCCCTCCATCCATCCATCCCTCCATCCATCCCTCCACCATCACACACGTGTAACAATCCTGATCGCAGGAGACATCTATCTCCAGGTATCTCTCCACTCCTTCCCATCAGAATAAAAATCCATTCTGAACACAGGGAGAGTTATTGGTGTTGTGTGGATGCTCTGATAGATTTTTATTTCACTTTCCATGGAGATTGCAAATCCCCAGCCATCCCAAGGCTGCGTTTGCTTCATCAATTCTTGTGGCTGCTTAATGCTGATGCCATGCAGTTTGGCAGCCTCCATTAGGAATGGTTTTTCCCATGATATTAACAGGCAGCGAAGCTTTGTGCTGATGGATAAAGCCCGGTGTAAAACCTGATTGGAATCAATCAGAGTAATTGTCTGGATGTGTGGTGGTTAATAGGAAATGTCCTGCATATTATTGGCTGGTTTATACAGCACGAGGATTAACTTGCTGCTGCCTTTCGTGGCTCACATCCTCTTCCGAGCTGCTGGGGGAGATGATGGATCTCTTGAGAGGCTCATGGAGCTTGGGGAGAGCCCTGCAGTTTGAATTTGTCCCAGTGATTATTCTGCTTTTCTGTCTGTGGTTCCCAACTGGGCAAAGGGCGACTTTCAGCCTGTTCCATGAGTGATCCGAGCCCAGAGCAGGGCTTGGGGAGGCAGCAGGAAGCAGACAGCAGGAGCAAGACTGGAGCAGAAGGTCTCTGAGCCTCATGTGTGCCTCAGACTCGCACACTGGCCATTAAACACAACCCTGAATCCATCCAGGCCAGCCTGGTGTTCACACAGCTGACCTGTGCTTGGGAGGAAATATGAGGAGACACCCACCAGGAGCCTGCCATCCCTCGGGATCAGGGTGCAGAGGCAGCCTGGGAGAAATTAATGTGGGCAGGCACAGTCTGACCCAGCCAGGGACCGCCACAACCACCCTGGAACAGGCTTCAGAGGCAACAAACACTGTGAGATGCCACTCACAGCCCAGGAGGACCCAGACAGCCTCTGCCTGATGAGACACTCTGTGATCAGACACTCTGGAGCTGAACTAAAGCCTCTGTGCTTAGTTCCTGTGTTCCTTAGTTCCTTAGTTCCTGTGGCTGCAGGAAGGAGGTCGCCCACAGCACCTGACATGGTTACACATAAACTGGGAGCAGCTCTGTTTTCCAGCATCCTTTTCTTCTGGGAGAGGCTTAAAGCACATAAAGCTTTCTCATGGAAGTATCTTCTATGTCTCCTGGCAGCTGTGGGTGCAGCACCCTCTGACCTGCAGCTGTGCCCCCAAATTCTACTGAGGGTGTTCTTGGAGAGGAGCAGTGACCCAGTGAGGGCTGGGCTGGCTCAGGGCAGCTCTTCCTGGGCAGCCTCTGGATGTGAGAACTCAGCCTTCTCCCTGCTACAAGGATTGGGCTTTTTTCCCCTCTGTTTTGTTGAATTTATCATTAGCTGGGGTGATAAATCCCCACAAAGCACAGAGATATCTCATGCATTTCATGAGTAAGGGGCTAGCTCTTGCCTGAGGTCAGGAGTAGTGCCTTTAATTTAAATCCAGTGCTAGAAACTTCTGAATCCCCAGAAAGAGATCTTTCTTGCCAAAGAGCAGGAGGAAAGGGAGAGCAGGGTTTGGCCAGGAGAGGCCAACTCCCCTCCATGACCAGAGCCCTGGATACCACCTGAAGTTCAGCAGGCTGAGATCCGAATGAAAGAGCTTCCTGAGCACTCCTTTCTTCCCTCAGTGAGTCGAATACTATTAACCTTTAAGGCAAAATTATATTTTGTGCCTCTGGGAAGCAGTAACATTTCACAGAACTGCACTGGGGAATCAGGTAAACAATTGTTAACTCTCTCCAGCCCCATTTCGAGGCCATCTCAGGGTGAATGTGTGTGCAAACCCAGCCAGGCTGGGAAGGTCTCTGAGCTCAGGAAGCCCTGAGATGGAAGGGTCAGCTGGAGATCCTCTGTCCGTGACTCAGCCTGATGTCCCAACTTCTTGTGAATATTCAGTTGAACCCACAATCCTGGCATAGAATCATAAAATCACAGAATGGTTTGGGTTGGAAGGGACCTTAAAGATCATCCAGTTCCTACCCCGTGCCATGGGCAGGGACACCTCCCACTAGAACAGGTTGTGACCAAAACCTCTGCATTGTTATTTTGCCGTTTCCGAGGTCCACACAGATTTAGGGAAAGAGGTCTGGCTTTTGATAGCTGAGGATGTGATTTTTGGGAGTCGGGTCATAAGAAACCATTCATGAATCTGTGCTGTGATATCTCTGACAACGAGGGACAAATCTGCTGTAAATATCAGCGCTACTCAATAAAGCCATGCTGGCTGTGAATTAAATACCCAACTGTGCTTAGAAGCTGCTTCACCCCACAGCTTTGACAGTCCAGAGGCTTTGACCAGGTCCTGTCCTTGGACAGTGTGTGGGATCACAGTCCACCAGAGGGACATTTTGCTGTCAGGGTGGAACAGGCTGGTGTTGGCTGTGAGCTCCACCAAGATTTAGTGTGCTTTGCACAAGAGCTTCTAAACCTGTTGGATACTGGGATCCATTCCTGTGGGGGAAAAATAACAAAACAAACCCAACCAAACCCAAAGAGAACAAAAAATCGAGGTCTTTCCCTTCAAGCCAGTGCTCCCCACTGGACCTACCCAACACCAGGCATTGTGGGTTGGGCAGCCAGGGGTGGTGAGGGGGCTCTGAGCCGCTTGAGCCTTGGCAGGAGCCACGATCCCAGGACAAAGTCAACACCTTGGGTGGAAAATTAAATCAATGAAGCAGCAGGAGCCAGAAAGCAAACGATGCACTGGCAGCAGAGCCGGCTTCCAAATTGAAATGTGTTTGCTGGGGATTGTCCATCGGCTTGGGGAGTTATTATTTCCATTTCTCTAGTTATGAATTAATTTCTAGAGGACTTAATCATCCCCTCCCTTTTCCCCTCCACAACCCCCTCTTCCCTTCTCCTTCTAATTTTCCACTTGACTGGGGATCCTCTGACAGTGAAAATTCAGGCTTAGAGGAGGTCCACGCAAGCTGCTCCATTAGGCTGGATAATCTCATTGGAACCAGTGGCTTGAATAATAACACCTTCACCTCCTGCACAGCACCTGATTCCAGCGACACTGAACACCCCGGGCTGGAGGGATGGATACACAGGAGAAGGGGAAGGGGCAGGCTGGGGCAGAGCCTGCACCGAGCACCCTTTGTCTCCTGGATCTTCCAATCTACCAAGGACACTTCTGCAGTGTGAGATAAAAGCCTTCTCCACGGCTGGGACACCACAGAATCACAGAATCATTGTATTGGAAAGACCTCCAAGATCATCAAATCCAAACTTTGACCCAATAACCCCCTGCCCACTAAACCATAGAGCCAAGTGCCATGTCCACTCATTTTTTGAACATTTCCAAGGATGGTGATTCCACCACTTTCCTGGGAAACCTGTTCCAGTGCTTAACCACTTTTTCAATGAAGAAACTTTCTGTGATATCCAACCTGAACCTTCCCTGGTGCATCTTGAAGCCATTTCTTCTTGTCCTATCACTTATTACGTGGGAGAAGAGACTAAAAACTGGGAGGCGTAACTAAAAACCTGAGTTCTGTCACCAACCCGTAAGATGGATAGTTTGAATCCAGGATTCTGGACTGGATGTTGATCCTGAAGGACTTCCAGCAGGATATTTTTGCCCTTCAAGTGCATAGCTGGACTCCTGTCCATCACAAATTATCATGCTGGGAGAAGATGTCTCATATAGGTGGATGAGGGACATCATCATGAAACTGCACTTGAATTCCTACCTCCTTCAGCATTCCCAGCCTTTTCCAACTGCCCACCCACACTGGATCCCTGCTATCACAGCCTGTCTTGTAGCACTGCCACTGCCAAAAGGAATAACCTCATCCCATGGTCATTCCCATCACATCCCCCAGTGCAGCCTGTCTGGCTCACTCGGCATTCCCAGACGTGCCCAGAGAGAAGCCCCATGCAAGTTGTGTCCAGAAATTCCATGCTTTTAAAGGGCAGGGAGCTAGGAAATGAGCCCGGGAGATGGACACCTGGAATGTATAATGGATGGCTCCATCGCCGTGCCTCCGACAGCCCAGCCTGCTGGAGGTCATCCACAGCAGCAGGGCGATTTCTCAGTGCTTGACCCACCCCTTCCAGCCATGCACGGATGAGGGGAAATCCATACATCACCTGCTGACAGCGTTTTCCTTGCAGCTGGAGCGTGAGCTGGGATTCCTGGTGTAGCCTTGGGTCAGGGAGTGCTTCCCAGAGCCTCACGGTGTGAGGTGGGGTGTGCCAGATGTGATTGTTTTAGGAGAATAATTCCTAAAATAATAATAATTAAACTAAACTAAACTAAAAATAATAATGGTGGGGTGTGCCAGACGTGATTGTTTTAGGAGAATAATTCCTAAAATAATAATAATTAAACTAAACTAAACTAAAAATAATAATAATAATAATAATAATAATAATAATAATAATAATAATAATAATAATAATAATTCCCTTTGTCTGTACATTTAAATTACCAGAGGGATGAAGCCAGGATCCTTTTTAGGGTGTTCTGAAGTCCTGGTCCTTCCATTTCTTATGGCTTGGCTCTGGATGAATCCTTCCCCACTCCAAACCTCTCTGCAGAGCCAGCTTGAGGCTTAGGAAGAGAGAAACTCAGCTCGTTCCCTGACTTTTTGTTTGGAACAAGCTTGGGCAGAGAAAGGCAGAGACTAAAATGAAAATCCTTCTTGCTCTACTTTTCCTCTTGCTATTCTGTCCCGCAAAATTCCCTTTCCTAGAAGGAGCTGAGCTGTGCAAGTCAGAGTTTTTATTGTTGCTTTTGTCAGAGTTCGGGTGAAATGCTGATTTCGGTAGCTGGGAAGCTCCAGCTCTGATCCAAAGCCTGTGCATCAGTCATGTGAGGGTCTGAAAACTGCCATGGAAACGCAGCTTCTCCTCTATTTCTGATCCCTGAGACCATTCACCTGTTAAAGGCTGTGCATCCAGCTCAGCCCAGGCTTTTTCCTTGCTCCAAGGAAACAAATACCTTAGGGATGGATCCAGAGCTTCAGGCATGGTCTGAGTGGGGTTTTTGGAGCTGCATGAGTGCCTTTTTCAGGCAGCAAATCCCATCCCACTGATTTCACACCTCACAGGGAAAGCCAAGCCTGGGCTGAGAGGTTCCTTGGCTTATTTTTCCCAATTCTCTGCCCGGTCTCCTCTCCCAGCAGAGCCATGGAGCTGCTGGAGACTCCCTTGCCAGGTGTGTGTGGTAATGGGGACTCGATGTAACTCTCTCTGTGCTATCCTGTGTTTTTTCTGGCTGCTAATTGTGCTCCTACAAAAAAGTTTGGGCCTGGATGGAGGAATTGTCTCTGCCAGGAGCAAATTCCAGAGTTACAGCACCCATCACTGTTGGCTCTGCTGCTGGGGGACATGGGTGGATGGGTAGATGGATGGAGGGATGGATGGATGGAGGGATGGAGGGATGGAGGGATGGAGGGATGGAGGGAGGGATAGGGATGGAGGGATGGAGGGATGGACGGATGGATGGAGGGAGGGACAGATGGATGGATGGACGGAGGGATGGATGGATGGATGGACGGAGGGATGAATGGATGGATGGAGGGAGGGATGGATGAGGAGGAGGAGGAAAGGAGCTTATCAGTGATGTGAAAATAGAGATATTGACGGAGGTCAAAAGGAGCAGTGGGTTGGGAGGTGCTGCTTTGAGAAACTCTGTGGGATCCCCTCTGCCCTGAACCTTGCTGGGTAAAACTGCTCAAGGGGCTTCCAGGCGTGGGAGATTTGGATAAAAGTTTTCAGACCCAATCAGTCTATCCCGTGGGAATGTTTTCTCTCTTCTTGCTGTGCTCCCCCAAGGCATGACAGCAGATGCTGACATGGAAAAGAGCAATTAAATGAGGCACTGGCTGAGCCTGGTGGGGATTCAGTGTCTGTGTTAGTGGGGACTCCTTATAGCACACTTCCCATGGCTTCCCAGCCTCCTGGAAAACCTCCTAGAACGTAGATCCTTGTTTGCCTTTGAAGAGATGAGGCTGAAGTGGCATCAAACCCTCCCACCTTTTCCATGGGACTTCAAGGTCTCACTGCAATCTTGGCAGTGATTCCTGAGGAACCTCAGCACCACTGATCAGCCCCAATCTCTGAGCAGCACCCCCCAAATTTTACATTTCTGAAGGCAAGGGCACCTCCCATTATCTTCATCCAACAGATATTTGGCATTGGGACCACGGTGACAGGGAAAACACCAAATTAATTTCCTTGGAGTTACTTGAGAGAAGCTCCCACGAAGAATTCGGGGGTGATGCTCTTAATCAGGCCATGAACAAACAACTTCAGCCCCTTTGAACAGATTATTTGCATCAGCCCTTGCAGAGGAGAGCGTGTAGGAGCACGGAAGAGTGTAGGTGTTATCTACCCAGGTTCTGGGGAAGACACTCACAAATATTATTAACATGAATAGGAAGCACCATGATAGGATGCTCTCTGGGAAAAGTAATTTTGTTCATTAATTACTTGCCTTATCTAGCAACCTCGTTCCCTTTCTCTCGCTTTTTTCTTCTTTTAATTTTCTTTAAAACGACTCTAAGTGAATTCAGTGCGGGGAAAGTTATTTTGCTGCCTCCTCAGAGACAGGAGCTTGTATTACTCAGGTAGCCTTCAGCTGAGCCTTCGGGGGTTTTTCCATCTTCGTTTGAAGCTTGGCCCTTCATGGGCAGATGGCAAAAGACAGATTCCAGGCAGATTCCTATGATTCCTTTCTTGTGGACCACCTCAGTGCCGTGGACTGACTGCAGTTCTCATGCCTTTGGCTTGGGTTCTGCCTCCTGCTTGTGATTTTTGTGCTCTGAGATTCTCCTCCTGCTTTGAGCTTCAGGGCTCGTGTTGTGCCTGGGAAGTTCGGCAGCAAAAGGACCTGGAGGGCTGTGATTGAAGGGGCAGCAAAGCAGAGACCCTGCAGCTTCAGAGATGTCCTTTCCTTGTGTCTTTGACCCTTGCAGGAGGTTGGAAAGGGTCAGAGGATGGAGGCAGGAGATCCCCATCCTCCCAGATGTCAAACACAGGTGCTGGCTGTTTTCAGGCTGCTTCTACAGCAGGGAATGATTTAGGATTAGATTTTAGGAAGGAATTCCCAGCTGGGAGGGTGGGGAGGCCCTGGCACAGGTTGCCTGGAGAAGCTGTGGCCACCCCATCTCTGGAACTGTCCGAGGTTGAGTGAGGCTTGGAGCAACCTGGGATAGTGGAAAGTGTCCCTGCCTGTGGCAGGGGGTGGCACTGGATGATCTTTAATGTCCCTT
This sequence comes from Falcunculus frontatus, assembly GCA_013398115.1. Classification (NCBI taxonomy): domain Eukaryota; kingdom Metazoa; phylum Chordata; class Aves; order Passeriformes; genus Falcunculus; species Falcunculus frontatus. The sequence goes on along the minus strand of VZRV01002451.1, from coordinate 151,131 downwards.
CCAACCCAAGCCTTTCCATGAGTCCCTGATCCTGTGATTCGAGGAGGAACTCCGCCCTTCCCTAACAACCAGCTGAGGAGTGGATTTCAACATCACCTTCCACGAACCCCCTCTCTCATTCCCACACCCTCCTCCCCCGGTGCCCGCAAACGATTTTCAATTCTTCATTGGACAAAGGCTCCAAGTTTCCAGGGATTTGCATGTAAAATGCTCCCGTTCATCTCAGGCTCGGACGAGCCACCCGAGCGCTCCGCAGGGATGTTGCTGCAGAGGCACACACATGTGTACACTCAAATCGCTCATCCCTGGCTGCACCCCGGCCATGCGTGAGCTGGGGTGGTCCTTGGGGCCACCCCCGAACCTTTGTTCAGCCCTGGGGCTCGGGAGCAGGTTGCATTTGATGCACCAACCCAGCCTCCCCCAGGCAAGATTAGCAGGGCCAAGACAATCCGCAGCTCTGGAAACTTGGGGAGGGGGGCTCGGGGAAAGGAGAAGGGGCATGAAATCCCCCCAAAGCAGGGGGAGGGATGCTGTTTGTGGAGCGCTTGGCTTTGTAGGGCGGGAGATGGAGGAGTAAATCCCTTGCACCCACGCCCCGTGGGGCTCCGGGGGTGGGCTCACACAATTGCTGGGATGGAGGGAGGAGCCCACCTGGGGACAGAGATAAGGGGCGGGCGGGGGGATCGCGGTTCTGCAGCATAAGCCGGCGGAGTTATCAGGGCAGAAACTCGGCTTCTATTACCATGCATTAGAATAGATTAGCAGGCAGAGCAATTAGCAGCCTCACTCCGTTTGGCGAAGTGACAGGGGCGGCGGTGCCGGGCAGGAGGCGTGTGGGAAGAGGCAGCTTTGGCACCGCAGCGTTTCCCTCCCCAAACTGCAGCCCAAGGACCAGGATGGAGTTCTGGTCTTTCACCCCAGGGCTGTCCCGCTGGGACATTGAGAAGAGCAGGGGTGGGGGAGAGCTTTGGATGGTGGTCTGAAAGCATTTGTGGCTCTTAGTCCCATAAAGATTGTCCTGGGGAGATGCAAAGCTCCAAAGAGTGAATTTCAGGTTTTTTGAGTTACTTCTGCCATGTTTCCTTGGAAGAATCCACAGACCTCTTGGTCTCCAAATACCACCCATTAAAAAATCCCACAACTTTTACTTCCCCCAGTGGCTTTTCCCCCCTTTGTCCAGCTCATCTTTGGTGCCCAAACAGCATCTTTCCGGGGAGTTGAGCCTGTTTGTGGCTAGAGCCAAAGATGAAAAGAAGGACCCAGCTCCTTCCTCAGATACACCTGAACTTGCTGAGAAAACTCCTCACTACCAGCACAGGTTTCCCAGGAATAATCCTGCGCATCATCCCAGCTCTAATTTGTCACTTTTCCTGGAGCACCCTTCTGTCCAAAACGGAGTATCCTGGGCAGTGGGTAACATTTAACTCCTTGCTGCCAGGGAGAACTAAATTTCAGCCATGCCCTGGGCAGCCCGGAGGCCAAACGGAGAGGGCAGGGAGGGAGTGGGGTATTCACCACATGGCCATGTAAAGTTTAAGGTCAGTTATGTCTGCGTCTCGACATTTATGGCATTCCTGTTCTCAGGACCCCGAGGGAACCTGGAAATGTCAAAACATTGCTAAAACTGACCTTAAACTTTACATGCGAGTGGGACTGAATCGTCTCCCTTTTCCTGGCTCCAGCCTGAAAATTGCTTTGGCTCCAGCAGAGGGAAAGGCAAATTTCAGCTGCTCCCTCCTTCCCCAGCCTTGCTCCCCGCGGTGATAAAGCCACCTCCAGGGACACAAAGCTGGCTCCGCACGCTGGTCAGACTCGGGCTAAAACAAACCTCTTAATCCATCCCCAGATTCCTTTAATTGCTCTGTTCTTGTCTCACCCTTCTTTCCAACGGGGAAATCAAAAAAACTTTTCCCCAGTCAGGAACGAAGCTGTCACCGCATCGCATCCTGAAAGAGGGACCGGGTTAATGAGACTGAGGCGGAAAACTCGGATCTCCAGAGCCTCCTGGAGCCAAGCACCTCTGTCCTGCGGTCCCTTTCCCAGATTCCTGTCCCCGGTCCTGGCTGAAAATGCCATTCCGAGGGTTTGCACTTGGCTTCCGCCGAGCTCCCTCTGCTGATCACCTTCCAAAAGGCATCTCAGACCTGCCTGTTCTTCCACTGAGCGCATCCCCTCCCACCGCGGAGCAAGGATAGGGGCCCCTGGGTGATGCTGGGAGGGTGGTCTGGGCATCCTGTGGGGTATCAGCCCGTGCTTGTTTGGGGAACGCGACCCTCTGCCAGAAGCTGGGGCTTTGTGGAGAGAGAGGGAAACCCAAGGGCTGTGGCGATGCCAGAAATGTCCCTGTCACCTCCCAGGCTCTGCGCTGCTCCAGCTTTACCCAGGACAAAAATTCTGATGTGTTACAAGAGCAAGGATTTGAAAAACAGCCACTATTTCTGTTATTCCATTTTTTAGGAATTGCAGAAACCCAGAACGGTTTGCGTTGGAAAGGACCTTAAAGGGCCATCCCCTGCCATGGGTAGGGACACCTTCCACTGTCCCAGGGTCCTCCAAGCCCTGTCCAACCTGGCCTTAGACACTTCCAGGCATGGGACATCCCAAAATCACCCTTCCCTTCAGGGACAAGGAGAGCTGCTACGGGGCCATGCCTGCACCCCCAGTTAGATTTCAGATTCCCAATTTGTTGATTTGTTCAGTTTGTTCAGTTTGGCTCTTGCCAGGTCCCTGCAGGTACAGCCTGCCTTGCCGTGGGCTCTGGCTGTGCTGGGAATTCTCAGATTTCCCTGGAGATGGAGAGATGGGAGAAATGGAAAATCGTTGTCTCTTACCCTGTCTTGATCCAGGACAGGTGGGACCATCTGGGCTGCTCAGGGTTTTCAAACCGAGTCTTAAATCATATTTCCCTGAAAGTTTCCCTACATCTTCTCTACCCTCTTCCTGAATTTTCTTCTTGTGTGTTTATACCTGGAAAGGAGGTGGTGATGTGAGTGAGGGAGGCAGACGGATAATTTGAGGAGAAGGGAACAGGATGAATTTTAAAGGGAAGAGCTAAAGAAACGTGAAAAAAACAATGGGAACTGTGCCCAAGCTGAAAACACACCACTGGGAAGAGGTGAGGATTGGGATGAGGCAACATCTCCATCTTGCACAAGTGGAGGACCCCAGAGTGAGCGACCCTACACCACAAAAAGCTTAAGAATGAGCAGATTGGGAAGGAAAATGGGGATTCCAACACAAAACCTGTATCCCACCAACATATCCCACCCTGGCCTGGTGACCCCTCCTTGCTGGTGTGACTGGGGGTGCCCTGATTGCCACCTGCCCCCCCCGGCACTGGAGGGAAGGTGTGAGGTGAGGAGGGCTGGAATGATTCTGTCAGAGGGTGAGAAAATTTATCCCCTGCGGGAAATGTCACAGTTTGGAATCCGAAAAGAAAGCTGAAATGTCAAAACCTTTTGCAAAAGAGTGATTCCAGCAAATCACCTGTTTGGAGGTGGTGGAAAGGTGTCATTTGGGGTTGCTGAGATGACACAAACCATTGAGCTGTCTCTGAGCTTTGCCATCAAATACAGATTTTTCGTGTCCCTCTGCTTCCCTGAGAACCCACCTGAACACCCAGAGTCAAAAGAAAACTGCTGTGCATCAAATGATGAGGCTTCTCCAAAAAGGATTCATTCCTTTGGGATTTTTTTGGGGAATTAAAGTTTTTTGATGGTATTTTTTTTCCCCTGAATAAAAAGAATTGCTGCTCATCAAATGGTGAGGCTTCTCCAAAAAGGATTAATTTCTTTAGAATTTATTTCTGGGAATTAAAAATTTTTAATGGTATTTTTTTTTCTCTGAATAAAAAAGAAATTGCGTTTTGTGCTAATTGCCACTTGTAAAAAGCCCCCAAATGCTCTGTTCTGAGTAGCAATTTCTGATCCGATCCAGTCACCACTCTTTTGTCTTGAAATTTGTTATTAATTAACAGAATTGCAGATAAGACCTTTTCCATTGCCAGAAAACTGCCTTTTTTTGGGTCTCACATTCAAAAAGTTGGATATTTTCGTCTGCTTCTTGGGAAAATACGGGAAAAAAACCAAAACAGAATCCAAATCTTCTCCCTTTTCAATAGTTATGGTTATGAGCAAGGAAGGCTCAGCCAGGTCAAAAATAAAGGCCATTTTTGAGGGGCTGGGGAGGAGGTTATGTGTGTAGGGTGGTGGTTTGGGGTTTTTTGTCTACAACAGGATGATGGAGATATGTCTTCACTGAGAGTCTGAGCTTGGTTTGACCAAGGCAGAAGAACCCTTCCCGTCGCTCCAGAGGTGGAATAGCCTGGCCCCTCTGCAGCCTGGGTTTGTGGGGTGTGGCCCCAGTTTTAGGGCCGTGATTTAGGGATTTAACCGTGATCTCCTGTGTCCCAAACCAGCATCTCCACCTCATCCTCAGGAGACCTGGGCTTTGCCCTGCTCTCAGTCTGTGCCTCATTTTCCTCTATCTGCCTGCTAATTCCAACCTCGTGGAGGTATCCTGAAGTTTAATTAGCTGCAGGCAAAGCCCTCCGAGATTCTTGGAGGAGAGACGCAAGAGAAGCGGAAAGTATTAATTTAACATTATTAAAATAATTGGTTGGTGGCTGGCGAGCAGAGGGTGAGCACCAGTGGTGTTTATTCTTAATGGGAGACGAGGAGGAAATAACGTTCCTCATGGTTCAGTGGTGGGAGCAGCTCCTCAGTGTTTGTGCTAATGGTTTTGGACAAAGCAGGACACTTGGAATTGTTAAAGACACGGCTGATAATGAAACAGCAGCTGCTGTTAAAGACATCCAGGGAAGTGCCGTGCCTGCACCACAATCAAAACAGGTTCAGGGGTGGGAGATGTTCTTTTAGGTGCCTGAAGTGGAACGTGGAGCCGCTGGGTGGGAGCTGCACATCAACTAATTATGGTGTGAGTAGCAGGGAATTAGGGAATGTGGCAACGGAAAGTGATCTCGGCATGTGGACGCACTCAGAAGGCTGGAGGTGCAGATATTTTATTAAAGCCCATTTGGCAGTGAAAGAGGGGGGTTTTTTTCTGTATGAACCATAATAAACACACCAGGTGAAGGTCACAGGAGCTCCCAGGGCCCGAAGTAGACACTGAGTCTCACCAGAGACAAGAGAAATGATGAGCCGAGGTTGGGATATTTCATTATCCATCCCCCAGTCCAGCAGCTGCCTTCCAGGTGACCATTTTATGAGGCAGGCTCTCGTGTCTGGAAGTCCTCACTTATTAGAAGTCCCATTTGCCTTTATTTACAGCTTGCTGAACTTATTTTTGGGGCTGCAATGTCCCCTCTAGGCAGATGCCTTCTGTGGCCCAGATCCTCTGTCACTTCTGTTTCTGCGTCTCAGCCTCTGCTGATGCCTTAGGTTTTAACTTTTCTATTTTCAAATTCTGTACTGCTTAGAGTGTAACTCTGAAGTTCCTTGGAGCCTGTAATTCCTGCTCTCTCCTACTGGGCAGACATAACAAAGCCTCTCCAGGCTTTGCCTTCAAGGACAGCCAGGCTGTTTTTAGGCCCAAAATGGGTAAACCAAAGATTCTAAGGGGGGGCAAGCTGAGGGGAGTTACATCATTAAACTGGGGCTTTAATTGGAGAATGAACCCTGATATGCAAATGATCCAAAGCTATAAAAGTGTGAAGAACTCGTGACCTGGGGTCCATCTTGGGCTCCATTTTTTGGAAGCAGCCTCTGGCTCCCCCAGGGTGTACCTTGAAGGCCCTTCAAATAAATACCTATCTTTATTCCCTTACTCTTGTCTAGTCTCTGTTTCTAGGTGGCTGCAGGAGGCATCACCGCCATCCAGGGGTTTGAGACTGGTGCTAGAGGGAAACACTTTCCTCTGCACATGTTGGAACAATTCTCTCTGCTGTTTCTCCCTCTCTTTGGGGAGGGCAGAACGTTTTTGGCAGTGCAGAGGAAGGCTGGAGGGAGGAGGTTACTTCATGTCAGGTATCTTTCTCTGCTCACCTGAATTGTAGGATCACAGAAGGATTTGGGTTGGAAAGGACTTTAAAGACCATCCAGTTCCACCCTTGCCATGGGCAGTTCCACTATCCCAGGGTGCTCCAAGCCCCATCCAACCTGGCCTTGAACATTTCCAGGGATGGAGCAGCCACAGTTTCTCTGGGCACCCTGTGCCAGGGCCTCCCCACCCTCTGAGTAAAGAATTTCTTCATAATATCCAACCTAAATCTCCCTTCCTTCAGGGTAATCCATCACAGGAAAACCCACCACATTTTGCCTCTGGAGGACCTCAGCTGCAGGTGCTGGGCAGACACCTTGGGGGATGTGTGCACCCACAGGATGCTCCAGCTCAGGATAGATAAGGTGGTCATGGTAGGGGAGATGGGGGATACCACGGGGAAAAGGCTCTGTGGGAGAGCCCCCATCCCTCCTTTCTATGCTCACAAACCTGCCAAACCCACTGGCAGGTGGCTCCACCCCTTTAGATTTGATTCCTGAAGCAGCTGTGGTCACTCAGCTGGGGTGAATCTTGCTGCTCTGATGTTGACCCCAGAGCCTGAACCCTGACCCAGAGCCCAGCTCGGTGTGGTCCAGCTTGGCAGAACTCCCCCACCATCAGACTCGAGCACCAGGCACAGGTATTTAGAGCTTTTCCAACTGAGGAATTGTATTGAAAAAGTCAGGCAGTCATAGCCAAAAGTTAGGAAGCGGCAGAATTGAGGTCACCCTGGAAAAAAGGAATAATAACCTGTGATCCTGTAATTAAAGTCCAGCTTGCAGCGTGTGAGTGCAGGGAGCAGATTTGGAAGTACAGAAGCTGCTTTCAGTCTGGCAGTCCTTAATTCCTGAGACCCTGACACAGCAGCCTTAACATTATATTAAAGCCAGGCTTAGTTTGGTTTGGTTTTTCATAAATTCATTATTGGGATGACGTTATTTTCACCTTATGGCAGGTATTAAGGCTGCAAGGCACATCAATCTAATATAGAGTGAGGTTTTGGTCTGAAAAGTTACATGTTTTAAATGTATATGACCTGTAGACAGCAAGGTAAAATGTGGATTATTATATTCCTGCTCAGTGGTGGGATTGGGAATACAAACCTCAATCCTGGATGCTTAATCCATACCCTTAGATTTGAATGAGCCTGGGTATCTGCCTGTTTAACTGTAGAAAATCCAGATATTTCTGTTGTGCTGCAGCTGAAGGAAATAAATGGGAGGTAACAGAACACCTTGAAGAATTTGGGCACTTGTGTTTTGATTCTGAGCCCAAAGAGGTTTCCCTTCCAAGCTATTCCCAGGGGAGGAGTTCCCACGCCCTGTGGAGCTTTAATGGGATTGCTGTGGCTGTTTGTTTCATGGAAGTGCTCGGAAAAATCTCAGGTCAGCACTTTGCCTTTTGGCTTTCGTGCCACCAGAAGGGACTTACAGTTTTGGGGGTATTTAACGGGCTATTGGTCCAACCCTCTGGGGAGTGCCCATTTAAAATTCCTGATCCAGCATGTGCCAGTGCCAGAGGAGATTTAGTGGGATGAGGGCTCCCGGGAAACAGAGAGCAGGAGCTGCAGTGCTGCTTTTGCCCTCTCAAACCTGCAAAGTGTGTTGAGAATGGCCAAAATCTCCCTCTATGGATCCTGCCTCTGGAAATACAGAATTTTCCTCTGCCAGAAAGATGGAGAAATTGGAGTTTGGAGTTGGGGTTTTCACTTCTTGTAGAGTCAGTCACTAGAGAAAAGCCAAGCCCTAAAGTTTTAGGCCACCCCAAGCTCTGTAACATTAGGATTAATCATATATTGAGGTTTTTGATGTGTTTCCATGGATCCTCATGTGCAAATCCCCATCCACAAGGGTGCAGTCTCTGCTCCGAGGAGTAGAGATGTGATGAGAGGTGATCTTGGAGCTCCAGCAGCCCCCAGGTTCTCTCACAAGTGAGACTCTGAAGTCTGGGAGCAGGTGAATAATTTAACATCCACACTTAGTCTTTATAGCTGGTTTTAATGGTGGGTAATAGCACTGCTAATAACAAAATCCATTGAAGACACCCTGTGCAAGTCCATAACATTAACTTAATGGCAGAAGGTAATTGGCATGCAGCTGGAGCTGTCCTTTTGGATTAACCCTGTGGATTTCCAGGCAGACACCTTCTTTGAAGCAACGGCCTTGGCAGCGCTTGCGGAGCGAGATGCAGACGTGGTTTATGTTAAACCAGTGCAAATCTGGGTGGAAACGGGGCAAACAGCCACCAGTCCACTTTTCTGGGTTGTGTTTGCACCACACAGGTGAGATGAGGGGTAGTGACAGCACTGAAAACATCAAGAGTTAGTGGGTGGTGTGAACTTTGTGGGCCTGTGTGTGCACCCACGACTTTCACCGAACCGTCACTTATTGGCAACACCTGAATTTTTAAGATTCAACCCTTAGCACTTCTAGTCAGGCATTTTCAAATCAGATGCAAAAAACTCCTTAATCTGCAGGGACAGCTGCCTGGGGGGGGGGTGTAGCAGTGAGGTATCAGCAACCCAGAGGCACCACAAGTGTGCAGCATTCTCAGGAGGGACAAAAAACTTGGGCTGTGCATGGCTTCTCTGTGAAGACAGCCCTGCCTGAGGTGTCCCACAGCCCTTGGACAGGAGAGTTTTGAGGCTGGGGGGGTTTGGCCAAGGGAAGATGGTGTCAAACCTGCTGTGTGAGTGGAGAGACAGAGAATCTCTGCAGCTGGGATGGGCCTTTCACACAACACCTTCCCTCCTCTTACAGATTCCTTGTAACTCGCCAGCCTGCTTGAGCAATGCCACAGCTGCTGGCACCAGAGTTAACGCTTCCAGGCACGTGGTGGGACTCTTGGGAATGTCCTGTGCAAGGCTGGGAATTGGACTCAATGATCCTCATGGGTCTCTTCCAGCTCAGGATATTCCCCATGATTCCACGAGCTGGAGGACACCAGTGTGGTTTTCCACTTGTGCCGTCCCAAAGAGCTCAGAGATGACTTTCTATCCAAAATAATTGCTGCTCCCACATCCCAGGGCTGTCCCCATCCTGTCTCTGTGCTCACTCTGTCCCTGTCTGTTCCTGTTTCCCCAGCTGCACGAGGAAGGAGCGGTGCGAGCGCTCCAGCGAGCCGCGGAGATTCGCCTCGGAGATGAAGCAGTGCGTCCGCCTCACCGTGCATCCCAACAACATCTCCGTCTCCCAGTACAACGTTCTGGTGAGGAATGCCAATCCCTGCCCCTCTCCTCGGGTTTGACCTGCCCGTGCAGTGTGACAGATCCAGGGATTCAGCACCAGCGGGAAGGACTGGCAGCAAGACTCTTCCAGCACTCTGTTAACTTCCCTGGAAACTTTCCTGGTGCAGGGAAAGATTTGCCACAGGAGTACACTTTGGCATTGGTTATTCCCTGTCTAAAAGTCTAGAAATGGACTAGGAAGAGTCTTCCTTGTTGTCTGTGAGGGCAGGTCTGAAGGGGCTCTGTGTCCTGCAAGCGTTGTGTGCTGCCCTGGGAGAGGAATTCATGAATTACTTTAGCCAAGGGACATTTTCATGGTCAGAAATTGCATTCTAGAAAAAAAGCCAGGGATAATAGGAATTATTTCAGTCGGCTCCAAGTTCCCATCACCTTGGATGGAAATATCTCCTTTTAAGGCCCCAGGAGCTCCATGCTGCTCCAGCACTGGGCATACAGAGCAGAGAGCCAGGATGCTGTGCAGAGGAACTCAAGGCTTCCAGGGTTCCTGCTGTCTCTTGTGACCTTCCACAGCACAAGGTTTAACCTTTCTGGCCTCGAGCTACTCAGTCAGTAGCCAAGGAAACCACACAGTGGGTGCTGGCAGAGCAGCAGATGATCCTGATCGTTCCCGGGCTTGAGGCAGGAAATCTCTGCTGAAGATCTGACCAGTTTGTGGTTTCTCTCCTGACTCATGGCAGCAGTACCAGATGTGGTGAGATCCCAACATGCTCCAAGAAGGAGGCAGACACCCATTTCTCTCGGACTACCAGTGCTCTCTCTTTTTGACCGTGCTAAGTTGGGCTGCAGTTAAGTTGGTAACTCAGGCCCTCAAAGCTCCATCTCTAGACAAGTTGGTCATTAGCCCCACACCCTGAAAGGCCTAAATGGAATTGTTCAGGTTGCAGCTACCAGACACCTTCCAGGTGACAGGTTTGGATTTCTCCAGGGATAATGAAATCAGCCTTTCAAAGCCTGCATGTCCAATCATTGCTGCTTTGTTTCAGCCTCTTAACTTTGCTGTGACTTTACTTTCCCCAGGCTTCAAACAAAACTGATCTGAGACATCTTAAGTTCTTTGTTCTTCTGGGAGTTCAAGGTCTCTTTTCCGTATTCTCTCAGTAGCTGTTGAATTCTTTCATGTTGGAATAAATCCTGGGGGACTGGCTGGCTCAGGGCGACTGGAAATGATAACAGAATAAGAGACCTTTACCTCTGGGTTACTCCCAGGGTGAGTCAGCCCAGAGCTGCTGGCATCAGAAGTTGCCATCATCTGTTACCCAACAATCTGCATGGGCATTTTGAGGGGAGTCTCAGCCCAGTCCCAGCTCATCCAGTCACTACAGAGACAAACCAGGAGGGAAACAAACAGAGGGTTGATGGTGTCCTTAGCAAATCTGACTTGAGTTCTAGCAAAGGGTCGGTGACAATGAGTTCTTGCCCATGGAGGGAGAGCACGTGTTTGTGTGGTCAGCCACGCTTTAAAATTTTGGGCACTAACAGGGTCTTGGAAAATTTTACCTGAGTCTGTTTCAGCCCAGGGCTGCTGCTTTGGGCTCTCTGAGAAGAGCTGCTTGCTGGGGGATGGCTCCATGCTTTCCATGCTTTCCCAGTCATGTGGGATGTAGGATTTCTTTTCTTCTCAGGGCGTGCACTGGAATTTGTGGCCAAGCACTGCTCTGCCCACCAGTGTCATCTTCTGCATGGCACAGCTTCCTCCTGCATCATCCATGCCCAGAGGGAGATTTGCTAGGGAGAGCAGATTCCTCTTCTCCATTGCCAGCAGGGAGAATGGGTTCAGCCTCAGTGCCAAATCCACCCAAATAACCAAAGTTTTTTGCTACTCCCCGTCCGAGACAAAAAAATCTCCTTTCCCATTGCCATTCCCACGGCCCAAAAATGATCCTGCTCTCACAAAGGCTTAATGGCACCCAGGGCTAAGGCCTGTGTGCTCAGCCTTTCTCCCTGGTGGTGCTTAGTGTGGAGAAACATCTCCAACCTTTCCCTAAGTGAGGAAAACAATGTGTGGGAGCACTGAGCGCTGTGTCACGTTCTCATCTTGTCCTGCTTTGTCACCTGAAATGACCCCTGCTCTTTGTGCTGGTAGAAACAACACCTCAGCATGCACCTGTGTCTCCTTTCAGTGGCTGTCACTTCAGAGGGGGCCTCAGCCAGCTCGTGGAGGAGGCAAGTGTGGAGAGCGTCTGCATTTGTGTCTGTGCCGAGTGGTTTGCTCCAGTGTTTGGTCACAAAACCACTAAATTTACACCAATTACCAGGTGCTAGGGGTCCCCTGGGGTGTCCCTCTGTGTTCAGGCATGACCTGGTGAGTTGAGCAGGACCCTCAGTGATGGAGAGCCGTGGGGCAGGACCTTTGTTGGTCTGGGAAGTTGGCAGCATGACTATTCTCCTCCAAAGCATGGACATGGTGGAAATCAGCCCTGAAAATCCTTTTCCCGTGACCATGGGCCCATGTTGTGAACTCTAAACCAAGGGCAATTCCTCCTTCATGACTTTTTTTTAACATGTGGAACCCCAGGAGAGCACGAGGAGCCAACTGGTTCTTCAGTGGGATGGGCAGGAGAGGTTTCTGTGCCTGTAGAGACAGGGTTTTTTTATTTTTGTGGTGGACTGAAGGCTGTAACTAGACTCTCCTCACACAGGAACTTGGGGACAGAGTGCTCCCCCCTGCTGGTGCTGGCAGAGCAGGCCGTAGAGAGTTAGACTGGAGCGCTCCAGTTTCTCTGGAGTCTGCAGAGTGCCTCTTGTGAGTAGCAGTCACCTTCCTCAGAAACCGCGGGCCTTGGGGGCCACCACAGCCCTGGAACCCACGGCTGCCTCCAAAGACTCCCTGCCTAACCTGACACCTGCATGACAGACAGCGAGCACTCCCTCCCCTGCACTGACCCAGCCAGCACTGGGACAGGTGTCCCTGCACAGCCACCACCACCTGTGTCAGCATCAGCGTCTCGTGCCCTCCCCTCCTCACTCATCCCTCTCCCGAGTCGCTGCTTTCTGCTGAAGGAGGATGCTCTCTCTAGCAAGAGGCTCTTTGTCCGACCTCTCCAGTGTAATTCTCTCCTGCTGGCCCAGCTCTGTTGTTCGGCTGAGCGTTCTCTCTTTTCTCTTTTTCCTGTTTTTCCCCTCTCTCCCTCCGTCTTTGCCTGCAGCTGGTCTTGGAGACCTACAACGTCCCCGAGCTGTCAGCAGGAGTCAACTGCACCTTCGAGGACCTCTCGGAGATGGATGGGTTGGTGGTGGGCAGCCAGATCCAGTGCATCTCTCCAGCTGCCAAGGAGGTGCCCCAGATCATCACAGAGAATGGTGAGTATCCCACAGCTCCTCCACCCTCACCTCTCCCTCCCATCCTCACCCCACATCCTTCTGCTTCCTCACAGAGCAGGATTTGGCTCCTGAGGGCCTGAGGCCAGGGTGTGGAATGCTCTGGGAGCAGGAGGGATGCTGGAGCAGCACAGCAACACATCATGGCACAAGCTGTGTGAATGTCAGAGTGTTTCTGTGGACACAGGAGTGCGAGGACTGAGCTGCAACCCCAGCACCTGCACTAAGGTGCTCGTCTGTGTGACACGAGGTGTTTGCAGGCTGCCACCGAGTGGCAGCTGCACACATCCAGCAGAGACAAGATGTGGATGTGGGATATTCCCTCTCCTTTTGGCCAGGCTGGTGTTACACAGGGTGTTAGCCGGGGTACGGGCTCTCAGCGCATCCCATCCTATGTAGCAGCCAGAAATCCCTGCAGATGTGGACAGTCCTGCCTGTAATTTCACCCTGCTCCTCCCAGATTTAGGTCTGTGTGCTCAGCTCCCTGTCTCAATTCCTGGCCTTTCCTGCCTTCAGCTGTTCCAGGTTTGCTTCTGGCTCCTTCTCCTAAAGTGATCCAGCACAGAAAATTACCTTGTCTCCAAGGATGCTCCCCCATCCACAACTTCCTGCACTTTCCCCCTTCCCTTTTCTAACAAACTTTCTGGGTAATTTCAAGAACTCCCGTGGCTGTTTACAGGGACTTACTATAAAAACTTTGACCCTGCTGATCACCCCATGAGACACCGAGAGGATGTTGCCAGTTTTTGTCCTTGGCTTCCTGTGAAAATTTACTGTAAAATTTGCCTCTGGAGACTTGTCCTCAGACCTCAGAAAACGAGGTGACATGAACTGTCACTGTTGTCTCTGCTGCACACAGCTGCATGTGCTCTCCACTGCAGTCCCAGGAGGCTGTCACCACTTCCAAGTCCCACTGAGTTACCAGTCGTGTTTGCTTACCAAGACAGGCGACAGAAACTCTTCCCTTGGTATGGACACCTGTCCCAGGCCAGGCTATCATCAACCAGCAAACAAAAATAGCAGTGGAAGGTGGAGACAGGGCAAGCGAGAGAGATTTATCTGCGGTGTGGCTTTCAGGGCACCTGCAGCTTGTATCAGCTTCAGAGAAGACCAAGTCCTCCCTGCAGTGCCGGAGGCTGGATTTGAACCCAAGGATGTGCGACTATCACACCTGGGGCCATCCAATCCTCACATCCTGGTTTAGAACACGTGCAAGACGCTGGCAAAGTTGTTAAATGTGGCAGAGCAGCTGGGCAGCAGAGCTGAGCACTGGCAGCAAGATGTGTTCAGTGCAGCGTGGGGGGGGTGTGTGCCCCAAGGCGGGTGAGTGAGCACAAGGTGCTCGTTGTGACCCATTGTCAAGTTTGCTTTGGCCTCATTGATTAATGAATCTTTCAGGTGAGGAGGGAATTAATACCATTATAGGATGGTTTTGTTTGGAAGGGCCTGAAAGATTATCTTATTCCAACACCTGCCATTCCAACACCTCACTATCCCAGAATCCTCCAAGCTCCATCCAACCTGGCCTTGGACACTTCCAGGGATCCAGGGGCAGCCACAGCTTCTCTGGGCAACCTGTGCCAAGGCCTCACCATCCTCACAGGGAAGAATTTCCACCTGATATCTAATCTAAATCTTCCCTTCTTCACCTTAAGGTCATTCCCCCTTGTCCTATCACTCTGTGCCCTTTTATAAATAGCAGGGAGAGGGCCCCCAGCTAAGTCTTGAATTAAACCTGGGTCACTTTCCCCCCAAATTACTGCAGTTACTGCACCCACTGATTGCCCACCCCCTGGATTTGGTGCTGTGGGGAGAGGCAGCAGCTGACTGCCCAGCTTGGGAGCAGTGGGAAAAGGATGAGGAAATGGTGTGGAGGAGCTGAGGTGCAGATGGGTCTGCTACAGAAATGGATGGATCCTCTGGAAGTGCAATGAATTTCACATCTCTTGCACTGAGATGGGTTCTTTGCAGCCACAGGCTGAGGGGAATGGAGCTTGGGGTGACTGAACATGGAAGGAATGGTCACAGGTGCTTTTTTTCTGGGAACGTTCAGTGAACCAGCAGCATGGACCAGCTTTGAGGACAATAGTATATTTTAATGGCTTCCTCATTCCAGACATCTGCACTCATTCTTTGAGCTTAGCTTTCCTACTTGATGAATTCAGCCACCAGATTTTTGAAATTAGAACTGTTGTCATCCTCCAGCCCAGACTCTACTCCCAGGTACAATAATTTCCAGTGGCAAAGACATACTCCATCACCCCATAAGAGCTGGAGCTTTACCTGTCAGAGAACTGGGCTCTAGAGGGATTTAATAACACTTTTGGCATCTGTTGAGGACAGCCCAGCCAAGGCACTGTGGGACAGCTCCAGGTTCAGGCTGGTGGCCTGGCCAACAGGGCTAACAAAGCAGTCACACCCTGATGTGTCTCTTCTTCCCCCAGGTGACCATCACATCGTCCAGCTTCAGCTCAAGTCCAAGGAAACTGGGATGACCTTTGCCAGCACCAGCTTTGTCTTCTACAACTGCAGCGTCCACAACTCGTATGTTCATCTCCTTTGGTACCAGTTTCTCATGGGCGTGTGTCCCTCAGGGAGATGTTAAAGTGTGGAGGTGACCAGGGGCTGGGGTCACCTGTGTGGTGGCCACAGTGGTGGGTCCCTCCTGAGATGACCTAGAGTGTGGGGACCTCTTGTTCTGCAGGCAGAGCACCAAATTAGGAGCAATTTTCCACAGAATTGAGTCAAAACTGAATTGTGCCCTCAGCACAGATCTTCACTTCTCTTCCTATTATTCATTTTTTTGGTGGATGTTTGGCTCCTCATCTGCACCTCCAACCCTCATCCATGCTGCCAGTCCCACCAGTAGCTTGCCCCTGGTGGTTAATATGGACTTGGACCCTCCCATCTGGAAAAATAATGCTTATGGTTCCTGCAGGATATGGAGTGAACCCACCTGATTCCCTCAACACCACGTTATCCATGATGTGAGCTCCTTCCCTGCCTCGCACCCCATTTTCCTGGGGTTTAGCTGCCACCCAGGGCTGCTCAGGAGCTGCCCCAGTGGAGCAGATCCACAAATCCCTGCAGAAAGATGCCCTTGCAGGAGGTTGATCCACCCCTGACCAAGGCTGAGCGGCTCTGTCCCCACCACTGAGCCGTCAGAAGTGCCAAAAGCAGATAATTACTGCGGCTCAGCAATTCACAAGGAAAGGCAAATCCTATTTCCATGTTCCTGCTGCTTTGACAAACAGTGTCAGAAAGCAAACGTTGGAGGTGGGGGGAGAGCGGGAGAGATGGCGCTGTTAAATATTTATGGCATGTTTTGGTTTCTTACTTGACAAACTATAATACGCTATCCATTTTTAATTCGATGTATCAGAGCAAGCACTTGTTACCAATTTGAAGAATAAGTTGCTGTACCAGAGCTGAGAGTGGATCGGGGTTGAGCAAGATTTCACAGAGACAGGGGAGAGGGGGTGTGTCAGCCTGTTGGGCTCACACAGGAGCTCTGGAGCTGTGGTTTTCTCTCCTGCCCATTAAAAACCCACTGGCACACAAGGACCAGGAAAATTTGGTTCCCTGAAGTCTCTTCCAGGTACCCTCCAGGTGCTGCAGCTGCATAGAATCATAAAATTGTTAAGGTTGGAAAAGCCCTCTAAGATCACCAAGCCCAACCATCAGCCAGCCCTGCCACCGTGGTCACCATTAAACCTTGTCCTCAAGTGCCACCTCCATGTGTTTTTTAATGCTTCCAGGGGTGGAGACTCCACCACTGCCCTGGCCAGACTGTTCCAGTGCTTTACAACCCTTTCCATGAAAACAAATTCCTAATATCCAACATAAACCTCCCCTGGCCCAGCCTGAGGCCGTTCCCTCTCCTCCTGTCCCCGTTCCCTGTTCCCAGAGCCCAACCCCCCCTGGCTGCCCCCTCCTGTCAGGGACTTGTGCAGAGCCACAAGGTCCCCCCTGAGCCTCCTTTTCTCCAGGCTGAGCCCTTTTCCCAGCTCCCTCAGCCTCTCCTGGGGCTCCAGCCCCTTCCCCAGCTCTGTTCCCTTCCATGGACACGCTCCAGCCCCTCCAAGTCTTTGACATGAAGGTTTCCAGAGTGTGAATGACCAGGATTGTGCAGAGAGCTGGTTTTCGTTGCTGCTGAGCAGGCAGCATATTATATTTAAAGAGAAGTGTGATGCAGGTCCAAGTCGGTGCTGTAACACAGCCAGGGGAGGTGTTTGCAGCTCTGACTCTGCACAGCCCCCAGGGCACAGGAGAGCAAAACCTTGTAAGATGGAGGGAATGGCTCTTTCCTGAACCCAGAGTGGGTGATGCCCTAAATATGCCCTCTGCTCCCCAGGTACTTGCTCCAGTAGTCTTTACTTCCCTTCTGAGATGAAAAAGAATGGGAAGACAGTTAATATATTTGCAGGAACTTCATCACCCTGATCAGAACTCACACTAATAAACCTGTGGGATGTGGGGAGAACATTCCCTGCTTCATCTTTGGTTTTCTGGCTTTGGTGCATCCCAGCTTGTCTCTGGCCTCTGTGTCATATGTGGGAGAACTAACCAGATGGGATTGTTGGTGCCCAGGGCAACTAAAATACAATAAATATTTATTATTCTTCTAGCTGAAATTATATGAATGCAATCTAAATTATTTAATCGTATGAGATACTTGGGGTGCCAGTGACAACCAGCTCAGGCCAGGGCAAGTCCAGCAGCATCCTGGGTCAGTGCAAAGCCCGTGTCCTCCTGCAAAAGCAATGTTTTCCAGGCTATATTTCCCTCTGGGAAGGGCTGTCAGGACCCAGCTGGCCCAGTGACTGCTCTCTGTCTGTGTTTCCAGGTGCCTGTCGTGCGTGGAGAGCCCTTACCGGTGCCACTGGTGCAAGTACCGCCACGTCTGCACCCACGACCCCAGCTCCTGCTCCTTCCAGGAGGGACGAGTCAAGATGCCTGAGGTAGGCAGGGGCACAGGGAATGTGCCACACGTCTGGGATGCTCAGGGCTGATGTTACCTTGTCAGTCCAGGAAGCCTTCTCCACCTCCAGTCCCACCCTTTCCCTCCTCTGCTTGCCCTGCCCTCTCCCTCTGCAGGGATCTCCTCTCCCTTTCTGCTCTGCCAGACCCCCAGGCTCCTGCTCCCTCCCTCCTACACACCACAGGGAATGTGGGACCTCAGAAAGTGATCACAAACTCCTGGCACTGAAGGTCAGGGAGGGATGGGAACACTGCTCATGCATCTCCTCCAGGAGAGAAGGAGGTTACCTTCCCTAGGCTGCTGAGACCTGAGGAGGATTTAGAGCTTTGGCCACGGGGTCAGTAGATTCTAGCTGTGTTTGGAACACCTCTGGGGCTTTGTGAGTGTGCTGCCTAATGCCAAATGCATCCAGCTGCCTCCAGATGAGGCCAGGGGAGGCCTCATTGGCACTGACTGAGCTGAACTGGAGCTTGGGGTTTAATACAGAGGTGCAAGTGCTGCCTATGTGGTGTTGTCACCAAGGAGCCCTTGAAGGCAAGTGGAGCTCAGGAGAACACAAATAGGAAGCCTCTTAATTCCTTCCTGGTCCCACACGTAGTGTCTTCACACTCCTGTGGCATCCCCATCCCCTCCCACCCCTTCTATAAATGCTGCTTGAGCTGTCACATCTGTGCTGGTTGAGGTGTCCTGCATAAGATGTCCTGACCTGCTGTGGTACTGGGAAAAGCCATAAATACTCATGAGTTCTCCATCCACCAGGGCTCAGGGTTTTCTGTAAAACTACTGGAAAACAAGCTGAGGAGCTGGAGAGTTTGATGCCCTGAGCTTGGTGGTAAAGGCGGGAGGAAAGGCAGCCCAGGGTTATCCCAACCAGAGAAGCCCTACTCCCTCTCATGGAGCCTTGTCACACTTTGGCCAGTCCTGCTGGCCACAAATTTCTGTCCCTTCCACTCCAGGCACTGTAGGAACCTAATTTTCTTGCTGGGTGGGATCCCCTGGGACACTTTGAGTTTTCTGCTGTGCAATGTCACCACCACCACTGCTCTCCTCTGGTGTGCCTCAGGCACCAAGGACCCACCTTCCCAGCACCCACCTCTCCTCTCCTCCAGTCCCCTGCCCAAAGCGAGATGCCTACAAACCTCAGTGCGTCTGCTGGTCTGTCAGGAAGGAGATCATGAGAATTATCCCAGTTTCTTAGGGAAGGGACAGGAGATGGCACAGCCACTGGTCTTTATCCTCTCCAAGGTGTTGCTCTGCAGAGCTGGGGAGGAGGTGGGAACTCATCAAATGCTGCCTGTTTTATCTTTATCACCTCTCTTCTAGTTCTGTTTCCGAAAGATGTCCTCTTCAGGAGACAGCTCCATTCTGGGGGGCTTTGTCTGTCAGTAGAGTTTGCTCTTTGTCCCTTCTACCCCCTTTAACAGAGAATTTCCTGCTAAGCTTTGTGTACTCCCTTTCTGATCTTGCAAAAGTGAGGTTTTCATGGCAGCAGGAAGAGGCACAAACCTGACCTTGGAAAACCGCAATTGATCTGCAAGGCAACGACAGCATCATGCAACACATGGATGTTACACTGGGCATTGCTAATGGGGGCTGCAGCATTGTTTTGCCTTCTCTGGGCACAGATGCGACCTCATTCCCCTGGGATACAACATCTGGAATCATCTGCTAAGCTCAGGAGCTGGTTTTGCTGTCTGGTCCACAGAGGAAGCACTGGAATGACAAAATTTGCAAGGATAAAGGCCTTGCAACCCCTGCAACTTTCAGAGCCTGCTTTGTGCCCGGCAGTGTGAGAAATGCCCTGCAGCTTCAGGGTCCTTCTCGTTCCCCCTGTGTGTTTGTGGCTCTGAAGGGTTGGGCAAGGATGGCATCATAAGTGCACTCTGACAAACAGGTTTACAGTCACTCTGTGGCCAGAAAGGGTTTTTTTTTTGTTGTTGTCAAATGGCACTTTGAACAAACATCTATCTCCCACGCTTCTCTTGAAAAGCCATCTTCTCACTGACTCACTGCTCTCACCGAAACTTCCACTGCCTATTTTTTACTGTCACCTGTAATTCTATCATTTTCTGTCCTGTGCACTTGCCTATTTGTTGAGTGGGTTCTCTGA
This sequence comes from Falcunculus frontatus, assembly GCA_013398115.1. Lineage (NCBI taxonomy): Eukaryota > Metazoa > Chordata > Aves > Passeriformes > Falcunculus > Falcunculus frontatus. The sequence goes on along the minus strand of VZRV01002451.1, from coordinate 131,478 downwards.
ACAATAGAAACCATTCAGTACCTTGAAGAAGCCAAGCCTGGCTCCTCATTGCCAGCCCAGATCTTCACCTGGTTCCTGGTGATGCAATGTGACTCACGAGGTTGTCAGGCCCCAGGTCTGTTCCCATCTCCAGCAGTGTTCAAAGTGCACCCTCACCTTGAGCAGCTCTGTTTTTACTGGCCCCTCATCTCTGTTCTCCTTTCAGTCCTTTCCTCTCCCAGCACTTAGACCCCTGGAGGATGAGGAGAGGGAAGGCTTTGCCAGGACCCAGGAGTGAGTACCTGCTAAGCTGGTAAATCTTGAGGAGGTGCTGATGGGAAGCGTGGGGTGGTTGGACCATCCTATTTGTCTCCTCATGAGTTTGCTGAGCAGATTAACTTGGGCATCTTCCCAAAACAAGTATTGGTGATACTCTGTCACATGGTCCTGTGCCAGAAACTCCCTCCCTCTGGAGTCTTCACTGCTGGCACATCAAGCCTTCACCCTCCCTCTCACCATGACCTTCACCTTCTCTTGCTGTGCCCACCCTCAGGTGATTTTTTTCTCTCTGTTTGCCTGTACAGCATCTTGCCATCCTGTGGGAAGAGGCTTCCCACTCTCCAGATGGCCTGGGTTGCAAATGGGCTCATTGGGCTGGCACACCTCAGCCCTGAGCCAGTCTGGAGTGCTCTGAAAGGAAGGTTGTGCCCTTGTTCATGCCTATCATTTCCTTAGGATACCTCACAACTTTCTGGACTCTCACAGGCTCAGCCTTTCATTCAGACTTTATTCACATTCTCTGAGAGGATCTTGGGTTTTTTGCTTGTATTTCATTGTAGTATGAGTCGCTGATTAGTGCAGGATGCTGGATGAATTTGGGACTGAACCAGAAGGACAGCAGAAAGGCTTTGGCTGCCACTCTCATTGTCCAGAAAATGCTGTTACCTGCCATCCAAGGAGAGCTTTTGAACTGCCTCAGAGATAGCTGGGACCAGCCAACCCCAGGCTGGGAATGGCAAAACAACCAGAGATGGAGAAATGCCAGAAAGTGCCTCTTCCCTCACCATCAACACTGAGATATGACTTTCTTACCTGCCACGTGTCAGGTGAATCAGTTCTGTCTGCAACAGATCTGGATCAGCCACTCTGGGAGCCTTGGGAAAGCCCATGTTTGCTCCAGTGAAGAGCTCCAGCTTAGTCATAAAGCAGGAGTATTTATGATCATGGCACTGATCTTAATCACAGAGGGTTCATGATGTCCCCAGATGATTTGTGGAAGAAATACTTCACCTTGGCGTGTAATTTCCCTTTACAGCAGGTTTTTGAAAGCCAGGCCCACTCGCTTGAAATATACTGAGTGACTTCTTGCTTTAGAAAGGGGAGCTGATATTATTGTTACTGAGGCAGAAGGGAAAGCATGAGGGATAAAAAGGACATTTTAATACTGAAGTGGGTTGTTGTTGCTGCTGCTGCTGTTCTTCCCAAAGAGCTGATGGCAAAAGTGGAGAGAACGAATCTCAGAGATAGAAAGGACTTTTTGTGACTTTCTGGACTTTTTGAGTTTTTTCTTTGCCATCCTGTCTCTGCTTCAGAGTCTGAGCACAAACCATTGCACTGCAGATTCACACACTGAAATCAACCCTTCCCTGACACAATCACCAAGCAAGAGAGCTCAGCCACTTCCTTCTGTAAATGGGCAAGATAAGCAACAAGAACTGGGGGGAAACTGAGGGAAGAGGTGTAAAACAGTTGATCTGAGGGTCTCCAGTGTGACAGAGGCTGGAGAAACAACATCTGTCTCCTGATATCAATTACCCAATGCTGGTTGCATCATCTGCCTTGTCTCCATGCAGATCTGCTCTGATCCAGGGAGTAGTTTTCATGTCAATGTTTCTGTACAAGGATGGGATGCTGGAGTAGCCTGCTCGAGTTGGTGGGATAAAGGGATAAATCTTTTATTTGTGCCTTTTTCTCAAAGATGAACATTATCTTGTTCCCGGCCTTGCAAGGATTTTAGCTTTGTGTAAGGGAAAAAGGGGGTGGAAAATGGCAAAAGCCAAAAGCAAGCCTAGATAACAAATCTGTTATTCACCAGGTTTAACAGATACATAATCATTTAATTACGTTGAAGGAGGTTTTCATCTTTCCCTGCTCAGCCGACATGTGCGTGCGTGCGTTTTTCTTCCTCCCCCAAACAAGCCTTTCATTAAAAGGATTTTCATCTGCTGCCTAAAAAGGGAAGAGAAGAAAAGATCTCACACCGAGGTGTTTTATGTCGAGTTGTACGTGCTAATGACAGCAAAGCCCACATAAAAGGAACAACTGCTTCAAATATTCATTTGTCAGGAGCGATGGGGAGCCCCGTGAGCCGCACACTGGAGAGCAGCTGCTGAGGAGCAGAGCACGGCTTTGCCCAGGGTTTGCTCCTGCCTCGTGCCAAACCAAGAGCTGTCCTGGTGGCCTCCACCACCAGTCTACTGACTTAGCTCTGTCCGGCTGCTGGTCCTGCTTGGGAAGGTGTTTGTTGGGAAATGGGGTGGAAGGAAGGAGGAAAAAGGGAGATGGAGAGTGATGATGATGACAGCTCAAGCTGAACTGATGGACACCTAAGAGGCATTTGGATAATGTCCTTAATAACAGGCTTTAAATTTTGGTCAGCCCTGAAGTGGTCAGGCAGTTGGGCAGGATGGTGGCTGTAGGTCCCTTTGAACTGAAAATACAATATTTTATTCTTTTCTACTCTATTAGGTCCATATGAACTGAAAATATCCCGTCCCGTCCCATCCCATCCCGTCCCGTCCCGTCCCGTCCCGTCCCGTGGTTGATCCCTGGGGATTGCTTGACCACCTTCCCATGAGTGGGAACAAGTGGGATAACCTGGGGATAACCCCTTATCCCATCCCCTCCCATGTGTGATCCCTGGGGAGTGCTTGTTCACCTTTCCATGCATGGGAACAAGTGGGATAACCTGGGAATGANGTCCCGCCCCGTCCCATCCCCTCCCATCCCATCCCATTCCATCCCATCCCATCCCATCCCATCCCATCCCATCCCATCCCATCCCAATTTATTTGTATTAATGCCCACGTCTCCTCATCATGGACTTCACAGTAAGCTCAGCAGTGCCTTCCCCATCCTGCTGCTGCCTCTCATTGTGACTCAGAGAGGACTTTGCCCCAAGGTCTCCAAATCCCATACAGGTTTCCAGGCCCTCCAAATGTCCTGTTTTGTCCTCTTTTCAAGGTGCAGAAGGAAGTCACAGCACCCACCTGCTCCCAAAATGCACCCCAGGGAACTGGGCAGCTGCACTGGGGAGGGGACAGAGGACCTGCTGGGCCATCGGGTGAGCGTGGACAACTCCTTGCTCCCTTGCATCAAAAACCCTTCTGGTGACGCATCTTCAGCTGTTGCTGTGGCAACTGCTCGGTTTCCATCCCTCTCCTCTTTCCAGCTTCACTTAACCCATCTAGAGAGGCGACTGCTGGAAGCCTCGGCACGGGGAGAGGAGAAAACCCATCCCTGCTCAAAAGAACGCACCTCTCCTTTCTCGGGGGCTGCAATGACAGCTCCAGCGAGGCCAATCCCAGAGCTCCAAACCCTTTCCTGGCTTGTCAAGTATCCCCTCATTTATCCTGGCACCTGTCTATCATTAAGGGGAGAGTTTGAGGTGGAGTTTCTATGGCAACTGCAGGCAGCCTTCCAGTGCTGTGAGCAGGCAGGGGCACCGGCAACCATCCCGTGTAGGTGGGGTCTGCACACATTTCGTGGCACCTGCAGCACAGGGGGTTGGTGTTTAGCATCTATTTCACTCTTAGAAGGGTTCCCAAGCACGTGTGATGGAGTTCAGCCTGCTCTGTGTCATGTCCAGAGGAGGCAGAGGTAACCCAGGAGGAGGCTGCAGCTGATGGTTTGGATCCAGCTGTGCCTTGGAACTCCTGGCGGTTTGGCATTTCAGGCTGTGGCATTTCAGCCCCCATCCATCATTACAGTCCTTTCCCAGAAAAGGAGATGTGCCCTGTAGTGGGTACATCCTCTTCAGAGGGGCTGCTTCAGATAATAATGAGAGGAAATTAAATACAGAAATTGGAGGCTGGACAAAAAGCTTCCCCCTTGTTCATGGAGTCTTGTCAGAGCATGAAAATACTGTTCAGAGCCGGTGTCAGAGCCACAGGTTTTATTTCAGCAGAGGAGAGTTTTATTACTGGTTGTGAGTTGTCTTGGACATATTCACCTTTCCGTGCCCCTGATTCCCTCACACCCTCTGATTTGGGTAAGCATTTCCAGTTAATAGGTGCTTGTACCATCCTTTGTTCCTGGAGCTGTGATCTCACAGTGGGGGCTGCTCGTGAAAAGCCTTTGAGCATGTACCAACAAATTAGATAATTTGCTGTTGTTTGCCAGTCACAGTGACTTGTGAAGAAGAAGGAGATGCGTGTGAAGTGGCTTCTGTTATTTTTGGGTATCTTTTGCCATCTCTGAGTCTTTCTGCCCTGCCGTCATCCAGCCAGCAGGGGAAAAGGCTGGGAACCTGTTCTGTTTCTGCAGTAACTTTTAGCAGGGTTTCAGAGATTTATTGATTCATAGAATCATAGGCTGCTTTGAGCTGGAAGAGACCTTAAAGATAACCCTATTCCAACCCCCCTGCCATGGGCAGGGACACCTTCCACTAGCCCAGGTTGCTCCAAGCCCCATCCAGCCTGGCCTTGGACCCTCCAGGGATCCAGGGGCAGCCACAGCTTCTCTGGGCACCCTGTGCCAGGGCCTCCCCACCCACAGAATAAATAATTTCTTCTTAATATACGTCTCATCTATCTAACATCTAATCCATTTCTGATAATTACAGTGGTGGATCTGCAGGAAATCTGTCCTGGTGCACAACAGCTCCATCCTGTCTCACCTCGTTGAAGCCTCCAACCAAACCACCACAGGAACTAAGAAATGATAGGAAAAGGCCTTTCTGAGAACAGTTCATCCTACTTTAATGCACATCTTGTTTTCTTGGAGCTCAGCCTCACCTTGTGAGTGACTAATCAAGGACCTGCTCGTGTGATTTCGAGGAGCAGCTCAGGGAGCTTGGTCAGAATGAGAGATATGAGAAACATCTGATGCTCTGTACCGTGTCCCTGCTGTTTTTCATAACAGTTGGGCTGCTCATCTTTGTCGAGCAGGATTATCTATCCCGCAGGACAGAGTGATCTCAGAATGCAGCAGGGTAATGTTCATCTGTCCCCGCCAACACAGCATCCTTGAAAAAACACCGCGAAGAGCTTATGTTGTTTTGAAAGCCTGGCTCAGTGCAATGCCATTGTAATGCCTCAAGTGGCTACAGGGTTTTCTGGCTCTCTGCATATCTGTCAGGACTGCTGGGATCCCTGTGGCACCCCGCAGTCTGAGGGAGGAAGGACAATTCCCCATTCAGACAGTCCAGGGTGATGTCTTGGCTCGGAAGCCAAAAGATTTTGCTTTTCTCCATTGTAGCATCAGCTGCATTCACTGCTTTGGGGCCTGGCCAAGGAGAAACATTCTCAGGATGTTGAGGCTGCCGATAAGAGGTGAGGCTGGAATGTGTCTCCTGCCTTGCTTGGGGCATCTCCAGGAGGCTGAGCCCACACCATCCTTCCCTGCCTTGTCTTTGAGCACGAGTCCGTTTGCTTTGGCTTGGGTGTTATCTCATGCTGTCATGGATCTCAGGGAGGGGGAGGATGATAAGAGCTGTGATATCACGGTCCTGACCTTCCCACCATGGAAGCCAAACTATGATGACTCCCTGGGCTTCTGTCCTGGTTTCTGAAGGAAGTGGGTTTGCATCAACGTGACCTCTGTGCAACCTCCTCTGTTCCCATCTGCTCCTCTGTCTCCTCCATTCACTTCCAAACTCATTGGCCATTCTTGGCCTTGTTGGGCCAAAGTCTGGAGCTCTCAAAGTTCCAGAGAGTCTGGAGTTCTCAAGTTCCTACTGACTCTCTAAAAATGTGCAGCATTAGAGGAGAAATAGGCTTTCGGTCCTCTCTCAGGAAGAAAGTGCTACAGCTTGGGCTCAGCCCTCGTTAGACCCCAGAAATCCCCATGCGAGAGTGTTGTCATGGGAATGCCTCCATCTTCTGAGGAATTGTTAGTTGGATAATGTCCCTTACGTGTGCCAAACCCATTTCTTGGCACTGGTTAATAATGAACTTCATTGAGGAGTGACAGGTCAATGTCATTGTCATAGAATCAGAATGATTGGGTTGGAAGGGACCTTAAAAATCATCTAATTCAAACCCTCTGCCATGGGCAGGAACATATACAAAAGTTCTTGTGAGCTTCTGCTAGAACTCCTTATAGAAGGACATGAGGCTGGCTGGGAAGGGTGCAGATTTATACAACCATAATTAGAGAAGGAATTAATTACTGTTTACTAGCTGCCTGTGCTCTGCTCTGTGCCTTCCACAGCTTTGCACAATCCAGTTTTCCTGTGTGAGTTATTCGGAGGAACTCTTACTTAACCAGGGTTTTCCTTTAACAAATGGCAGATTGTCGAAGTAAATACATGGTTTTCTTGCCTTTTGCACGTACACCACCTTCCTCAATGCTCGTATTCGTATTGTTTATGATTTCCAAACTCAGGAAACACCAGGACTGAGGCTGCTCACGTGTCCCCAGTAGCCTCTTTCCAGCGAGCAGATGGACCTCATGACAAAACCGTTGACTATTTTTGTCACTAGTCCACTCCCCTAATCCAGTGACCAGAAGGCTCCTGCTCTCTGGATCATTACTTCTCCTTCTGAGAGTGTGTCAAAGCAGCAAAGGGCTGAAAGAAAGCTAATGTTGTGTCTCTATTTAAAAAGGATAAATGTGGCGCTTGGATAATTATGGCAGCCTGACCTTGATCCCCGTGAAATAATGGACCAGCTAAGAAAGACTCTATTAATAAAGAATTAAAGGAGGGTAAAATCATTAATGTTCATCAGCAGTGATGTGTGGACTGACTTCAGAGGCAGAACAGTCCTGGGTTAGGATCAAGCTCTCAACAGACCTGGGTCGTTTCCCAGCACTGCCTGCGTGGCCTTGGGGGAATCACTTTGCTCCCAATCACCAGGCGTGAGCAGTGAGCCGTGGGAGGGGAGGTTGGTTATCTTCATTTAGATCCTGCTTTCTGAGCAGCCGCTCTCTGGTGATCAGCATCACTCATCACTCCCCAGCCTTCACAACACCCAGTTCAGGGACCCAGGGCAGCTGAGCTGATGGTCTCCTGTCTGGCAGTGGGGAGGCCCTGGAAGAGGTCGCCTAGAGCAATTTTGGATATCCCATCCCTGGAAGTGTCCAAGGCCAGATTGGAGCAACCTGGTCTATTGGAAGGTGTCCCCTGCCCATGGCAGGGGGTGGAACAAGATGATCTTTAGTGTCTCTTCCAACCCAACCCATTTTATGATCTGCCGGTCTCCCTCCAGATGTGGTATCTGTGCCCTAATCTGTGCAAGCCACCACTGGAATGTGCGGAGGCCAGAGTGCACAGAGCTAAAACAGGGCCAAATCTCTTCCCCAGCCTCCAGGCCAACCACCTTTTGCCAGGCACCAGAACCCCTTGCAATGCCTGACAAAAGAGAGCTGGAATTTGCTCCTGAGTGTGTGGAAGACTCCTAACTAGAAAGGAGCCAGCAGAAGTGACAGAGATGCAAGGACTCAATTATTCCTTTGTTGTCTCTGCAGATGTTTACACTTCCCATAAATCCCATTGCTTTCTCCTCATCAGCTGCCTTTAAAGTTTGGAGCGTTTTCCTCATGTATTATTACTTTTGCTGTGCCAATAAATAAGCACACCATCAATCAAACTAACAACACTGTAAACTTAGGAAGTGCAGATAAAATATATGGTGCATTAAAAAATTCTTTGACCGGGTGAGCTTTTTTCAGAGCTCGTTTGATTGCTGCTGGTGCCGATGTAAATTTGGGGGAAGTATATCCAGAAATTTATGGAGCTTGGATTCCTGCCTACAAGGCATTGACCTGATTCCACTTTATAACATAATAACGTTCCCCAGCACTGTTTGTGTAAATTTTAAATATAATTTTTATGACGCTAAGAATTAGTGGTATAATAATGTAAACACAACGTGGACTGTAACTCACCCTTTCTCCTCCTGCACTGGGGATGGAGAGCTCCTTGCTGCTTCCTTCTCCGGATTGTCCAAGGTCTGGGAAGCTGTGCAGGAGCTTAAAAGGAACCATCTTGCCAGCCCTGGAGCCCTGGGTTTGCAGCAGTGCAGGGTGGCTGCTAAACAAGCCTTGGGTGGTGACCCCATGTGACCGTACAGAGGTGTGAGAGACAACTTCAAGCAAAAAATTCCAGGCAGTCCCTGCTGCCTCTCATTTGTAAACGTGCTTTTTTTCCTGCTTTTTATCCAGGTGAAATCTGATTTCTCCAAAGTCAATGAAGGGTTAGGGGTTTTGCCTCTTATTTGCCTGTTTCCCCTCTCCTTTTTTTCATTCCTTGCCTTCCTTTTATTTCTCTTTCCTTGGTCTGTTTTTGTTTTGATGGTTTTCTTAATCTAGTTTAATTTACAGAGCATCCAGATGCTGTGGTCTAGATATCTTTGTAAAAACCCAATCCCTGCCTCTCAACTCTTACCCTCTTGACTTGATTACAGCAGAGTGGGCGGGTGACAAAGCCAGAGGGAACACAGAGAAAACAGAACATTGCAGCTCGGCAGAGCAGATGAACAAAAGATGTATTTATTTACGTAATATCTGAGTAAATAACATTCTGAGTTTCGTTTCTTACGGGGTCTCAAAGGGCCTGGGTGAGTCAATCTTGGTCACCACTTAGATTCACTTTATGGTCATTTGTTTTTTCAGGCAAGATGGCTTGGATAAGGCACAAAGATGGTTGCTGGATGAGGGATATTGAAAGGAAAGTCTTAAAAATAAAACCCTTAAGTGGAGGATGAAGAAAAGGATTTTAGTGACAGAAGAAAAGGGGAACTGGATGCTTTGAGTAATGAAGGAATTAGGGCTGGAATGAAATAATGAAGGAGTAATGAAGGAATTAGTGGTCTGTTCCTGAATGGAGGTGACTCCTACCCCTCTGGGAAAGGAAGGGTGAAAATCCATTGCCAAGGGCTGAGTTTATCTGGCCAGTGGTGCCTGCAATGCCCTCAGCATTAGGTGAGCTTTAGTTTCCTTCCGTAGAAAGTGGAGATCCAGCCAGTGCTACCAGGGATGATGAGGGAGGAATGTGAAGGAAAAGTTGGAAGGATTCCCTCCCCTGAATGCTCTGGGTAACAAGAGATGGACAAGTGGAGATGAGTGAGCTGGGACACCAGTGTAAGGTGGGAGCTGTTGATAGGTGGGGGGCTCATTGTGTTAAACCTTCATGGATGTGTTCCCTATTCCCATGTGGAATGCCTGTCACCCAAAGCAGATAAAACTCCCTTTCTGCTGGAAAGTGGAAAACACTTTGATGACCCTTTGGATCATAGCCCTGACCATAAATCAGTAACAGAGAGTGAAACTGTACAAAATAAGGTTGGAAGAAAACCTGTGCAGTATCACGAGGCTGTGAAATATCCCGAAATGCCTTTTCCTAGGAGAGGAACTCGGGGTACTCGATCAGTCTCCAGCTTATAGTGGGAAACAGCACCGTGAAACCTCCATGAAATCGTAACTCTGGGTGTATGAAGCACCATAAAAAAACCAAACTAATTAGTTCAGGGCTAAGACCACACGGCCTCAGAGAGCTCTCCTCGTTCTCTTTAGCAGCATCCTCACGATGGCTCTCACCGGAGACTGGCTCAGGCTCAGTTCTGATGAAGGCCATAACACACGTGAAAGAAAAGGTCCTCATATTTCTGAGACTTTATTATTCCTGCAAGCTACAACAAAACACATTTGCAGGCACTCTACGAGGAGTTGTAAATAAAGAAAATTAAACTACCATCGACCCAATGAGTACAGCCCATTTCGTACAGTGTTTTCGCTGCAAAAGCTCTCTGACTTGGTAATTGGCAAAATTTTGGTGATGTGATGTGTGCATCGCTGCTGATACCAGTAATTGGCAAGGGTGGAGGATATTATTTTAAATGGACTGACTCATTTGAAAACATTCAAGAACTAGAATGGTACTACACACACAAAATGAATCAACAATGACTCTCTAGATTGGGAACCAGCTCTCCTTAGAGTCAGGCAAAAGGTTTAATTTGTTATATACCAAAGGCAAAAAGGATGGGATTGTGCCCTTCCTTCGTGCAGTTGTTGGCAGTCTACAATTTTATGTCCCCTACATCCTGTGAAAACTGTATTTTTCCAACCTAGGTGATGTCCACAGCAAAGGAGAAGGGTGAAGAGAAAGTGCCTCCGCTGTAAAATGTCCAAGATACGTCTTTTTTACGGAGCCTTCTGCTTGGGTCTGCTCTGGGCAGGTTGATGTTTTCCCCTCAAAAACACAAACCTGGCCAGGCACCCAAAGCTTGACACAGGCTGCAAAATGAGTTCTGTGTTTGAATCTGAACCCAGAGCCTGGTCCAAGCTCTGAGGTTTTATGCAGCACATCACCCAATGAAATTGCCTTTTCCCCTCCCCGTTTCAATTAGAAAGAACATTAGGTCAATCAGATAAAGCCACATTGGGAGGATTTCCTCTTTATGGCGCTTGCCTCTTCAATTATCTATAATGAACTTCCTCACAGCACTGCAAAGCTTTTTATATGCAAACGAACCCTGTTTTGGGGCTGCCTCAATCACGGCTTGTTAATGAACTTGAAACAAGTGTTATCGGAAAGGTTACAGCACCAGTGGTGGAGGGGGACGGGATAAAGCCACACAAGAAACACCAGGCTGAAGAGCTGGGATTGGCCTGCAGGTAACAGAGTGGACTATCTCCAACCTCCATCCTGCAGCCCCCACCAGAGGCTTTTCTCTTTGACAGACATCAAGTGAAATGCCCACTCCTGGGAAACAGCTGCTCGGTGGCAGATAGGGCTTTCCCATCCTCCTGCCCCACTGATTCCCTCTGCCAGTGCATCTCTCTCTCTCTCAACTCCTGGAGCTAGGGAGAAAAAAAACATGGAGAGGCTGTTGCCAAGGCCTTTTCTTGTGCCAGGAGGAAGAGAGGGAGCTGAGGCAGAGGCCCCAGGATATGTTGGGGAGGTGATGGGGAAGGGTCAGGGGGTGTTGAAGCCATGTGGTCTCAAATGGTGCTTGCATGTGGTATCTGCTGGTGTGAGCAGCACTGAAAACTCTTTAATATAGCCTAGATCACCTCCTTCTTCTGCCCTTTGGGGTTTTTACAGGTCTTAAATCGGCCAGAGTATAAATTATGCCTCACTTTTTTGTGCTGAGTAGCTGCAGCGAGCCTTCATGCTGTTGTGCCGTGGTATGGCAGAACCATTGAACCCAAGGTTGGGAGGACTTTCCTGATGGTCAAGCCTAGCTTTTTTATCAAGAAAAACACTTCTGTGACACTTTGACCAGTGTGTTTCAGCATCAGGAGTTCCCTGGAGAGGTTTCATCACAGGACAGAACAGCAGTGGGAGCAGGGAATGCTGGAACAGGGTGTAGCTCCTCAGTCCTCAACCCCCAAGAGTGCAGAGAGGGTGACAGTGATAAAGTTCATCCCTGCATTGCAGTACCCCATGGACTTTCCTCCTCCAGCCCTTCCACCTTCCAGCCAGGTTAATGGGATGGCATATTAAGCCTTGGCAGCACACATCAAGCCAGGCCTCGTGCCAGGTTAGCTCAGGCAAAGAGCCGCTGGATCCAAGGTGGTTCAGCTCCACCCAGCTCCAGTGGCTGTGCTTGGCTGTCCTGGTTGTGATGCCAGCCTGGGCAAGGCCAGTTGGAACCCATCAGTGAGTCTCAGTTACTTACACCATGAGCATCACTCTCTGAGTGCAGATAAAAAATCGTCTCTCAGACTCCTCAGTCAGGCACCCCCTTAGGACAGACCCTCAGACCTTCTTTGGGACTGGGGAAGGTTTCTGGACTTCACTGCAGGGATGCATTGGTAGGTCACTGGATTTTCTGCCTGCCCCTGGCCAGGGATGAACTCACATCCTCCATGTGATGACTGCTGGCTCCTGTAATTCTGTCCCTGCTTGGTGTAACTGCAGATGTTATATGTCTAATCCATTTCTTTATCTCCCTAAGTTATTTGCTTCAGTAAGATGCTCCCACCATCTGCTCTAACAAGATCCCAAGCTCCTAATGAGCCATAAACTTCACTTTTGAACCCCTTTCCTGACTCTTCTGCCCTGAATCAGTCATTTTCCTCTTGCCCACACCTACAGTTCCCTGTCTCTGCTGACACCAGCTGGACCTGGCTTTAATTTTGGGCAGGACAGGCAAAGCCTGAAGTAATTTCCTAAAGCACTGATCTCTCCCCAGAATCCATGAAAGGGACATCTTGCAGTTGTCTGACTGTTCTATGAAGAAGCAGAGCATGGCCACTCTAATTAAGCTCTGCTAATTAATGAGACTTTGAATGCAGCCACCTGCGAGGCAGCTTTGGGTGCCCAGAGCTCACCTGTGCAAGGGACCCACGGAGAGACACCACATTAACAACACCCACTTGGCCATGCTCCTTTTGTGAGCCAGTGGAAAACTTTTCCAGGGGATCTCTATGCTTTGTGTGACAGTTGTTTCTTGGCAGCTGGGTCCAGATCTCCGTAATGAATATTTTTTCCTCTTCTAAGCCAAAATAAACCCTCTTTTTAACATCCCTGCCTCCATAGGTTCCAACAGGTCTTGCTGGAGCTGTGTCTTTTGTACAGTGGTGTGTTGGCTATTGGGAAGTGAGGAATTATGCTCAGATTTTTGCTTTATTCGCTTTTATCGTGGCATTGTGACTGGGTTAAATCCGTGGAGGGAACATGATTGCTCTTCCATTACCTGAATAAATGGAGCAGGTATTAAAAAGCACCAGAGGTGGCTTCCCTGGGTCCTGGAGGCTGAAATAAGCCAGGGAGATAGGAAAGGACTGGCTGTGAAAGCAATCCTTCCTCACCTGTTTATCTGAGCTTTCCCAGGAATGCTCCTTGAATAGCCCTGTAATAAACCAAGGCCCAGGGAGTCACAAAGGCTTCGTAATCAGGTGAAGCGAGAAGGTTGGGAAGCACCACAGGACCCTTCCTGAGGCTGGGAAACCCTTGTGCTTACTCAGAGTGCTGTCTGCTCTCTCCCCAGGACTGTCCCCAGCTGCTGCAGGCCGAGAAGATCCTGGTGCCCGTGGAGGTGATCAAACCCATCACGCTGAAGGCCAAGAACCTGCCCCAGCCGCAGTCGGGCCAACGGGGCTACGAGTGCATCCTGAACATCCAGGGCAGCGAGCAGAGGGTGCCAGCCTTGAGGTTCAACAGCTCCAGCGTGCAGTGCCAGAACACCTCGGTGAGCAAGGGGCCACAGAGGGACAGACATGCCCACAGCGCTGTCCTCAAGGGATCTGGGGTGGTGTCACAGCCTTTCTTATCTAATTGAGGGCACTGGAGTTGTTTAGTCTGGAGAAGAGAAGGCTCAAGGGAGACCTTATTGCTTTCTACAACCAGCTGGAGGTTGGGGTCAAGCTCTTCTCCCAGGCAACCAGTGATAAGATAAGGGGAAATGGCCTCACATTGTGCCAGGGGATGGCCAGGTTGATATTAGGAAAAATTTCTTCACTGGAAGAGTGGTTAAGCACTGAAATAGGCTGAGGGCAGTGGTGGAGTCACCATCCCTGGAAGTGGTCAGAGGAGGTACAGACATGGCACTTCACAGTATGGTTGAGTGGACACAGGGGTATTTGGTCAAAGGTTGGACTTGATGATCTTGGAGGTCTTTTGAAGCTGTAATGATTCTCTGGTTCCAACCACAGTCAGGGAAGGGTTGGCTGCTAGCTTGAAACTGCCCTTTTTGCTCCTTGGACTGGCTGGTGCCACCACTCAGTTGTTGCCTCTGCCCCTGGATCCCAGCATCTGGCTGGGCTGGAGCCCCTCAGCCATGACCCACAGGCATTAATATCAGCTTAACCTGCTCACATCCCCACAGGGCCACAAAAAGGGGTTCCGGTGGGATAGATGTTCGTGTCAGCATGAGAGTGAAGGTTATTTTGGGGGAGTTTGATGATGGGACACATAAAACCCCATATAAACAGTCTGAGATGTGCCAGCATGTAATGGGTCAGAAAAAGGGTGAGATCACAGAATCCCAGAATGGGTTGGGTTGGAAGGGACCTTAAAGATCATCCAGTTCCAACCCCCTGCATGGGCAGGGACATTTTCCACTGGACCAGGTTGCTCCAAATCCCATCCGACCCGGCCTTAGGCAGGGTCAAACCCTCCTTCAGCCCTCATAGGCCCTTTGAGGAGACTCTCTGTCTCTGCCCACCTCCACTTCCCCAGCTGCAGTGCAGGATCTGTGACCCTCCTTCCAGAGAACCTGCGTGAGTCACGACAGTGCTGTCACCACAGCAGTGTCACTTTTGGGGACAAACACAATCACCTGCCAGCAGCCAGGAGCTGTGCCCACGTGCAGTGGAGGTCTCTGGTTCTCCAGAGGTTTCTCCACGAGATTCATGTCTCCAGGATATGCATTGAGTCATTCTCATTGCTGTGACTACGAGGTGATTTATTAGTCAAAGAGCTAATTACAGGCTTTGGCCACTTCACTGCAGCTCTGCCACTCCACACCGAGCACTGCTTGTCACAACATATTCTGCTGCATTAAGCAGAGCTGAAGATTACAGGCAGTTCACACATTTTACATCTGTTGCAAACAAGCAACTTTCAAACGATGCTCTTTTATTTGTTTCTCTGTCGCCCTGCCTTCCCTCTCTCCCTGCTTTTCATTACTGGTTAATGACCTGTGAGCATTCAGGTTTGAGGTTAAAAATGGATGGACTGGGAAGTTAAGGAGGTATTGCACTTTCTTTTTTTGAGTTATTATTTTAAAATGGTGGAAGCTAAAGGGGGAGTTATATGGATGTGGGCAGAGATTATATCTGTCCAAAGAGCCTTAGCGGGCAAGAGAGACCTTTAATGACCCTTTAGAGTCATGAATCCTCTGGCACACACAGGCATTAAGCATGAATTATCTCAGGATGGTTTTAAGCATAGTTGGGCTGAGCAGGAGAGTGACTTCAGCCAGCCTCAGCATCCGACTTTGCAGAACCCAATAAAAGACTGGTTTTGACAGGTAATGGTGATTATTCCCACACTACCTGCACGCTCCAAGAAGTTGCCAGTGGCTGGGACTGGAGAAGTGGGGTTTGATGAGTCCCCAGACGGATTTGCTCATAAGATGCCTGAGTGCTGTGACAGCACCATTTTGACTTTAATGTCTGTTTTCCTAAGCCAGAACACTCAAGGCTCTGCCAGAGCTGCAGAGGGTGATAGGGCTGAGCCTCAGGCTTGTGCCAAGGCACTCTATGACCTCGCTGCTGAGTGCTGTCTGCAGGATGCTTCTCCTGTGCTTGGTGGTGGCTCAAGTGGATCTTTCTTCTCCAAAGAGAGAGTCTCATTTGGGAATAAAATAAATTCTTTTCTCTCCTGTTTCTGCCTCTGCTCTCCCTCTGCCCTCCCCTTTCCCTCTCCCTCTTTTTCCTCTTCTTTCCTTCCCTTTGCTTCCCTTGTCTCTCCTTTCCTCCCCTTTTTTCCCCCTTCCTTTTGAAGCAGCTTTGACTCTTTGATTTGAGTTCTTTCTTCTTCTTCTTCTTCTTTTTATTTTCCATGAGAAATGTTACTTCATTGTTGCTCGGAATTTGCCAGACACTGGGAGAAAGAGATGTGGAAGGGAGAGCCAGACAAAAGAATGCAACATTCAGAGAGGTACAAAAAGGCAGCAGAGAAGCCCTGGCTGTTCGAGCAGGTGGCAGAGGACACAGACAATGGGGAAGGAGTGCTGGAGATCTGTCTCCATCATGATTATTTCATTCCCTGCCAGAATTAGCATTCTGGCTGGAGCCACTGCAATACAATGAGCCTCTGCTCCGGGGGTCACCTGGCTTTGGAAAGAGCTGTCTGAGCCTGTTTGCAAATTGAACCAACCCCCTCTGACAGAGCTTTTTCACTCAGCAGAGTTGCTGGAGGAGGCACTGAATGTAGCACCTGCATTGCAGGCTTGGAGAAGGTCCAAGGGAGGGTGGGAGGACGTGCTGTGATGGTGTGTCCCTGAAGGGATGCTGTCCTGCCAGCAGAGCTTTCTGTTGGTGCTGCATGCTAGACTAAGCCATCAGTCCTGGCTTGCTTTCCAGCAGGAGCCTCAAGATCTGCCCCCTCCCATCTCACACGAGGCACCCAGGAGCTCAGATTTGCCTCTCGCAGAAAAACTTTTGCAGAACGCAGGATTTTTCCTACTTTCACACGGGATAGAATCGGGAAAAGAGCCTTAACTTCTGCTCTGTGTTTCCTGATCCCTCAAGGTTTACACCAGGGGTCAGAACCAGCTCAAACACCTTTTCTAAGTGGCTCCAACTTCAGTTAAAGATGCTCTAAGGACAGCCGGGTGTGACCAGGCTGTCTGTCAGTAATGTCACATCCTGCACTGATGGTCCCTGGGTGCTCAGCCCAGTCAGGAGCCAGATCTGCCTCTCTCCCTGTCTTTTTCAGAGATATTTCATTTGATAACAGCAATAAGTCACCGCAGGCAGCACCAATCGGGACAATTATTGCTCTTGTCAAGTGGTTTGAGACTCTCAGCTCTGGGCTTTGTCCTCTGTCACACCACCCAAGGCACGCAATTATCACTCAGAGGGACCCTTCCTGCCATTCCTTATTGCACTTGTGATAGCTCTGCCAACAGCCCAGACACGGAGCGATGGGAGGGGATGAAAAGCAGGGGAGCTAAGGAGACATATAAATAAGTAAGTAAAAATGCCAGCAGGAATGGCTGAAATTGCTGGATGTATCGGGGCAGAGAGCAATCTTCCCAGTGGGAAGCAGTGGGAGCCCCAGCACTCGCAATCAGCCCAAAATTATCAACCTTTGGCACGAGGAAGAGGGAGGTGGGGAGGGATGACCCACCTGAGCATGCCATGATCAGTGCCATTCCCTGCTTCAGTGGCTGATCCCACATCCTGACTTGGTTCCTCCCCACCCCTGGCCTTGGCACACCCTGATTCCCAGCAGCAAAATCCCTGCTGATGATTTTGTCTCGAATCCTTCACAGGTCTGTGTGCTGTGAGACCTGAGGTGGTGCAGCTGAAAGCGCTGCGTGGCTTAGGGATAGGAGAGCAAGTCTGTTCTATTTGTCACATCATTGCACTTCAGCAAGAGATCTCAGTGGCATTTGACTCCGTGGTGTGGCTCACAGTGAAGGGAGTGCTAAAAAAAAATCCAATAAAAAGCAGAGCTGAGGAAAAAAAAAGAGGAGCTGTTCACAGAAATCTCGGGGAAAACACAGTTATGGGTGGCCAAAAGACAAGCACAGGGCTGTGAGTTGTGGGATCAGGGAATGGTTTGGGTTGGAAGGGATCTTAAAGATCATCTGGTTCCAAACCTCCTACCAGGAATGTCATCCACTTCTCTAATTATTATTTATCTACATTTAAATGAAAGCGAAACCCCAATAATCACATGGACACTGTTGGCCTGGGTGATACCCAGACATGAAAATTCAGTCCCAGCTCTGGGAAGCAAAGGATCCAAGGAAACAAAATGACTGTGAGCAAGACGTTTTCTGCCTTTTTACGGCTGGAAAAGTGATGCAAAGTAAAGATTAAATGATTTGCACAGGATCATGCAAAGAGTTTGGTGGCAGAGCCAGGTACTGGAATCAATCCCCGGATTTGAGCTCTAATCATGAAAGTGGTGTCAGGGAAAACAGACCAACACTAAAATTCTGCTAAAATTCTGCAGAAGTTTCCCCACTATTGGACATGTTCAAGGTGCAAAGGGGAAATACCATTAAACCACTCTGGATTTATCATCCTAAGTGTGCTCAAGCCAAATCACCAAAGGACAGGATGCTTCAAGTGGTCAGGCATGGATGTGGATTTGCACAAGCTGCAGGAGTGTCTGATACTACTGGAGAGTTTGAGGGGCAGAGAAAAGGATAGTTGGGAGTTCCAAACATTGCTCCTGTGAATTACAGCAGCTCCTTCTAGCAGCCTTTTGGCATTTCCTGAGGAGAGCCAGTCTGTGTTCCAGGCAGCACAGCCTTTTCTTCTCAGTCGGGTCCCCAAATTGCCTATAATTTTCTGCTTTGATTAGATTATTGTGATTAGAAACCAGATTGGTCAGACTTAGGGGTCAGATTTACATCCTCTGGGGTGTTTTGCCTGTTTTGGAGGCAGTTGTGCAAGGAAAGGTGGAGAGACAAGCCCTGATGGTACGAACACTTTCTCAGGAGTGTCCAGGAAGCTCTGCTCTCCTGGAGATCGATGCTCCAGCCCTTTTTTCTGCCCTGAAACACATTTCCATCTTATTGTCACAGCTGAGCGAGTCCTTTTCAAAGACTCCTGTTGAGTTCAGTGGGCTTTGAAGAGGGGTCACAATGAGCGAGCGGCTCCTGTGGTCTGAGGAGGACGGAGCATTTCCTCACTGTTCCTTTGCAAATCGCTCCATTTCGCTGCCGTGCAGCCCACGGAGCAGCGGATGGGGTCGGGCGTGGGCAGTGTGAGCATCCTCATCCCAGCTGGCTTCATCCTTGGATGAAATCCCCTTCTTCCATGGGATTTATCTCCTCACATCCCTTTCCAGTTCTGGATCAAGCCTGCTGAGTTAAAAAGTCTAATGTGTGTTTGCCCCCGGTGCTACAGACAGATAAGATCTAAAATCCCAGCTGAGCTCCTGCTGCTGGCTCTGGGATCTTCTGTGGGAAGAAAGACTCCAGGAGCTTCCAACTTCCTGTCCCTTGGCAGCCCTGCCTGGGCTGTGCTTCCAGCTAAATCCCAAAACACACACAAGGCGCTGGTGAGGCAGAGCCCTTTCTAAGACTCATCTTCAGGCTTTAGGATGACCAGTTATTCCGTATGTATCCCATTTTCCATTCCCAATCAGCATTTTCTAAGTGCTGTGCAAAGCGGGTGTTCCTGAGTAGCAGAAGTTTAATTATTCACCACTTTTTAGGCACTCTCTTTCCCACTCCTGTCTCCCCATCCTTGCTCCCAGCTCTTCAAAGCTAGGAACAGCCCAGTGGTGTGAGTCCAGACAGCTCTGCATCATCTTGAATCTTGTTGGCAGCGACACCCAAAAGTGTCACAAAAATGCAAATCCCGAATGAGACTGGCAGGTACAGCCCTACTGCAAAGGACCTGTCTCACCTGGGCTGCTCTTTACCTCCGTGGAAACCACAAATACCCGTAAATTCCCTACAACTGGATCATAATCACAGCGTTTTGCAGATTAATGGCTAATTGTGTTTAGTCTGTGCAAAGAGAAATTACCATGCAAGCAGCTCCCACTCTGCTGTAATGGACAGAAATCACCAGTTACCCTTTACTCTGCAATTATAGAGCAATTAATGGATACAGGAAAACCTACCTGTAAAGCTCAGAGCTTTGGCATCTCTGTGGATAACCACAATGGCACTTTAAGGGATGGGCGACTCTTTTGTGACTTTTTTTGGCCTGACCAAACCAGCTTGCTGAGTTATATTTAACCTTGTGGTGGGGAAATGGTTTTCCTTTCAAAGTGGGGCTTTGTCCTGCTGTAGATCCCAGCGCAGTGGGATGTTCCTGCTCTCAGGAGGGTGAATCCTTACGTGTGCTGTGGTCAGCAATAGCAGCGCACACAAAATGCTTCTCCTCTTCTTTGTTGTTCCCTTCTGTCCTTTAATCAACCATCTCCTCTCCCACTGCGAGGCTTTTTGCGTTTTGGTGAAGTGTTGGGTGGAAGCTGCTGACGGAGGTGGGCAGCGGGACCTGACGGGCAGCGGGGTGAGCCCTGGGTGAACTGGCTCGAGATAAATCAAAATCCAGGTGAAAAAAGCACTCAGCACCACGTGGAGAGGGCCTCCAGAGAGCAGCTTCCATTTCCTTCGTTGGGGTCACCTCCGTGTGCCTTGACTGCCCCTGACAAGCATTTGTTTAAATCCGTCCAGCTCTCTCAGAAGTTTTTTGTGGCTTTTTAAGACAATTTTGCTGGAAACTGGATACTCCTTGCTCCAGCTGAAGCCTTTCTGGTTCTGAGCAGGGAAAAGTGATTGCCTCCTGGGGTTTACACATGTAACAAACTCTATCTGCTCCATCCCCAGATGAGAATTGTTTGTTTTTTGGCAGCAATATGGCACTGTTGATTTACAGTCTGTTCATGATCTCCAGCAGTCCCCAGACCCTCTCCTGCAGCACTGCCCAGCCACTCCAATTTCAGAGTTGTTTGCATTGATTCCTCCTACTGAAAAATAGCCCCCATTTGCCAGCACTGAATTTCACTTGGTTGATTTTGGCCCAGTTCTACAATTCGTCAAGTTTGTTTTGAATTCTTAACCCTGCTGTTGGAGGTTCTAACACCCTCTCCAGAACAGGGTCACGAAATCATCCAAGTCAGTAGTGAAAATTCTGAGTAATGCCAGACTCAGGACAATATTCCTTTTGAAACATCCTCCAAGCCTGACATGGAACCATCTGATTTTTTTTTTTGTTTAATAGATTTTGCATGAACCTTACAGTGGCCTTTCTTAGGTCATATTTCCCTGGTTTGTTTATGGGGATCTCCTGTAGGATAGTAGCAAATACTCTCCTGAAATCAGGATAAATCACATCTGCTGCCTCCCCTTTATCCACAAAGTCATTAAGCCTGTCAAAAAGGAAATTAGATTGGGCTGACACAATTTGTTCTTGACAAATCTATGCTGGCTGATTTTTATCACCTTATCATCTCGCAGGTGCTTATAAATTGATTGTTTAATAATTTGATGTACTTTCTTTCTGGGAAGCCAGGCTAGGCTGACAGGTCTATAATTACACAGTGGCTCTGTCTCCCCCTTTTTCAAGGGGTTTCCCTGATTTTGAGACCTCACTCAGCTTCCAAGAGTTCTTCAAAACATCCCTAGTGTAGATAACCTCATGTACACACTCAGCACCTATAGAATACACATCAGAGGCACAGCTGGATGGAAGACCCAGAATGTGTCATTTACACCTTAAAAGTGCACCCAGCTTGGTAAAATACCTTCCAGAGCTGTGCTCAACACCTAAAAGGTGGATTTCCAACTTAAAGCCCATCACATGCAAACGCACTTACATCATGGAATATTTTTCTGAGTGATAGGTCAAGAGGGAATGGCTTTTAGTTGAAGAAAGGTTTAGATCAGATATTAGGAAGAAATTTTTGGCTGTGAGGATGGTGAGGCCCTGGCACAGGTTACCCAGAGAAGTTGTGGCTGCCCCTGGATCCCTGGAAGTGTCCAAGGTCAGGTTGGATGGGTCTTGGAACCACCTGGGATAGTGGAAGTTGTCCCTGCCCATGGCATGGGGTTGGAGCTGGGCGATCTTTAAGGTCCCTTCCACCCCCATTCTGGGATTCTATGAATGTTCATCTAATGGGCTTTTTTGAGGGGCATGGTTTGAGATCCACAGCTTTGGGAGCATCCTGTGGCATTCTGGCAGGTGCTGCTGATTAGGGAGGTGGGTGATAGCTCCATTTCTCTTGTTCCCAACGTTGAGCACCACCTCTTGCCTCGTCCCATCCCCTCCCCACCTCCAGACCCTCTGTAAGTCTGGGTTTGGGGGTTTTTTTGTTTTGTTTTCTTTTTCCTCTCCCACTTCTAGTACTCGTACGAAGGGATGGAGATTAACAGCCTGCCGGTGGAGCTGACAGTCGTGTGGAACGGGAATTTCAACATTGACAACCCAGCACAGAACAAAGGTAAAGAGTTATTTCAACTTGTCCTTGGAAGCGGTAACCTTAGCAACGGGCCCTCGCTCCCTACACTTAACAAAGCCTCTACCGTCTCCCCGAGCTGGCTGGCGCACACTTGTTCTCTGCACTCTGCAAATTACCAATTTTTGAGTGCTTTGTGTGCCTCCCCCCAGCCCTCCAATTCTCTCATTCCACCTGAGAAATGCGACTCTCCCTCCCACTTGTGTTGCTCTCCCTCTCCCTTCATCGTCTCTGCCTCCCGCTTCTCCCCGCATTCTCGTGTCGGGTTTTTGCGCCCCTCCTTCTCCAGCTTTTTCTCCCCCTCTTTATTTCTCCTGCAGTGATGCTCTTCAAGTTAACATGCCAGGAGAGCAGGCTCTCTGCTCAGAGGCAATTTAGTAATGAACAGGGGAAGGCAGAGGGGGAGCAGAAAGGCTGCAGCTCGCCAGTGGGAGAATTATGAGCAAAATAAAATGATAATGATAAAAAAGGTCTGAGAACCACCTGTGTTTAACCACCACCGATGGCACGGGTTTGATGTGCCCCTCGCAGAGGGGGCTGCACATCCAGCCACGACCCTGAGGCAGGCTGGGTTTTCCTGGAGATGGGTGGTCCATCCACATCTTCCTCTTCCTTCTTGTCCTTCTACCCTGGAACCTTCCCCCCAGGCCACCCCTCCCCTTGGCTGCTCTGCATTTGCACCTCACACCTGCAGATTCTCTTCTTCTCACATCGCCACCTCACAGAAATTTCTCCCTCCCTCTCTTTACCTTGTCTTGGACACTTCCCACATCTTCTCCCACTCCATCTGTCCCCATCAGGTACTCCCATAGTGCTGTCACACCGTTCCACACCCACCCTCATGCTCAGGGGTGGTGCGTGAGGTTCCCACCAACACCGTGTTGAAGCTGGAGAGCAACACAGAAAGCAGCTCTTCTCCCCATCCTGCCCTTCTCCCTCTCTGAATGACAGAGTTCCTGCACCAAAAGCCCAAAACTGCGGCTTTTGAGGGTTAAGTCCACTCAGCAAACACAACAGGCTGGAGATTCCTGCCCAGATCCAGCGTTCAGGCACAGCCCATGTTGAAACTGCCACCCTGCCTCTACTCTGAAGTTTTCTCCTGCTCTTGCAGCTGTGCCAAGGACAGTATTAATTTTTCTGGGCCCAAACAGTGCCATGGATTGTGACAACCTTTAAAGATGTGGGTTGGAGGTCAGAATTTGGACACTTGCCCCCAGTCCTGCTTAGTTTTGTGCTACCATTATACAGCGAGCACCCCTGACACAACATGGTCCACACCAAGAAGGTAAATCCTTTTCTTGGGCAGTACTGAGCTATCCTTGGTGGTGTAGGAGTAAAACAAAGCTCATAATCACGTTGTAGGACTGTTTGTGCCAGTAACATGAACCAGACCAGGGGATGAACTCAAGAATCATCTCTGGCACAGGTCTTTCTTGGGTTATGCCAAGCCAAAATGTTGCAAATATTGACTAGGAAAAATCTGGGAAGCAGCACTGGCTGGTGGCTATCCCAGATGAATGATTTGGATATTATCATCATGTTTTTGGTCAGGAGGAGAGTTTAGCTGTGTGCCCATGGAGGTACCACTCGGAGGCAATACCACACTCTCGTGAGGACACGGAGGTGACCAAGATGCCACTGCTTTCACAGCCAGCATCACATGGGCTGGGCTGGGAGGTTGGAGTGCTAAACTGACCCAAACCTACTTAATTACCTACAGAAATACCCACTGGTAGCATCTTGAGCAGAACAACTCAGCAAATTTGAGGAAATCCAAGAGAAAATTAGGGAAAAGGATGCAACCCACGAGGTCTGGAAAACTCTGTGCTTGACAGATGTTTTGTAGGCTTTTTGGGGTACTTTTGGATACTTTTCTTGTGCCCAGACTGGAGAAATAAAGAGTTTCTGAGTTTTCCTTGCTTTGGCCAATACTTGCTGACTTCTAGGGGGAAGGTATGGAGAGACAGCTTTTCAGCACAAATATACCCGAAGCTTTAGAGCTTTGGTGCTGTGTGTAATGATTACAACCACTTTAGCCACCTATGGACGTAGCAAAACAGAAGCACAGAGGGAAAATCTCCCAACCTGCCCACAAATGCAGGGGGAAAAGAAATCTGAGAGCCCCAATTCTGTCTCCTTCATCTTCTGGGAGGAGAATTCTGCTATCAGGCCCCTGTGCAAACCAGGCCTGAGTTTCTACATCTGTAAAATAAGGATAAATAACATGATCTCATTTTGTAGGAGGACTTCAGTATTTTTAGGCTTTATTAGAAAAAACTCTGAGTGCTTCTAATCACTTAACAGCCCAAAATGGAGCTAAGCATTAATCACTGCTGTCTGTATCAGAGTGGAATCAGCTCAGTGCTTCAAAGTGCGAATTAGACTGAATTTCTGGAGCAGAAGAAGGGGTTGTGAATCCCTGGAATCAGCCTCGTAATGAACCACTGTGTATTTACTGTTATCTCTTGGGATTTCTGTCGAGTGGGAAACCTGAGTTTACACAGAGTTCTGGGCAGTTTCACACCCAGATTTAAGCTGTGCATTGACCAGGTCTAGAAAACTCTTTCAGGATAGAGTACTGAGTTTGAGGCTGGTTGCTGGTGACACCTTACGGCATTCGGTCTGTGGAAGAGGAAGGGACTGAGACCAAATCATTGCCCAAGCAGCATTTCCTCCAACCTCCTGCTTATAGCCCCTCACCATGCTGAGAGCAGCATCCTCCCTTCTGCTCTCAGCTTCCAAAAACACTTTTCATGAATGAACTAACAAGTGCACTTCATTTCAAGCAGGATATTCACGTTTTTCCCCCCATTACTCACCCACCATGAGAGTTTCCACCCTGCCTCTGACATGAGCAGCCCAGAATGCCTTCCCCTCCTGCTCCCACTGCCATCCCACCACTCTCCTGTGCTGTCTGCATCTCTCAGCTCGTGTGTGTTTTTGCTGTCCCTGCAGTTCACCTGTACAAGTGCGGGGCCATGCGGGACAGCTGTGGACTCTGCCTGAAAGCCGACCCCGACTTCGAGTGTGGCTGGTGCCAGGGACAGAACCAGTGCACACTGAAGCAGCACTGCCCAGCCCAGGACAGCCAGTGGCTGGAGTTGTCCAGCACCAAGGGCAAGTGCACCAACCCCAAGATCACAGATGTAAGTCATGGATCTGCAAGAAGCTGGGGTATTCCCTTTCCTTGGTTTGTTTTCCTGATATGGGGTTGGGTTGGTGATGGGAAGGACAGGGCTGAGTTCTGCTGGGTCAGGAAAAGCCTCAGGCACTCTGGGGATGTGAGGCCATGGTGGCTTCAAAGGCAGGAACACAATTTCATGTGTCTATAACCCAGGGGTCACCTTGGGTTAACATCCAAGGGTGTCAGAATTCCCACCATAATCCCCAAACACAGACTGCTGGAGCAACCTGAGCAACCCCGAAGCACCTGACCTGCCCAAAAAGGGCTGGCAGATGTGACATCAAGCCTTGAGCAGACCTTGGCCTTCTAGAGGAGCACCTGAAGGTGAGACAAGGTGCTCTGGGACATCTCTAATGGTCGGTATGAGGGTAAATCAAAGGAGCCCTTTGTCTCTTGGAGCAGCCTTTGTCTCTTGGAGCAGCCTCTCTGGCCAGCCCGGCTGAGAAGATGTTGAGTGATCCCAGAGAGCTTTGAGCTTTGCTGACAGGAGGTCAAGGAAGAGGGAAGGTGTAATTTATGTTTTCTAGCAGCATGACATGGACAAAGCCATGTCCAGGAAAAAAAACAACCTCCACTGACTCCAGCAGATTAAGGCGTTTTGTCTGTCCTGCCCCTGGCTGATGCTGTGAGGTAAAAAAAGTCTTCACAGAGCAGAGCAAGCCCTGTAGAGTTGTCAGGTTTTTCCTTGGAAGGCTCAAGGAGGAGGCAGGAGCAAGCCTGGGCTAGGAAAAGTTGGGAACTGTCCTATTAAGTGATAAAGAGAGAATGAGGGCAAGGCTGGGGGAAGGACCTTCAGGATAACATTGTTCTTCAGCAAGTTTCCCATTGATTGTGTTGACAGGGCCAAAGGAAGAGCTGGAGAAAAGGTTCAAAAAGGAAATAAGAGGATAGAAAGACCATAAAGACAAGGAGCAGAGGAAGGGAGAGAAGGCAGGGGAGGCAAGTCAGGCCTGAAATCGAAAGGGATTTTTGTCTGCTGTCTTAGGATGCCTTTGCCATAATGACAGGCACATTTCTGGCGTCACAGGACAGGCAGCAGGACAGACCTGAGCCTTGAAAATGAGGGCTCCATCCTTTCCAGCTGCCTCCTGCCTTGAGCATCTCTCAGTCACCAGGCCTTACTCAGCACGAGCAGCCTTTCAACGTGGCCAGGGCCTGATTTACAAATGGGAAAAGTCAGGAGGGAAATGGAAGGGGGAAGATAAGGGGAAATGCAAAAGAGGAAAATCCAACCTCCACAGTGGTGGTTTAGTAGGAATAATTAGGTGGGTTTTTTTCCTAGAAAGCAAGGAAGGCTTTTTAAAGTTGTATTTGATTAAGATTCAAGAAGTTTGAGTGTCATTTACAAGCCCTAAACCAATGTCTGTGCTTGAACATTTTGGGAGAGCAAAGGCTGGGTTGAATCTGTTTTTCCCAGATGTTACTGAAAATAACCCTTTTCACTTTATTTTGATCCATCTCCCTGTCATTCACCAGCTCTCAAAGCTCTCACTCAGTTGAACTGTTGGAGTTCAGCTCATTCTGATGTTTATGGCTTATTCTGGTGTTTTCAAGGTGCAGGTCTCTCCTTCACTTGGATTTATCTGAGACTGGAAATTTTTACCCCACCCGAGCCACCTGAAGCTACGAAACCAAACCCAGCCGGCCAGAAAGGACAGCTATGCCTGAAAATTCAGATTTGAGGCCTTGAAAATCACTTGGAGCTGGGGGAAATATTTTTTAAAATATTTTCAGATTCTCAGACCTTGCGAAACATTGATAGAATTTGGTACGGGGAAGCTGATGGATGATCAACTAAAGCAGAAATCCAAACCACAAGGACCTGGGCATGCAAAGGTTCTGAAGGTCCACCCACATTTCTCTGCCACACTTTGACCCCAACCCTGCATCTCCAGCCTCTTTTTGAAGAGCAAATCCCTCATTCTCCACCCTACAGCTCCAGAGGGGCCGTGCTTCAAATTCTGCCGGCATTTCCTCCAACAACTCCCCGAGCTCAAACAGATCATTGCAACACACGCTCATGAAATATTCCAGCTGCCTGCTGCAATCCTAAGTAGCTCTTGGAAGGCCTTTTTCTGAGCCATTAGCATGGAAGTAATCTCAAGTGACTGGATATATATCGCAGCTAATGGTAGGTCTGGAGCTGTGGGGTGGGAGCATCCAGAGCCTGGAGAGGAGCCAGGGCTGGAGCTCTGCAGGGAAGAGGAGGAACAACACGTGTACTCGCACTTGTAGGGGCACTCACAGCCCCTCCAGCACTGATCTCCCCCAAAACCCACATTTCTGTACCGACTCTGGCATTTAAGGAGCCACTCAGGGAAATTAAAGGACTTAGAGACTTGCTGAGCCACAAAAACCTCCTTCAGGAGTAACAAGCAGCAGCTGATATGAGCAGAGAGTGGAAATTGGGATGCAGCTCTGGGTCTTCCAGAGGAAGCTGAGGCTTCCTGGCAGCTTTTGTTTCCCTGCCTGGGTTTTCCTCCCCAAAACTGACAGGTCTCGTGCCACCTTTGTCACCTGTGATGGGAACAGGCTCCTCCTCTCCTGCTGTGAAAGCAGCCTGGTAACAGCTTCCTCTTGGGTGAATCTATGGCAGAGCTATGAAATAGGGTTAAAAAATCTCCCACGTGCTCCTGGGAGAATCCCAAGCCCCCATTTTTAAGGAAAAATGTGGGGTTTGAAGCTGACCTTTAAAAATTAAATATTGCCCGAGGAGGGATTCAGTGGTGCTGTGCTGGCTTCGCTCTGGGAAGTTTCCTGTTGACGCTTTTTGAGTCCCACCAAGAATTTTTTGAAATCTCATGCTTTAGACAGCTGTGGAAGAAGGGCGATCACGTTTTCAGTGAGTTTTTTGTGACTTCTGCAGCGAAGATTTGGTCTCAAACTCACCCCTAGTTCTGAAGAAAAGGGCTTTTCTAGCAAGGTGTTCCTTTTCACCACTACACTTCCTTTTATTTAGGGTAAAAATGTCAGTCATATGAGGAAAAAAAATTCCTCTTTTGGCTGGCTATCAGATGTGATGCCCATGTTAGTGAGCTCTTTGAATTATAAGTGAGCTCTAATTAACTACAGACCCACCTTACCTGACACCTACCTTACCACAACACATGAAAACCATCTGATGGCAAATTTAATGCCCCAAAACAGAATCAAAATATTCCATGGGGAACTCAGTTCTCTTACAGAGCGTGTCTTGTGCATGCTAAAATTTTGGGAATTTTAGTTTATCTTTTTTTTCTTATTTGAGAACATTTTAGATTGCAGTTGTTATGGGGATCTATTCCAGCCTTCTGGCACCATTTAATATGGTGTTTTATCAGGAAAGGATTGACTGACATCAGCAAAATAAGTGTTTCAAAAAGGAAACTTTGCTTGAGTAGATATTTATTGATGACCGGGACTAAAAATATTTGGGAAATACTATTTTTGGAAAACAGTCCAAGTTTTCAATGTCGAAACAATCAGTATTAGCTCCTCTTAGTGATGCCTGAAATAGAAATTTCATTTTCATTCTCATTTTTTAGGACACCTTCCTCATTTCCTGGACAATAACCACAAATACTTCCTTTTTCCTTTTTTTTTTCTCTTTTCTTTTCTTTTCTTTTTTCTTCCCTTCCCTTCCCTTCCCTTTCCTTCCCTTCCTTTTTCCTTCTTCCTTTCCTTCCTTTTTCCTTCTTCCTTTCCTTCCTTTTTCCTTCTTCCTTTCCTTCCTTTTTCCTTCTTCCTTTCCTTCCTTTTTCCTTCTTCCTTTCCTTCCTTTTTCCTTCTTCCTTTCCTTCCTTTTTCCTTCTTCCTTTCCTTCCTTTTTCCTTCTTCCTTTCCTTCCTTTTTCCTTCTTCCTTTCCTTCCTTTTTCCTTCTTCCTTTCCTTCCTTTTTCCTTCTTCCTTTCCTTCCTTTTTCCTTCTTCCTTTCCTTCCTTTTTCCTTCTTCCTTTCCTTCCTTTTTCCTTCTTCCTTTCCTTCCTTTTTCCTTCTTCCTTTCCTGGAAAACCACCACAAATGCCTCCTGGTTCCCTGTAGAGTCAGAGATAAGTCACACTCACTGAGGAGTTGGTTCACAACACCTAAAATCAATATCCCTAAATTAAATATCCCCTAGCAGTTCCTGGCTCTCCCTCCTTTTATTAAAGATGGGCCTTCTCAAAATTGCCCTTTGGGTGGGAATTACACCAACCCTGGTGCCAGGCTCAGTGCTGGGAAGGGGTCAGGAGCAGCTCTGCTCATGCCAATGCCTCACCTTTCCCTGCCAGCCCAGCTGCTACTGCGGGGCATCGCTGCCAGCCCCAGATTCCCACATGGCAGAGCCAGGGGCTGGTGGGTACGGACCTGAGACAGGGAATTCCCTTTGCTCAGTGCAGAGAGAGCCGTGCCAGAGCTGGCAGATGGCAGCCATGGCATCCTGAACGGGCAGCAGGGAACACCCTGTGAGGGAGGTGTTTGAACCCCTCTCAAGCAGGCAGTTGCATGGCAAAATAGGCACAGTGAGCAATTGGAAGGGCAGCATGGAGATAATTAAGGGGCAGCTCTGTGATTCCGGTGTTGTTCCAATGCTCAGGACACAGTCCCAG
Organism: Falcunculus frontatus; assembly: GCA_013398115.1. Lineage (NCBI taxonomy): Eukaryota > Metazoa > Chordata > Aves > Passeriformes > Falcunculus > Falcunculus frontatus. The sequence goes on along the minus strand of VZRV01002451.1, from coordinate 101,978 downwards.
TGCTGATTCCCACCTGGCTCTGAGCAAGGGTGATGGAGCAAGATCCTGCCAGGGTCTGGTGGAAGGCCAGGCTGGGATGCAGACATCATTCCAGCAGCCCCCAGGTTGGTTGAGATGGTTGCTCGTCTCCTGCTGGGGCTCAGAGGCCTCCTGCTCCACAAATAATCTCTTCCTGCCTGCCCTTCCAATGGCCCCAGCTCTCCCACAAGGGAAACTGCAGCTCTTTCAGGAAGAGATGTTGGCACAGAGCAGCTGCTGCTGCTGTCTCGGTCGCCATCCACCTCCTCCACACCTAAGCTGACACCCTGTTCCTGCTGTGGCTTGGCTGCTTTTATTCCAGGTGGACACTTTCAGCTAAGTTTCTGATGCATGACCATTACCTGCCTCCAGAAGACATCAAAATCTCTGTGTGTTTTGGGCTGGGGATTTAGGATTTCAAATGACTGGCTCAGCCCCTTCTGTCCTTGTCTTGTTCTTTCTCCCATTTCTCTCCACCGTGTCCCTCTCCTGCCTTTCCATGGCTCACATCTACAAAGTGCAGAGCTCAGCTGCAGCACCACAAATCCCTGCTCCCACCTAGAAAACATCTTCTACTCATCTGTGTATGTTTTGCAAGTAGTTAAAAGCAAGTAAATGAGGTCTGGGGCAGAATTCTGCGTACTCGGAGTATTTGAAGTAGGCTTGTTCCTTCACTTGTTCAGCATTTATAATTATGAGTGTCCCCAGTGATCCCAAAAAGTTGTCTCTTCTTTCAGCTGAGAGGATTCTGGTGCCTGGTTTGATTGTTCTCCTTTCTCTTGGCTTGTTTCCCCAGATCAACCCTGTGACGGGCCCTCGCGAGGGAGGCACCAAAGTGACCATCCGTGGGGAGAACCTGGGGCTGGAATTCCGGGATATTGCATCCCACGTCAAAGTGGCCGGCGTGGAGTGCAAGCCGCTGGTGGAAGGGTACATCCCAGCAGAGCAGTAAGTTGGGTGTGTGGCAGAGCAAAGGCCACAGCACACCTAATAACATTTCTACCTGTAGGGCTTTCCAAGGGATCCGTTCCAACCTGGGAATTGAGGAATGGAAGAGGCCATTCCTCACATACAGCTCAGGATAATCTATTTATTTAGTAAGCCATTTATTACTGTGTTTGGATTGCATATTCAGGTGATCCTCATGGCAAATGCCCTAAATTTATCCTGTTTTTCGCCAAGCAGTCACCCCAAGGTGTTCAATTCCAGTTTGGAGGGTGGCAATCCTGAAAAGCCTCTTGCTAAGTGCAGGAGTGATCATAAAACCTTAGAGCTGCCTCCACCACGCCAGGCTGGAACTCAGAGGGATGGAGCCAGACCTCAGCGCAGCATTTCTCTATGTATTTAAGTGGATTTACACCACCACAGCACTTGTCCTAACCAGAAGCCACCACTTTCTAAAGAATATCTTAGTCCTCAATTTGGATTCTGGATGGGACAGGAGAGGGTGGGTTAACCTACAATCCATCCCCCAGCACTGTGGGCTCTTTGCTCCAACTCCATGTTACCAGCACCACCAAACCAACCCCTCAAACTCTGCTCCTGGTTGGTGTTTTCCCCTCAGGATCGTGTGTGAGATGGGGGAGGCCAAGCCCAGCCAGCACGCCGGATTCGTGGAAATCTGCGTGGCCGAGTGCAAGCCAGAGTTCATGGCCAGGTCTTCACAACTCTACTACTTCATGGTAAGTTCCTGAAAAACGTTCTCCTTGGCCCTGAATTCCTTGGCCTTGGTCCTCTTTGCTGCCTCTGCCCGTTGTCCTTCACCACGTTGAGCCTCCGAGCTCTTTGCTGCCATTCCGGGTGCACCAAACTGCTCATTCCATTTCCTTTCAACATCTTGTTCTGAGCAAAAATAGCTGATCTAATTAAAGTTTTAACAGCCTAATAATAGTCCAGATTATTAGTCCAGTTACAGCTCCATGCAGCCACGGTCCAAATTAGTACAGAAAATTCTTATTAATAGTTAAAAGTGCTGTACAAGAAGGAAAAAAAAAAGGCTAAAAAACGGAAAACTTCCCTAGTATCTTATTTTTTTGGGATGTGATGCTCCTGCTACCAACACCCCTCTGGTTGGAGCCACCAGTGTCCTCCAGAAGAAACTTGGGGGTTGCCCCTACTCATTTCTACCCCAAGATCTTCAGCAGCACGAGTGTGATGCTCATGGTGGGGTTTCTTTCTCCTCATTCTTGGGATCCAAGATCCCCAGGTGTTTCTTCATCCCATCCACACCAGGAGCACTGGGATCAGGACAGATCCAGCTCAGGCTGCTGGTGAGCTGTAGGATGTGACTGGGGCTCAGTGCTGGTGGGTAATTGTTTCGGATGCTCCATGATGAAACGAGAGACATCTGCAAGCTTGAGCTTCAGTTCAAGTGCAAACACATGTTGTACATTTGACTTGGGCTTTTTTCCTCCTTTCTGATGATGTTCCTTGTCCAAGAGACCTGATTATTCCTCTAAGGCCCCTTGCTGGGGACATGCAAGTGTTGTCTGGCCTTGATCTCTGCAGATCTGTGCAGGTTTGAGATGAGAGGGTCCCTTTGTTCCCATCAAAAGCTCTCAACTCCTGCAAGGGAATGGGTCTCTTCTGAAATTATTCACATGCCTGAGCATTTCTTTATGGTAAAGGGAACTTGTAATGAATGCAAATGTCTTGGATTCCCCCCTCGAGCTACAGAAATTTCTCTATTCTCTGCATTTTCCGATGTCACTCAGGTGTTGCAGTGGCGGGGGCAGAGAAACACCTTGAAAGAAAGCCCCTACCAGGCAGCCAGAAGGGCTCTTTCCAGGACATTACACTTCAACGTGTCACCTTTGCTACTCCTGGAATTACTGTCTGGTTTTGATCACCCGTGTCCATCTGTGACAGCTTTTCCCTCCGCTTGGTGCCTTCCCGGCTGCCAGGTCACGAGCATGAAGTCACCAGGGTTTTCTCTGCTGAATACCTCGATACCTTTGTGCTAGACTAAAAAAAAACCCCAAAAATAGACACTCCCCAGCCTGTCCGTCACATTCCCTCTCCCGTGTCCGGTGCTTTCACAGTGGGAGCTGTGTTTTCTTGGCTTCCTCGGATTTTTCTGCCAGGAGGGCAGAGATGCTGTTGCAGGAATCTCAATGTGCCTTGGCATCCTGCAGAGGTGCGTGGCAGCTTGAAGGGAAAGAAGATGTTTGAAAACTAAGGAAGGGCATCACCTGGGAGATAAATATCACTTCCTGACTCATAGCAAATCTTCTGGAAAATTGATTTTCGAGAGTTTTGAAGGAAAACTTAGTCAAAGTTGGCCAATTGGTTCAGCCTTTCCCTGTCCTGCAAGAATTTGAAGAGATGATGGTTTGGACTCAACAAAGTATTTCATTTCTGTGTTTCAAGAAAGAGGTGGCTTAGTTTAGAGATGCCAGAACACCTCTTCTCCACCTTTCTAACCAGAACTTTTAAATTCAAATAGCTGCTCATTTGTTTTAAACTCATCTGTGCTCAAAACCTACAAATTGCATTAGAAAGTACAATAAGCCAAGAGGGAAACAAAGCTGAAATGAAATTTATGATGATCTAAATGAAATTTATTTTTTTACAGTTATTCATTTTCTTGCTGTGATTATTGCCCCAGTCTTTCAATGAAAAAAATATTACATTCATTTCTCAATTTGGGTGCTGAAGAAAGTTTACCTTTATTCTGGCTTTAGATGAAAATTGTGTCTCAGTGCAGTTGCTGTTAGCTACTCTACATTTCTTCTGTGTCTGCTCCTAAAATCTTCATTTTGGAGAGCATTTCCCACCCATCCCTTTCATTTTTTCCCCTCTTGCTGCTACTGTGGAACCTCTAGAAAGGAAACCCAGGTGCACAAACGGTGTTTGAGTCACATCTTGCTCTTCCCATGTTCCTAGGAGGAATGGAATGGGAACCAAGGTCTTGACAAGCTCCATGGGGTCAGTTTAGACCCAGCTCTGATGGTACTTCTCTGTGGAAAACTTGTGTGCAGGAGATGCTGGAGGAAAGAAAGTGTTGGGGAGCTGAGGAAAGTAGGTAAAATCCTAGAAAGATGCAGAAGATTTCCTGTCCTCTTTCCCTCGTTGTCACCTTCCAGCCTATCACCAATCCACAAGACCTTCTTTGCATTTTTTACCACCTTCCACCAGCGAGGAAATGGTGAATAGTCTGTAGAGTTTTGCTGTGAATGTGCTGTGCAATATTTATGAAGGCCACTGTGAATAATTAATGGTTGATCACAACCCTGAAAGCTGAGCCACAAACCCATTTGTAAGATTGGCCCGAGACACAGCAGCGCTTTGCCAAGGAACATTCCTGGTGTGGCCTGTGAGGATCCTCAAAAGGCCATGGCTGCTTTATCTACCCCAAGGAGAGGGCAGGGAACCCAGACAGGGGTGGGACAAAGGTCTTCTGGGTCTTTAACTCGAATGTTCCTCTATGATTTTTGAATCAGATGCTACTGCAGTGCTGTTGTGTAGGTTTGGGCACCAAGCTGGCCACCCTCAACCCATTTTCTCCCAGGTGGGAGGTCACCTCCTAGCATCAGCCATCATGGTCAGCAGGAATTTGCACTGGTTGGGCTGTCCACCAATAAGGGAATTGCCACCAGAGCTTGAGGTGGTACCCAAAATACAAAGGAGCAGGACTGGAGCACATCTTTTACATTTCCATACTCTTCCTGTGGTTTTTATCCCATTACCAGAAAATGGCAGAGAATATTCCCAGAAAATTACAGGCTTGGGGCAGAGTGGCTGGAAAGCTGCCGAGTGGAAATGGACCTGGGAGTGAGGTCAACAGTGGCTGAACGTGAGGCTGGGTGTGTCAAGGTGGCCAAGAAGCCAATGGCACCTGGATTGTGTCAGGAGTAGTGTGAACAGCAGGACCAGGGCAATGCCCATCCCACTGTGCTGGGCACTTGTGAGGCCCCACCTCAAATCCTGGATCCAGTTTTGGGCTCCTCAGGGAAGGGAACGGAGCTGGGAAGGGGCTGGAGCCCCAGGAGAGGCTGAGGGAGCTGGGAAAGGGGCTCAGCCTGGAGAAAAGGAGGCTCAGGGGGGGCCTTGTGGCTCTGCACAACTCCCTGACAGGAGGGGGCAGCCGGGGGGGGTCGGGCTCTGCTCGCAGGGAACAGGGACAGGAGGAGAGGGAACAGCCTCAGGCTGGGCCAGGTTTATATTGGATATTGGGAAAATTCCTTGATGAAAAGGTTGTCAATCACTGACATAAGCTGCCCATGGAAGTGGTGGAATCATTGTCCCTGGAAGTGTTCAAGAAACACATAGATGTGGTGCTCAGAGATGTGCTTTAGTGGTGAATTTGGAAATGCTGGGTTAATACTTGGACTTGCTGATCTTAGGGGTCTTTTCCAACCTCAAAAGTTCCATGATTCTAAGTATAAAACCAGCTTCCAAACTGTCAGGTGAAAACCATTCAGGTTTAAACACAAAAAGTGCCCAGCTCTGACAATAGATCCTTCTACAGAGCTGTAAGTCTGATTTTCATGTTCTGCCCTTCCTCCAAGAGCTGCATTTTGAATAGGGGAAAAATGGAAATCTTGCCGCTGTTTTTCAAAATGATTAAACCAGAGGGGCCGGGGAACAGACGTGGCTCTGTGTGTGTGAGAGTGGGAGCTGTGGTGTGTGTCAGGTGGCTTTATAAACATGGATTAATGGTCTCCAAAGCTCAATAAGGTGACTGCGTGATGTACCTGCTCGTTCAGAGGAGCTGAGAGCTTCAAGCACTTGTGTCATCATTCTTAAAGAGAGGGGGAAAGAAATAATCTTCATTTAAATGCATATAGTAGCTTTTCACTTGGGACTGAATGGAAAGTTTTTCTATTAAAATGCAAATGAAAGAATAAACTGTAACTCCAAATTTCTCCCTGAATATTGATGTCTCCTCTCTGCATTGTGGTAACAGGGTGATCTGTGCCTTCAGAGTGCGAGTATTTTATCTTGATTTGAGGAAGAAAGGAGGGTAGCAGGGTAAGAAAAAGAGTTTTGAGATTTGGGGCCTCTAAAGGAATTGTGCCCCTTTTCGATATATTAACACAGCACTGTGTTAGGCTTGGAAAAGAGGCTCAGAACATCAGCAGGAAAAGGGAAAAAGTGTTCAGCTGGGCAGTGCTGCTTTTGTGGCTGTGGGATTTCAGAGGACACCTCGACAGGAGCACCCCCACCATGTGTCAGTGCAGGACAGTTCGAGGCTGTCTCAACATCCAGGTCAGATAAGAAGAGGAAGATTTAGGGTCATGTGTGGGCATTTTGCACCAGGGCAGGTTCAGGCTGGACATCAGGAGGAATTTCTTCATGGAAAGGGTTGTTGAATTCCTGGCTGGTAGGGTGGGGAGGCCCTGGCACAAGGTGCCCAGAGAAGCTGTGGATGGCCCAGCCCTGGAAGCGTCCAAGGCCAGGTTGGACAGGGCTTAGAGCACCCTGGGATGGTGGAAGGTGTCCCTGCCCCTGGCAGGGGGTGGGATTGGATGATCTTTAAGGTCCCTTCCAACCCGAACCCTTCTGTCATTCTGAGAATCAATAAAGTTGAGTGATCTTTTCAAGACCAAACCATTTTCATCATTTGTGAGTTCCACAGTTTGGAGCTGGAGATTCCCCTTGAAGATCCAATCAAACCAGTTCAAGACCTGAGTTATCCTGCAGAGCTGGTGCTGTGTGACAGCAAAAAGACCCCTGAGCTGTGCCAAACAAGCAGTGGAGATGGGACTCAGGTGCTCCAGGCATGGAACTCTTTGTAAGAGTATTTCTGAGTGCCTACAAGGGCAGATCTGATTTTGGAGGGGTGAGAACAGACTGAGGTTGGGTCTGAACTCATCCCACTGAGCTTGGCATTCAAGCAGAGTGTCTCTGACAGGACTGGTGTCACCCCAGAATCCTTTATCTGCCAGAAGACATGGCCAACTTCAGAAGTCCTGATTAATCCTTGGGGGTGCCTCCCTCTCTCCACCACTAACAGGGGAGGGAAGGTCCCTCTGCTCCTCTGCTGTGTTTCCAACACCTCCCTTTGCCTCCGCAGACTCTGACCCTCTCTGACCTGAAGCCAAAGCGAGGACCAGTGTCGGGTGGCACGCAGGTGACAATCACAGGCAACAACCTCAATGCTGGCAGCAATGTCATCGTGACCTTTGGGCGACAACCCTGCCTCTTCTACAGGTACAGATGAGCTCTTCCTGCTGCTCATGTCCCAGTGTGAAAGATTAAATGCCAATTAAAGTCAAGAGACTTCTCCTGCAGCCCTGACACCCTGCCCCTCAAGTGCCTCCTTTGCCCATGGCCATGTCTATGCAGCAATGGGACTTGTGCATTCTGCACCATGCACAGCCTTGCTGAGCATGTTTTGGGGAGAGAAAATAGGATTTATTTCATTGTTTTGACTGGTATTTGATGTGCTTTTTCCCGTGGCCTCTTGTCAAATTTCAGTACAATTCTCCACGGTCCTGCGCTCTGCTACTTGCTCTGGGAGTGCGTCGTTTAAAAGATTCATTTTCATGTCCCTGCTTTAGTAGAGGTGACAAAGAAAATCTGACAACATCAGTTCGAAGTACTAAACCACCTCACTTTTATCCCAGAACAGTCCTGTAGCGCTAAGAAATGGATGATTTGCAACATTTCAGCTCTGGGTTGGCTCCTGTTCAATTGCACTTCAGAGAGGCTTAATGTCAGTGTTACCTGCTGGATGTTCCCTGATCCCTGTGAGAATGAGCCTGAATCCCATTCCCAGGGGCTCCCACAGCTCAAAACTACCCGGGGCAACACATTTTGTTGCCAGTAGCTATGGGGGCTGAAGATGAAGTTGGCACATTTCTCCCAAATATGTCCTTGGCAGAGGAAAGGCTCATTCACAGGAGACCTGGGAGCACTGCCCTGGGGCAATGCCCTTCCCTCTCCTGGCTGTGGGGATCCTCTTTAGCTGCCTGTCACGACTGTGGAGTGATCCAGCATCCAAAATTCAGCAGGGTGAAGTCACAGCTTGTGAGTTGAAATGCCAAGTGGGAGCTACAGCTGCTTGGAGATGCTCACTGAAGAGACTGGGGGATTTTAGGAGGGATTGAGCAGTGTCTTGTAAGGGAATTTAGAGGGCAGCTGAGGGTGCAGTCAGTGAAGGTGACTTACACCCCCATTTTAGGGGTGTAAGATGAGGCTGCATCACAAATCACAGGACTGGGGAGACTGAGCATGTTTGATGCTTTGATTTTTGACTCATTTTGAAAGGAATGCAGACCTGGAGCTGGTTTTGAGCCCCGCCAAAAACAAAAGGTTTATGCAGAATCCTCTTTAAATATAATCATAAAATGCTTCCCACTGTATTAGCACTTCCAAAGGTCCCAGGCACGCTGGAAACTGCACTTAAACAAGGCTTACAGTCCTAATGCAAAGTAAACTTCATGGTCCCAGACTGCAAAGCTGAGGTGCAAATACCCCTTTTATGAGCTGCTGCTGCTGCTGCACATGTCTGCAGGCAGGAAGGAAACATCCATCAAACATTTAATCACAGAGAAAGACTTCTGGAGAGAGGCCTGGTTTGGACTGCCCTTTGGGTTCAGATTTTACCCTGACACCCGACAGATGAGGGCTCTTGTGGTTTTATTTAAACCAGTGGAAAGGCAATGCCACTTCCCCAGATACTGCTACAGGAATATAAATGGTTCACACCGAGTTTCACCTCTACAGTGCGTAGGTTTAGATCACAGGATGTAAGAATAAGTCGTTGGGCTCTTTTTGACACCATTTTGCTGCTGGTAGCGCCTGGTTCACATTTATTCTCTCCTCCTCCCAGGAGATCCACCAAGCACATTGTCTGCAACACCACGGCCTCCTATGAAGGCTTTGAGAAGGTGAAGGTGTCCGTGAGAGTGGACAAGGCCAAGATCCACCAGGAGCTGCACTACGAATATGTAGAGGATCCCACCATCCTGAGGATCGAGCCTGAGTGGAGCATCTTCAGGTGAGCATCCCAGGGGAACCCTCTCCCAATTCCCATGGTTTTTTGAAGGAGCACTGCTGTGATAACTTTGGTCCTTGGCGTAGAAAACTGCTCTCCAAACATTTTGTCCACCAATTTGTGCAGAGATACTTCCCAGAGCCAAATAGATCCCTCGTGGCGGATTAGAGTGAAACGACACTGAATGATCCGTGTTAGTAAATATATAAATGTATATATATAGGTTTATTTTGGAACAATCTGGTTGCAGAGGAAAGCAGGTATGTGGCCATTTTGGTTGTTATTATTGTTACCAATATGAAAATATAAAAGCCTAAATATATCCCTTAAGAAAATGCGAAAGAGACAGAAGGAAAGGATGAGAGTAGGAAGTTTGCACTGCTCACAGGCCTCACAAAACTTGGCGGTTGCAATTTCGAGGTCCGTTGGTTGAAGTGATGGTCACAGACTGGATCCATCAGATGACAAGGGGCATCCCAAAGAAACGATGAAGAAAATCCCCGGAACACAACCTCTATTGGGTTTATATTCACTCAGGTTCAGGTGGGAACACCCAGCACGGAGTTTCCCACCGGATGATGGAAAGTTGTGGGTCAGGGACACCTGGATGATGGAACGTTGTGGATCACTTTGGGAAGATTTGACACCTCCTAAGATGACACAGCTGCCTCTTGCATCAGCCCAGTTGGCTCCATTATGTCCCATCATGGCCCATCAGCAGCGTGAGCACCCTCAGGCTCCATGTGGATGTCCCAGCACTGCCCGGGCAGGGGAGTTATCACAGCTGAGTTCACTTGATAAGGACAAAGACACAAAGTTCTCCCAGGGTTCACCTCATCCCTTATCTGGTCCCACACCAGCTGCAGCCTGAGCTGGGCTGTGCTCCCCCTCGGCACCTGGGTGGGTGCTTTGCACCTCAGCAGCTTCCCCTGAGTGTTTGAGCCACCAGCATCCCGGTGTCTCTTCCAGTGTCTCATTCTTCTCCCTAGACCTGGGAGGACTGGACAATAGTATCACATTTATCTCATCCCAAATTCCCTTACGCTCCAAATCCCATTAGCAGGTGTATTTGGGGAAGGGTGGCTTTGGTGGTCGCAGATGAGCAGCTGCTTCTTTGCAGTTTGCTACAGTGGGCAAAAGCCCTTCCATGATTTCAGCAATGTTTGAGCCATGAACCATTTCAGTCTCTCACAGTTTGCAAGCTGCAATTCCTACCTTTCCCACAGCCTTCATGGACTTGAACTTCCTACATTTCCCACAGCCTTCACGGACTTGATGCCTCAGGACTGAGCACTGCCTGTTAGGCCATGGTTCCTGAAAGCCCCAGGGCTCTGTCCCGAGATGAAACACAACAGGAGCTCTGCTCCCTGCCCTATCCAAGAGCCTTTCTCCTCGTTAGGGATCCCTTTTTCTCTTCACCCCCTTGATGCTGCTTTGGTGAATTCACAGGGTTCACATGAAGGTGCCTGAGAGCAGCGTTTGCCCTGCTTGTGGAAGGCATCAAAGTGATACCCAATGAGCAGCTGCTTCTTTGAAATGGCCTCAGGAACGGAGAAATTGGTCATTAAATGCACTGGTATTTCCTTGAAAAGATACAAAATAAGAAATCTGAGTCTCCCCTCATTCATCCATGTCATCTCTCTGCTTCCCTGTCAAACTGGACTGATTGGAGTCTCTGGGGATTAGGAGCAGGGCTTGTAAATCCCCCCAGTTCAGCTCCCATCCCAAAGATGTTTTCGCAAATCAATTAGTGTCTTTAATCACCGTGAGGGAATTTACTGATTTAGCCGGATTGAGTCTTTGCACGTTGGGCTTGGAGCTTTAGTGTCGGGATTTTCCATTTGGGGCTTTTATTTTCAGTCAGAGTCCGGGTTATCAGTGAAATGAGAAATCACTTTACTCCCTTCTAAAGCGAGTTCAGTGCTGCTTAAAAGGTGCAAGATTGACAGCCTAGGAGAGTGAATTCCTGAATATCCTCTGGAAAGCAGCAACACCTTGCTCCATCTGGCCTCAGGTGCGGCTGGGAGGTGAGGAGTTCTCCAGAGCCTGTTTGCTCCTTGGTTTCTCTGCTGAAGCTGCCAGTCAGAAGTGAAGAAGCAGCCAAGGAGATGCCTCAGGCATCGTTGGCAAAGTTTTGCCCAGCCCGGAGGTGCAGGGACTCCGTGTCCCATGGTTTGATGGATGGGATCTCCCCTCCCAGCTCCCAGAATAATGGAAATTAAAGTGAGGTGCTTGTTTAGGGGGTACCAGCTTATCTGTGGGGTATGGAGCTGCTAGGACAGATGGCTGGGACTGCACTTGTCTCATCACTCATGGAATCATTAATTGGGAAAGACCTCTAAGATCACTGGGTCCAGTTGTCAACCCAGCACTGCCACGTTCACCGCTAAAACGTGTCCCCAAGTGACACATCCAGACACTTCTTGAACACTTCCAGGGATGATTTGAACATTTCCAGGGATGGAGCATTTTTGGGTACAACCTCTCCCCTCTGCTTTCTTCATCTGAAATCAGGAAGCATCAACCTGAGCATCAACAGACGCCCCATTTTTACCAGATCTACCCAAACTCATCCTCTTTCTTAAGCACTTTTGAGTCACTCTAAAGGTGCACAGCCGTGGAGAGAGAAGATGGAATATCCAGGATTGCCATGGGGGTTCAGGGTGTCAGGGACATTTTAGGCACATCCATTTTAGGCACATCCATTTTAGGCACTGTAACTGTGGGGCTGAGCTGTTCCCAGAGAGAGATGATTGCCACTAAACCAGCTTTGCAAAATGCAAGTACCAAGCCTGGCTTAAAACCTTTCCAAATGCCATTTTTCAGGACGATAAAGAAAAGATTACTGCTAATTTACTTCCATAGCAAAAAAAAAAAAAAAAAAAAAAAAAAAAAGAGTCATGCTGGGCTGGCAAGTAAATAAAATTTTATGAGGCTCCATTAATACTTTTGATCTGGGTTTGATTTGAGTTACATCCAGCAATTACCTGAGTCTGCAGGCAGAAAATGATACTCAAGGTCTTTTGGGAAAATAAAGAGTTAAATTCAGAGAGCTCTTGGCTCCTCTGTTATTTTGCTGGGCAGTAGCAGGTCTCCAGGCTCTGCTCCCACCTGGCTGAGCATCCAGCTGCAGGCACAAATGCCAATGGCTGGTGATTTTTAATGCAAGGAACAGTTGTATTTACTTTCTTTTCAAGCCAGAGAGGGTTTGGGGGCGATTTTATGTCTTCAGCAAACAGAAAACTGCTTTGCCTTTTTCTTTCCCTCTCTCTGATCAGGTGCTGTGGCTGTGTTTATTACCTGTGATCTGAGCCTGAAAGCTCAGATTCCAACCCAAAGAGAGGATTTTTAACACAGGGGTTTAACACTGAGTGCACAGATTTGGTTGATTAAATAAAAGCATTTGTGTCTATATAGACACACTCACACACCTGTACATGTGTTCACACCTCGGATTCGTGTGGAGCACATGAAACTTTCAGCTGAATAAAGATGTAAAATCCCTTCTAGTTTGAATCAGCAGAGATTAATTATATTAGTAATGATATTATTATTAAATTAACTAATAATAGCAATAAAATAATACATTTCATTATTAATACAAAGGCTTACAGCCAAAATCCAGAAGATCCAGGACAGAGGAGAAAGAATAATTTCATTTATACAGTTTTGGGTTTTGAAGAATGAGCTCTCCCTGGATGATGTCAGGAATCTTTACAGGGAAGCTGAATTTTGGGGAGAGGGTACTTTTTCCTGTAAGGCAGGGAAGGGAAGGTCTCTTGTAAGCAGATTTGTGACTTCAGAAGGGTCTCTTGTGCGTTCAAAAAAATTCATCCATATTTTATGGAAACAGCAAAACGCGGATTTGCCCGGTAAAATTTCCCATTAGCAATTTCCTGTCATAGTTGATTTCAGAGAGAAAAAAACTTGAGATACTCAAGGTAAAAGGCAAATCTCAAGGTCAAAGGTTGCCTTAAGCAAGGACCAGTCCAGTCCTTGAATGAAAGACCATGAGGAGCCTCACAGAGAAGTGGCCCAGGAGTTTCTGCTGAAAGATGTGGTTGTGCCAGTTCTCTCTGGATAAACCCAAACTATTTGGTTCCTCAGTGTGGGTGCCACTGGAGGGGCTGGAGCACAGCTCAGCCAAACCTGACAGCTATTCTGTGAGTTTTCATTCATTGCTGCCTCCCCAGCTGATTAATAATGGAAGATAAATGAGGAACATTGAAAACAAAGGTCAGAAATGGGCGAGATCTGTTGGCTTCATCCTCACAGAGCGTTTATTCTCTGCTGTTTTCTCATTTATAATGCACGTGCTTCACCTTTCCTGTATGTGCAGATTTACCTGGAGGCAGGGAAGGGATTCTGAGCCTTCTTTTTACAATCCCATCGATTTCCACATGGCCTCCCCTTCCCAGCAGGAATAAATTGCATCCTGGACAGTTTCCAAGGGGAGTTATAGAGGCAGGTGCTGAGACTGCCGAGAGCACTCCTCACCCTGCGAAACCCTCGGACATGGGGCTGTCTGCTGATGACATTTCCTCATCCTGTCCCAGCTGTGTGAGCCCTGACAGGTGAAGGTTTTGCTTTCTTGGACAACTCTTCTTGCCCTCAGCCCTGGATCACGTTGCCCCCACCTCGTGCTGCAACAGCAGAGCTCACCCTGGTAGATCAGAGTTGCTTCAATTTGGGATGGCCAAAACAGCCCGTGCTGAACCCTTCTCCTTAATGTGGTGTTCAGAGCCAACCCTGGGAAGCCTGGGAATGGTCCTTTGCAGTTTCCTTCCTCCTTCCCCTACATTCCCTGAAGTCCCACAACGAGCATCGCTGGCTGCAGCTGGAAGAGGCAGGGGAAAGGAGAGAAGGGTGTTTCTGAGAGCTGTTTCCTTGCGGTGACAGTGGTTGCAGGGAGTGAGGAAGGCTCCAGCTATGTCTCCCCATAAAAGTGAGAAAATCCACCAGATGCCTGTGGGCTGTGGCTTGTATGAGTTGGCTTTCTCAGGAAATTGGTCTTTGAGCAAGGGGACACAGCAACTGGGAATCTCTGTTTGTGTTGGATCCTGATCTGCCTGGGCCACCACATGGAAACCAGGCCTTGTGCACACCAAGGCTGAAGACTTTGGCTCAGTTTCTTCTAATTGCTGCACCAAAGAGTTCACTGAGGTGACATTGTCATATTCAGGGTGAGGTTTGATAGCAGGTTTGATGTGGGGTTATAGACCTCAACCCAGAATCCTCAAGAGTTTTTTCCATGGGACTGTATCTGTGAGGGCTTTTTGGGTTGGGCACTGAACAGGCTCCCCAGGGAATGGGCACATTCCCAAGGCTGCCAGAACTCCAGGAGTGTATGGACATTAGTCTCAGGGATGCACAGGGTGGGATTTTGGGGTGTCTATGCAGGGCCAGGAGTTGGACCAGGTGATCCTTGTGAGTTCCAGTTCAGGATATTTTATAATTATGTGACTGACTGAAGCAAAATGGAAGATACAGCCTGTGGACCATTTTAAAGACCCCGTGTTAAACCTCTGCTCTTCTTCTCATCCCCAAGGCTTGTGGTTGTTGAGTCTTGACAGTGAGAACCACCCGGAGGCTGCCTGACATGGCAATTTCAGCAAGCATTTGTCTTCACTTATTTCTCCCCTTATGAATCAATGAATGAAAAATTATTTGTTTTGTTCTTTCTTCCCTCCCTACGGGACCGCGAGACGTGGTCAGATACTGTGCAACCAACATTTAGGACCACAGATCACCCATTCCTGGTGTGATGAGTTCTGACATCTGTTAACTGTGTTCATTCTTTAATTCCATTTCTTTTTCTCCAGTGGCAACACTCCCATTGCTGTGTGGGGAACTCATCTGGACCTCATCCAAAACCCTCAGATCCGGGCAAAGCACGGTGGAAAGGAGCATGTCAATGTGAGTAGGGCTGCAGAACTGGGGAGGGGATGTGCCACGGTGGGGACAGGGGCTGGCTGACAGCTTTGGAGCTGGAAATCTCCTATTGCAGCCCAAAAGAGAGGGCATGATTTGTTTCCAGAAACATTATATTGTACCTGAAGAACACAAAAAAAAGGTTTTTGGCAGGGCTGGAACCAAACTTCAGGGTCTTCTGAGACCTTCACCTTTCTCTTTGCTTCTCCAGCTTGCTGGGATTCATTTCAGGTAACCTGATACCCAGACTGGAATCCTGAGCACAACTGAGCATGCACTGCACAAACTCTTTTGGAGAAGCACCCAGAGTGTGAGATCTAATTGCAGGGTGGTAGTGAAATTTTGACTAATCTGTGCTGTGTGGAAAATAGGGGAAGAAATTTCTGTTTCCAGAAGGAAATGAAGTCAGGGAAAGATGCTGACACTGGCAACCCCAGAGGCTGAACTCTCAAGAGGCACAGGAGGCCCAGTTGAAGTGCAAACACACCTGCCCCAGACCTGTGAGGTGCAGAACAGCACAGAGATGACCTGCCAGGTTCCATGCTTTCCATAAACACTCCTTGTGTTGGGTTTCTTTCCCCAGAACTGTGAGGTGCAGAACAGCACAGAGATGACCTGCCAGGTTCCATGCTTTCCATAAACACTCCTTGTGTTGGGTTTCTTTCCCCAGAACTGTGAGGTGCAGAACAGCACAGAGATGACCTGCCAGGCCCCAGCGCTGGCTGTGGACCCCAATCACCAGTCTGAACTCGCCGAGCGCCCGGAGGAGTTTGGCTTCATCCTTGACAATGTGCAGTCCCTGCTGATCCTCAACAAAACCAACTTCACCTACTACCCCAACCCCATCTTCGAAGTTTTCAATCCCTCAGGGATCCTGGAGCTGAAGCCTGGAAGTCCCATCATCCTGAAGGTGAGATGGGGACCAAGGACTGGATGAGGAAGGACAAACATATTCTGCGTCTTGCCCCTCTGTGCCTGCCAGAACCCCCAAAGATCATCCTGATTGCACCCCAGAAATTTCCTCCATTCCTTGCCCCATAAGGAACCATATCAGAGTCACCATCAGCAAACGCCAAGCACTGCCCACACCCATAACTAAGAAATATAAATTCCTGATGCAGATACCTGCGTGCAGCCTGAATTTGTACCCACTGCTGTTCACCAGAGAATATTTTCTACCTTTTCAATGGGGCTGACACTTAAACACCCGGCTCTGTTTCCTTTCTTGGACATTCAAGAGCTTCCTCTCACCCCTGTTTAAACCCAAACCAGTCCTTTGCCATTTCTGTAATCTGCACAGCCATACAGAGAAGGAATTTTATGATGGAGCATTTCTGTATCAGTATTTTGACGTGGTCAATATGCAAAGAAATTATTTTACCTGCAGATGCTTTTTGCACGTTTGGAAAGGGGTCTGATTTACTTGCCTGATTATACTTAGTGAGAGCTTAATTGTGCAGGACTCAGATGGAACATTTCTCATCCAGTTCCAGAGAGGGAGGAGCAGGACAGGCTGTTATGGCTGCTTTGAGTCTGTAGCCACTCACGCTGTTCTCTGCATGACTTTGTAATTGGCTTTTCCTCTCCGTGTTAGCAAATGGTGAACTACAAATGTCATAATAGAATCATCTTAAAGACTATCTCATTCCAACCCCCTGCCATGGGCAGGGACACCTTTCACTATCCCAGGTTGCTCCAAGCCCCATCCAGCCTGGCCTGGAGCAGTGTCAGGGATCTGCCATCCACACCTATCAAATGCAGTATCAACACTTGTATCCCAGGAATGAACCAGGGGGGGAAAGAAAACTGTTTCGTGATGTTTATTTGGTTATTTTGGGGTGTGATATTCCTTTCTGTGCAGGGCAGGAATCTGATCCCACCGGTGGCAGGAGGCAATGCCAAACTGAACTACACCGTTCTGGTGGGTGAGAAGCCCTGTGCAGTGACTGTGTCAGACGTGCAGCTCCTCTGTGAGTCCCCAAACCTCATCGGAAGGCACAAGGTGATGGTAAGTGATGCATGACCCTCAGCCTCAGCTGCCTGGGTGGCTTGAGAGGGCACAGCAGTGCTGAAGAGCTGGCAGAGAGCTCCAAGGGGTTTGCATCACCATTGGCTTTCCCGGGAACATCAGGGCCCCTTTTTGATATAAAACCCTCATCAAGGGTAGCTTGGAGAAGTAGAACAGAGGAAAAGTGACCTGGAGACCTTTGTGGACAGAGAGAAACCTTTCATGATCAAACCCCAGCAGGAGAGTTTGCCTCTCTTCTGTTTTTGTATGGGCTGTATGAACCCCCTGGTGCTCATGTGAGAACATACATGTAACATGTTCCTACATGACATTGTTAAATTCAGCACAGTCCCCATCACTTATTGACAGGATGGTGACTAAAATTTGCCTTTATGTAGGAGAAAAAAAAAAAAAAAAGCAACAGGATGTGGACAATGGTATGACTGGACTTTGGGGCTTTGACATCTATAAAACTCAGAGTGCTCCAGCAAATCCTTCCAGGAACCTGTGAAGAATGGACCTGGTGATTACATCAGAGGGAGCTTCTCCTCCTCTCACCGTGTATTTATTTACTCCTTTTTTTTTATTTTCCTCTCAATAATTTGAATTCCTTGATGCCGTTGCTTGATAAGCAGCATATCAGCAGACACCTTGGAGCTGTACCAAGCTGTGGGTGGGAACAACAAAAGCTGACAACTGACATCAGTGTTTCTCATTCCTTGTGAACAACTTGTTTTTCTGTTGCCCCCCCTGCCAAAAGCTGTATATGTCACATATTAATTTATTTACTTATATCAGTGCAGTGAGATGCAGAGAGTTTGATCTTTAAAAAGATTTTTCTGGGAACTTTTGGGAAGCAGAGTTTATGATGACCATTTGGGGTCTTGTTTGTGGCTGCTGCTGGGATCCCTTGTAGTGGCTACTTAAATTCTCTGTGCCAAAGTTTGTCATCTGGAAAATAGAGGTAATAATCCTTTCCAGCCATGCAAATACACCGTGACTCTCGATTCATTGCAAAGCACATTAGGACACTCCAAGAGGAGCAATAATGAAGTGAGAGATTTTCTCTGTGTGAAAACCAAAGCTTTTGAGCACGGCAATAAATGTTCCCTGTCATTTTCATGGATATAATTAAACATATGGTTAGTCAGAGATGGACAAAGCCAATCCTGGGGAGAGAAAACTCAAAGCCAGGTGAGCAATAATCAACCCCTGGGGATCCAGCAGGATGGACATCTGGCCAGGCTGTACTAATTGGAAAGACTTCCCCTGCTCCTGCAGCTTGGGACAGTTTAAGTGAAGCCAGAGATTAAAACACAATCCCTTTTTGAGGATGCCGGTGAAACAAGGGATACTGCTGGGAAACTGGGAAGATGATGAAGGTGCTCAAAGATGGACTTTGCATCTGGAACCAGGGCTGGGAAATGCCTCCTCCAGCATGGCACAGCAGCTCTGCTGCTTGGCCTGGGACCAAATGTATCCCCATGTTTCACACAAACACCTCTTTGATGGCCAGGATAAGTGACAGGTAGTTCCTCCTCCTGATTCTGCAGAAGATTTACTGTGTGACCTTGAGGAAATTGTTGAACAAACCCTTTCTTGCAAAGTGAGGTGGCCACGAGCTGAGAGGGGGCCATGGGAGTGAATCAACCATCACAACACAGAGATGATTTCTGAGGGAAGGAGCAGTGGCAATGACACACATTGATGTCAACACGCTTTTGATCTGGTTCAGCTGTCTTTTACACAATGACAGAGTTAAGTATTTGAAAAAAAGAGCAAAGAAATGAAAGGCCTGAGCAATGGTTAAAAAGAAAACTCACAGGCAAGTTTTTGCCAAGGAAAAGAAAGAGATGTGAGGAAGATCCATGAGTGGCTACACCAGAGAAGGTCTGCGGGGAAGATGTGGAATACATTTGAAGGGTTGCTGGTATCTGATGCAATCTGGAAAGTCACACCAAACTCTCTGTAAGGAATGGAGAGATGGCCAAATGCAGCAGCTGAACTTCAGGGCGTGATTAATCTCATCCTAAGAGGGATAATTTCATTTGGGCAGGACAAATTTGCACCAGGAAAGACTCCTCCAGAACTCCTGAACTCCTACAGGAGTGGCCACTCAGACTTTGTTGGAGGAAGCTGGGCTCTGACGTAAAGCCCATTTAGAACATTTAGTGTAATTTAGGACAAATTAATGATTAATAGTCTCAAAAAATGGCCAAATTGTTGTTGTTTGGTGGGTTCATGTTCAGTCTTCTGGAAGGCAAAAATAGCTTACTCCAGAACCACTTGGTGGATTAAGAAATAAAGTAGGGCTATATGAGCATATTTTCTTGTGTGTCTTCTAAAAGCTCACAATAACATTGCAACCTCATAGACTTTCTTCTTCAAGAGGCAGATTCCCTCAGATCATGGCAGCTTCACTGCTGGAATTGTGAGACTTTCCCAGTGATGAAACCACCTTTAAAGAGGAACACACTGGGCCTAACTTTGAACACCTGCTTTTTGGAGCTTAGATCCCCTTATCATTAACGGAGAGAAATGGCAACTTCCACTGAATGAAACATCTCATCCCAATGTCAAAGATGTCAGAAGCAGCTCACAGAAATCACACTCTAAAAGTGGTTTTTCTCTTTGATGACTCTGGAATCGTGCTGCAGTGTCTAACTCGGATGTGCATGCGGAATATTTGGTGAGAGAAATCCCACTCATGGAGACAGGCTGCTCTTCCAGCTTTGAGGATGGACCTGCACTGGGATTTGGGATGGGGGTTGTTTGAGTTTAGTCTGACACTCCTTGAATGGACTCCTCTGACTGCAGGGCTTGGAGAAAGAGAAAAATGAAATAGAATGAATCTATTTATTGATCCACTGACAGGAAGGAAAGTGTGTGAACCAGTGAGCGAATTTTGCTGGGAGGATTTGTGACAGTGGCCTAGGGTAAAAGGGAACAACTTCCAATGCATGGATTGGGATGTGATTTTGGCAGTTTGTCTGCTCAGCTGAGCAGGTGACATTACAACACCAAACCTCGGGAGTTATAAGTGAGTTGGATCTTGTATCTTGAAATAGGTGGGAAAACTCATTACTGCTGCACCCCCAACTAAGTGTCTGAGGTTCCTTGGCCACTGAAAATGCTCTACAAGCCGTCAGTGTCATGGGACCAAGTGGTCATCTTGAAACTCTGTTACCTGATCAGATGAGTTTAGGATTAGTTTTGTTTTTCATCGTGGACATTTTATCTTCTAGACCCCATCCCAAAATGGCATGAGAGGATCTTGTGGGTGGAAGTCAGCTGTTTTCAGACATTCACTTTGGACTCGTCTGTGACATAAGGGTTGTAGTTGTGTCTCTTTGGCCAGGACCCACTGAGGAGCAGCCTACACCTGGTGGTAGAGCAAAACAACCATCTTCCCTGAGGTTGCAACTGGAACTGGAATAACTTCTAGGAGATGATAAGGTCACAGAGATTCATGTTCCCAGAAAGGGTTGGGGTGGAGAGCACCCGGGAAAATTCATTAACTCGTGATTCTGCTCCATAGTCTCTTCTGCTGGCTCCATCTGGGCCAGTTTCTTCCTCCTTCAGCCTAGAGAGGAAAACCTGAGTAGGTGCCTGAGCTGAGATGTGGGTAGCCCTGGGATTAATATGTTCCCAGGCAGGCTGGGGGCAAACAGAGTCACTGAGAGCCAGTGGGATGAAGGACAAGGCTGAACACCAGGCTGGGGTGTGGGGGAGAAACATGAGGAGATGCGAGGGACAACTCCTCACGACAGAGGAAGAAAGCAGTTTAATTCCACACTGCAGTGGTCCCAGGTGCAATGGGAGTAGGAGACACTCAGCCCTGGGGTCTTGTCTGCATTTCTGCCTGGCAGCAAGAGTTTGCCCTTTGTTCAGGGCCAGCTGTGCCTCTCTGACACAGCTCAGCTGGGGTGAAGTGATGGGGCTCATCGTCCTTCGAGCTCTTTGCACGGCATCTTCCCAGCTTTCTGCTGATCTACAACCACCATTCCCAAACCACAGCTCAGCCCTAGAAGTCTTTTTATACCTCAGGCCAGCCAGCAGAGATTTTCTTCCACCACTCAAGCTTTTCCTACTCTACAAATAGCTTTGAACAGCCTTGTAGTAGCCTGAAGCCAGCAGTATCCTGTGGAATTCCTGTTGGGAGCGTTGTTCATGTTGTAAAAAGGTGCTCTGAGGGCCTTGCTTCAGCAGAACATTTAGTTGGGCTTGCAGCAGGAACGCTTGCAGGGTTTCCTTCTGGTTGTTAAAAGCAAGGCCCTTGCACAGCAGCTTCTTCCAGAGACTAGAAGAAGCTCTGGGAACCTCTGGATGTAGGTGGAGAACAAAAAGCTGTGTTCAACTCCTACTGGTGAGCATCTGCAGTTGCCCTGACAATGTGTAGCTAAAAAGGGGGGTGTAAAAAGCATAGGCCGGGCTTTGTGGGGTTTGTGGTGTTGTTTTACTTCCCCAGAGGCTTCCAAGAACAGTTTTATCTGGTGGTAGAGTCAAAAGAAAATATTGACTCTGATTTCTGCAGTCCCACTGTACTCACTGGGTCAGGTGTCCCCTGTCCCACTGTGGGGTTAGGACCCATCAGACCATAACCATGAACTCTGTGTTCTGTGTGTATTTTGGGACTAAGTGACATCAGTGCCCCATACGACGCATCAGGATGGGGAAAGAAAAATCCAGAATGAAATCCAAACTGATATTGAGAA
This sequence comes from Falcunculus frontatus, assembly GCA_013398115.1. Classification (NCBI taxonomy): domain Eukaryota; kingdom Metazoa; phylum Chordata; class Aves; order Passeriformes; genus Falcunculus; species Falcunculus frontatus. The sequence goes on along the minus strand of VZRV01002451.1, from coordinate 80,362 downwards.
ATCGTGACTGCTGACTTGTCTCGCCACAAGTCCTTTTCTTGTTGGGTTCGTGGTGGCTCTGACAACAGAGGTGATTCTGTCTGGCATTTCTGATGTTTTTAAGCTGTTCCATATCCAAATACCTCCCCTTTTGCCTTGGGAGACAAGGGGACGTCACCATTCACTCTCAGCCAGGACGATGATGGAGTTCCTCTGTGTTCCTGCTTGCTTGACAGTTTCAATGCAGCTCTTCGCTGCTTTCCCTCTAGGCTCGTGTAGGAGGGATGGAGTTCTCTCCAGGGATGGTCTACATCTCCCCAGACAGCCCTCTCAGCTTGCCTGCCATCGTCAGCATCGCGGTGGCCGGTGGGCTGCTCATCATCTTCATCGTGGCCGTGCTGATCGCGTACAAGCGCAAGTCCAGGGAGAGCGACCTCACCCTCAAGCGCCTGCAGATGCAGATGGACAACCTGGAGTCCAGGGTGGCCCTGGAGTGCAAAGAAGGTAGGATGAGGAAGGCAGGAGGACACTGTGTCAGTGTTGGTGATGCCTTTTCTTGGTCTTAAAATCAAGAGCCAAACACGGTTAGAAGGGAAAAAGGGATTTTACCTTGGTATTTATTTTAAGGATCCTTGGTGCACTCCGTCCAGGTGGAGCACGCTGGAATGCACATCCAAATGCACACCAAAATGCACCCCCGTGGGCACCCCCGCAATGCACGCCCACAATGGTTTGGGTATAAAATTCTAGGCTTTTCCAATTAGCATATTTATCAAAGATTCCCCAATGAGAGGCTGAGCGAACCCCCCTCTCTGAGGAACCTTCCCCCCCTGGACAGGCCTACCTCAGTTTACAAAATGTGTTCCAGAGAAGACCTTGGTGTCTGAGGCTTCTGAGATGTTTGGTCTCCTGGTTTAACAGAATACTGGGCCTATGATGGTTATCAAACCTGAAGGATTAGAAGTCTGTGGGCTACAAGGCCCTTAAGAATACATAAAAGTTATACAAAAGAGTCTATAGAGGGAGTATATATAAAAAGCAAAAAAGCATCATGGCACCATTGGTAGAAGGGAGCCATCCAGCCACAAAGTTTTGAGCCAAAATATCACAGCGTTGAGCCCTGTGGGTGTGGCTCAAGCCTGGATCCGATCTGACTTTCCCCGTTTTCCCTGAATCCGGACTTTCTCCACCCTGTCCGAACTGGATTTGGTAATTCAAAGTCCGCAGGAAGCCTGGGCACGTGTCCCTGGGGAAAGGCTATGCTGTAGGAAAGGGACACTGCTCTTGTCCACCTTCTTCCTCTCCATGTGTTGCCTCTCCTTGCATGAGTGTCTGGGGGCTTTTCCCATCCTGGTGAGGGTGATCTGGATTTTCACTGCTCCATGAGTTGTTCTGTTTCTGTGCCAGCCTTTGCAGAGCTGCAGACAGATATCCATGAGCTGACGAGTGACCTGGATGGAGCTGGGATCCCTTTCCTCGACTACCGAACCTACACGATGAGGGTTCTTTTCCCTGGCATTGAAGATCATCCAGTCCTGAGGGATCTGGAGGTAAAACAACAACATTTCCTGCTTCTGGCTTCTCTCGTGCCTCCCTGTTCAGTCCTCAATTCCAGATATTCTGTGTCAGTGATGGGGATGTGATGACTTGATTATGCTGTGTCCTACTAGGGGTGAAACAGGTCCTGATTAGAAATCTGGGTTGAAAGGGGAAATGTTTGCTGCTATCTTAGATCACAAATTGTTTAGGTTGTAAAAGACCTCTAAGATCACTGAGCCCAACCGTTAACCCAGCGCTGCCAATTCCACCACTAAACCATGTCCCCAAGTGCCACATCCACACACTTTTGAGCACTTCTAGGGATTGTGATCCCACCACTTCCCTGGGAAGCCTGTTCCAGCTCCCGATCAGCCCTTCAGTGGAGAAATTTTTCCTAATATCCAATCTAAATGTCCCCTGGCACAACTTTAAGGTCATTTCCTCTCACCTCGTCACTTGTTACCTGTTAAATTCTGTCTGACCACTCACTTATTTGGTAGACTCTCATAACTCCATAAGCATTAGGTCTACCCAATTAAGCTTTGCTTTGGTCTTAACCCTTCTGTGGCTTGATTTTTAGACTGGATTTAATATTTTCTGCCGTGCAGGGGCAAGGAAAATGAGTTGTATGACAGAGGAGCATGTTTGCCTATGTCATCCAGCTTTGCATGACCCTCACACTGCCAAGAGGCCAGGGGTTTTTTGTGGCAACCCCTATAAGGTATCCCCCTGTCACTGAGGGAGGTTCACCTTCGCTGCACTCTAATTTGCAGTGAGATCAGAAAACCACAGTGTCAGTCCGACCATACCCTGCCCACATCTTCCTCCTCCACCTCAACTCTCTGGAGGGGGAGTGGGAGGACAGCGAGACGTTATTCACAAATCCTGGGGTCTACACAGAGCCTGTGTTACCTGAGAGGTGTGACAGGAGCTTGATGGGAGCCCAGGTAAGGACTGCCAGGCTAAAATCTGCTCCAGGCTCTGGCACATGGACAGGCTCTGCTCTAGGAATACCTGGGCCGGAGAATCAAAAGCTACGCCATGGCCAAGGTGTTGGCTGAGCTCTCCGCAAAGGCTTTGGCAGGCTCTGAGCTTCAGAGAGTCTCTGGCATGGGCCTGGGAGATTTCTGGAGGGCAGGAGTGGGCTTGGTTGGCAGGAAGGAGGAGCAGGAGCTGGCAAAGGCAGGCCCACGCTTGGCTGGCTGTGTAATCAGAGATTCCTGCTCGGTTTTGCTCCTGCCATTCGGAAGAGCCAAAATTCATCCGACTGTGTGGAGAGAGACATTAAAAAACCCGATCTGTCATCAAGGAGGGTTTGTGGGACTGGGTAGGAGGCTGAGTTACACATAGCTATCATAGATTTGGGGTGCAGGTCAAGTGGCCTCCAGCTGCTTTCCCTCAGGATGAGGAGAAACGTTTCAGGAGAAACGAGGGGTGCTGAACCTCCCTCTCACATGTGTGCACACACAAACACTTCCATTATCCCCACAGACAACTGCAATCCCTACATTCATTAACCCCATCCAGCTGATCACAGAACAGCATCTGACCCCTGCAGAGGCCTTAGCACGGATGCTCCCCTATGCAGATACACACTGAGCTGATGTTTCAATCCAACACCTTTGATCTCTTCTCCCTTTCATTCCATTCATTGGTTTTTTCCCTTAATCCTTTGCAAAGCTTCACCAGCTCTCTCAGTGTCAACGTCTTTGGCTACCAACGTGAAGGCAGCTCTCATTCTGCTCCCTTTTCTGGAGCACCCGGAAGGAATTTCTATTTATTGCAAAAGGCCCCAGCACAGATCCCACAGTGAGGAGATCTTACTTATTTCCAGTTCATTTGCTAATTAACTGCTTCCAGATGCAGCGCAAAATACTTTTCTTGTTATTTTGTTTTAATTCTCCATAATAACCCAGGGATAGACAATATTAAATGTTCAAGCAAGTGAGTTAAAAATAATTATTGGCGGGATGGGTGGTGGTTTGTTGGTTGGTTGGTTGTCTCAAGCTATTTAGGAAGTAATTTATTTGCTGGATGCAAAAAGAGTTGAGAACTCTAATTTCCAGAATGAAAAAGTAATGACTCTATAAAGGGCCTTGCATTGCTTGGCTGTTTAGGCAAGCCAACTTATTTTGTAATAAAGTGCCAACTTTGGGTGGTTATTAATTCATATATGCCTTGGTGACGTGTTGCTCTGTGGTGAGACCCTCCAGCTTCCAAGGAAGCTTTTTCAAGGGCTGGAACAGCTTCAGCAACACGGAGGGATGAGTTTGGAGTTCTCTATTTAGGTCCCATTAATGCCTAGAGCCAGAAGGACCAAAAAGGGCAGCGTGGAGCCCAGGCTCCAGCACTGAGTTCCTAAATTCTTCCATATAAAAATGAGTTCACCAGCCTCTCACAGCTCAGAAATATGAGACTTCTCAATCTTTCTGTCTCCAAAACACCTCAGCTCCCAAACCCAGGGGTTCTGCTGCAGCTCAGAGTGTCCTCTCACACCTTCACCTGCCTCGCTCTTCAAACCAAGGCCCAGCTGCATGGCCACCATCTCGGTCACCACCTCACTGCATCTCTTCATCTCAAAACCTCACCCTGGCCTCTCTTTCCCGTTCACTCTCTTGCCGCCTCTCACAGTTTCCTAAAGCTGAACCCCAAACCTCTGTGAGCAGGTTTCTTGCAGGGATGAGAAAGAAATTTTGGATGAAATCAGAGTAAGACTCCAGTCTGACTAAAATAACAATATAACATGACATGGTGACACATTAAGGCACTAGAAATCCCTTTTGGATGTACTGTTCAGAGACGGAAACACAGGGCTGGAAAAATCATCTGGATGTGGCTGGGAGTCTTCTCAGACTTCGTAATCATTAGATGATATATGGATTCTCTTCCTGGCTCTCCTTAGCTGGAGGAGCTGAAGTGATGAGAGCAGAGAGGTAGCAAAGGGATTGTGACAATGGGAGGTTTGACAGAGGGAAAACGAGGGAAAGGGAAAAACTCCCTTTCTTCTTGTGCAGGTCCCTGGCTACCGGCAGGAGAGGGTGGAGAAAGGCCTGAAGCTCTTTGCCCAGCTCATCAACAACAAGGTTTTCCTGCTGTCCTTCATCCGCACTCTGGAGTCGCAGCGTAGCTTCTCCATGCGGGACCGCGGCAACGTGGCCTCGCTGATCATGACGGTGCTGCAGAGCAAGCTGGAGTACGCCACTGACGTCCTCAAACAGCTCCTGGCCGACCTCATTGACAAAAACCTGGAGAGCAAGAACCACCCCAAGCTGCTCCTCCGCAGGTAAGGATGCCTGGGCATGGAAGGAGCCAGGCTGGGAAGGTTGTGCCCGCATAAACATTGTAATCATCTTTGGAGATGTAGATCTTGCTCCATCTCCTCCCTAACCAAAAAGTAGTCAGTGGTTAAAAGTTACAGAAGTAACCCATCTCTGGATTTTCATGTGGATCCTCCAGAAAGTTTCATAAGGACAGAAAAAGCTCAACCCTTATTTTGGGCTCTTTGTGTGCGTACGATGTTAATTTATGCTTATGATTCCTTTTAACCTGAAAGTTCCAATCATGTTGTGCAGGACCTAAAAGAATATCACTTACATGGTGTACTAAATCCCTGGTGAGAGGATGTTAACTTCTTCCATCTCCCGCCTGGGACATGGATTTCCCAGCTTTGTTTCTTGTTCCCGAGTTAACTACAGACATATGGAGAGTCTTCAGCTGCATTGTGGGATCTCATTTCTCTCCCAGAGCTGCGAGTTCGTGGAAATCAGCAGAAGAGCAGGGCAACATACTTGTTCATACAGGGAACAAGTTTGGATTGGTGCTTCCTGGCCTGGTCTAAAGACTAAACTCCACAGTACTGGGGCAAACCTCAAATTAGGAATCTACTGCTCTGTAATTAATGTCCTTTCCTTGCCTAGGGAAGTGCTGCCTCTTTTCCCTTTAGGGTCAGATTAATCTCCTTTTCACAGACTGAACCAACCCTCCTGGTTCAAGGACCCTAAATAAAATCAAGGGGGGTTTTCTGGAGATGAGTGGCCTTTGCCATTGCTCAGAGCTGACTCTGAGGAGCCTTCAGTTGATTACGATGGATGGCTTGGACAGGGATGAGATCTCTGGTGCCTGCTGGGCTGGGAGGTTTTTCATCTGGCACACGGCCCACTGTGGAGAACCAGCAAAAAAGGAGCAGACGGCACTTCCTGGCATTCAGGGCAGCAATGCCAGGGGCAGAGACTGGACTTTGCTTTGGCGTCTGTTGACTCCATGATGTGATTCAAGCCCTACAGCCTGGCTGGTGACCACCCTCCAGGTGTCCCCAGGCTTCCTGTCTGTGTTTGTCCTCTGATGCTGGATGGCACTGCCTCCTTCCAGCTGCCTCCCCCCTTCAATTCCTCCCTTTCCTTCCCCTTTCTCCATCTCTTTGTCTTCCCTTGTTGCTTACTCCTGTCTTGTCCTGAGCAACCCATCTTTCCTCTTTCTCCTTCTTCCAGTTGTCTTCTAACTCTAATCCTCTTTGTTGGAAGTTAATCGCAGCCTTTGGAAGGACAGCCAGTGAACAAAGATGGCACATCCACTGTTCCAAACCCTGGAAACACCAGGAGAAGTCAGGGAAGGAAGTCCTGCACTGAGTAGCAGAACAGTCCATATGAATATCTTAATGCCTTGGGTCAGATGTTAGTGTGAGGTCCTCAGACTGCTCTTTGGAGCAGCTGGATTCAACCTGATTCTTCCCTTCCCTCCCCATGAGTCTGTGAAAGGGAATCTTTTGCAATTTTGGAGGTGTTTGACGGAAGGAAGGAGCTAGCAGCTGTGATTTTCCCACCTCACCCGCGTCCAGTGCTCATTCCACATGAAATCTACAGCCCCGAAGAGATTTTCAGGGCAGAGAGAAACAAGAAGAAGCAAGAACCTCTTCATGGCTTTGGTGAGAGCCAGGACAAGGAGGACCCACTTTAATTCATCCAGTCAGGGACTTCTCTTTTTTCTTGGTTTCTTCAAGTTTCTCCAGGTTTCTCTTGGTTTTTCTCCAATGCACGTACTGGAGCCAGCACAGGTTTACCCTATGTTCCTGATGTCCACACCACATTTACAGGTCTGAGTCAGTCTTTCTGTAGGAAAAGCTCACCCTGAAGCCTCGAGATGGATTTTTGTTTGATTGAGGACAGAGTGCTCAAGGGCAGAAGGATGAGCTCCGTGTATGCGCCACATTGACACATTGAGGAGTATAATCACTCCCAAATGCCAGGGAGATAGGCAGTGCCAGATAACAGTTCCCTGGAGACTTAGATCTGTCTCTTCTGAGTATTTATACAGCCTACTTGACATATGGCCTCGCTCTGAGCTCCTCAGATTTGATGGATTTATCCCCCCTCAGCTCTTTAGAGAAGATTCCCTCAAATGTCGTCAACTCCTTTTCGTTGTTGGAGAAACTGAAAAACAGACAAAAAGGGACTTGTAGTCACAGGAGAATCAACAGGGCAGTAAGGAATTTCCTTCAGGTTTCCTAAATCCAAAACTAAAACAGGGGACCTAGGATGTGCTAAATCCTGATGGTGCCACGCCAGACTTCCCACTGGGCAGGAAGATGGACAAGGACAGTATTTTGATAGGAGCAGCATGGCTAACTCATTTCCCATTTGCTTTTTTCTCCCTGGTCAACTCTAGGACAGAGTCTGTGGCTGAGAAAATGCTCACCAATTGGTTCACCTTCCTCCTCTACAAGTTCCTCAAGGTAAGAGGAGCAGCATGCCTGGAAAAGCAGCTGCTTTAATGCATTTCTTCTTGGTGAGGTTCAGTTGGGGTGAAAACTTCCCGGATACAAAGTTAAAGGCTTTTTTCACCTCTGGAAGGAGGTCACTGCCTAATAGGAGATGGGCTATGTTCTGACCCGGGGAGAACAAAGAAGGACACTTTGTTAGAGAAGCAGCCTGTTGGTCTCTCTCTTGTACAGAGGTGGGATCTAAGGGTCAGTGCTGAAATGGGGAGGATTTCAGAGCCTGACTGACATTTCTATGGAAAATGCTGTCCTTTCACCAGCAGACTGAGGTCTCCATCAAGTGGTGACCCATATTTTCAGTGCACAGTGGATGGAGATCTCCTTCCACCCCAGCTCAGAGGCAGTACTGAGACCCAGCCCAGGGAGGAGAGGAGGGACACTCATGAGCAAAGCTGTGTGAAAGAACTTGAGTGGAAGAATTTGAGGCACTCCCTGAGCTCTCTCATTCCTCCTGGAAGGTCTCCTTGAGGTTTGTGTAGTAAAAAAAAAATCTTTCAGTCTTTGAGCCCTGCCACTGACTGCTGGGGGATCCAATTTCCCCTTGGGGACCCACATTGAGCCTCAAGAACCTCAATTGCCAAGGCACCAAGCTCAGAGCCAGCCTTTTTGGAAGGAGCTGAGCTCTGCGCCTCTCCCCCACTCCCACTGCAGCTGCTAAATATCCTCCCACCTCACATCCTCATTTGGACAGAATAACCACCTCTGCCTGGCAATTCAAGGCTTTACAAATAAAACCCAACCCCCCTGAGCCTTCCCCAGGCACGACCAGTTCAAGGACGAGCACATGGGAAAGTTTTGAAGGTCCCTGGAAGGTATAATCAGTGACTTCGGTATCAGACCCCCGCTTTCAGCTGAAAGGAAAGGATATAAGGAGGTGACTCTCTAAAGAGCTGCTTTTATAATAGGCTTTTTTCACCCCACTCAGCTACTTGTCTTCTTGCCTTAGCCTGAACAGAGGCCTGATAAGGGCAGGAGACAGGCACACAGAAGCAATATGCTGCTGGCAGATAAGCTAATTAAGTGGGAGACAGGTGTAGGGACTGAAAAAGGGCCCACTTTGCTTCCGATTATTAACTTGTTTTCGCTGGGATTTACACCAGAGGAAAATGACCTCGCTCGTTGAGTTGGGACACAAGAGGAGAGGGTGAGGAGGGGAGGAAGAAGAGAGGGATGAAGGGGAAGCGAGGCAGGAGCAGAAAGCTCGGGGTGCATGGCACTAAGGGAGGGCAGCAAAAGTGTGGGAAGAGGACAGCAGTGAGTGGGAATGATGAGGAGAAATTAGGGACAGATGAGCTTTGCTGTGCCTGCCTGGGGGCTGCTTGTTGCTGTCCTGTGCTGGGCCCCACACATCTGCCACCACCACACAGCTCCAGGGGCACACCTGGGCCTGAGCAGCCCTGTTTTCCTGCAGCATGAGAGTGCTCAGGGAGTCTGTGGGCTCAGCCCAGACACCCAGGATGGGGCACCAGCCATCCATCTCCCTTTAAAACCTGCTTCCAGGTCATCTGGGACCCATCCCAACACCTGCTCCAGGGCAAAGCTCTGGCCTGGTGGCAGCCCCTCGAACAGCCCCAGCATTGCCAGGGAACACTGACACCTTTGTCCCATGACAGGACACTCACAGAGTCACAGAATGAGCTGAGTTGGAAGGGACCCACAAGGACCATCAAGTTGAACTCCTGGCCCTGCACAGGGCCATTCCCAAGGGTCACACCATGTGCCCAAGGGCTGGCTGCACTCTGTGGAAGTGGAGGATCACCTCTGATCCTGTGCTGTTGGAATAGACTGGTTCCCATTGACGTATCAATCATGAGTGATTTGGGATGGCAAACCAAGGCAGTCACTTGGATTCTTATTTCTGTCCTCCAGTTTCACCTCATGGTTACCTTTCATCCCTGCAGGAGTGTGCTGGAGAACCTCTCTTCTCCCTTTTCTGTGCCATCAAGCAGCAGATGGAGAAGGGCCCCATCGACTCCATCACTGGGGAGGCCCGGTACTCGCTGAGCGAGGACAAGCTCATCCGACAGCAGATCGACTACAAGACCCTGGTGAGTGCTCTGGGCACTCCTTCCTGTGGGCTTGCCCAGAATCTTCTGGCTAAAGGGGATTTAGAGAGCAGAAACCAGTGATTGACCCTCTGGGATGATGTATTCCTGTATCCCAGCAGGGAAATGCTGCTGAAGGCTGACTATGAAAATTAAAAAATGTGTTTCTCCAGTGAGGATTTCAGCATCAAGAAATAGTCAGAGGTACACAGTGCAGGGACTTAGGAGGTCAGCTCTAGAGCTGGTGCAGCCCTCCCTCTTGAGAAAGCACAAGTCAAAGAAAAAGGAACTTGATTTAAAGATTTCAAGGGGAAAAAAAATCCCTGTCACTGAGCCATTTGCCTCAAAATGGAATTGTCTGCATGGTGCAAGATATACGTTGCATATGTGCAGCTTTAGCTTCTGCTCTGAGATTACACCCTCTTCCCACTTGATTAAAGAGCATCAATTAAAGAGCATTAGATATCTCTTCTTAGCATGTTTGTGGGCCTTCATTCTTTCCTGGGTGCATTAAACCCACTGAGCTTCTAAGTCTCTGCTGGATGAAGAACACTTTCTAAGCCTGCAATGATCCTTGTAATTTTTTTATTTCCCATCTTTATTCTCAGCAAATCCCAAATTTTAGGACAGCCAGAAGATGCTCTAAACTGATCAGATTATTTTATTTGCACTTTTAAATGAGGGACATTCATCTCACTCAGCTCCAGATACCTCTGAGAGCTGAGTCCAATCACAGAATCATGGGATGGTTTGGGTTGGAGGGGACCCTAGAGATCATTTAGTTTCAAGTCTTAGACCTTAAACTGTCTTAGACCTGTCTTAAATGCCATCTTGTCTTCTGTAACTCCAGTCTAGAGCTGAGCTTTGATTGAATCCAAGTCTGATGAGGGGGTGGACTTAATTCTTAAAGAAGGCCACAATTTTATTTCGCCTATTAAAAACGTGACTTTCCTACTAAATTGGCAGCGTGGTGCTTCTCTGCTGCTACGTGTGGAGGTCTAAAAATTCAGAGGACTCATCACAGATGGAGAAAATGAGCAGAAGGGAGAGAAAAATGCAGCCACAGAGTGATCACTTTCACTGGAGGAAATCCCCCCGATCCTTTTAGGCTGGATCTGAAGCAGCCAGCAAAGGGTAGCAATTATACATCAGGCTGAACAAAGCCTTCCTCTGCTGGCTTTGTGCTGTTTGATGATAATCAGCTCTCCCTCTTACATCTCAAGAGCAGACAAATATATCCCGATAGGAATCTCAGCAGATTTACAGAGATCAGCTCTGGTGAAGGAGATTAAGAAGGAGCAGAATATGAATAGGATTGTTCTTCCTTTCTGTTTCTCTTTATTTCTGTTTTATTTTGTCCTTCCTCCACCTTCCTTGAGGTGCCTGACATCTTTTATTAAAAACATAGAGTTATGAAATAAAGCAAGAACTGATTCAGTGTTTGTAACATGGGAATTCCCACAGAAAAATGGAGAGAGACTATTTACAGAGGCCTGGAGTGACAGGACAAGAGGGAATGCCTTCAAACTGAAAGAGAGTAGGTTTAGATTAGAAATTAGAAAAAAATTCTTCCCTGGGAGGGTGGGGAACAGGTTGCCCAGAGAAGCTGTGGCTGCCCCTGGATCCCTGGAAGGGTCCAAGGTCAGGTTGGATGGAGCTTGGAGCACCCTGGGATAGTGGAAGGGGTCACTGCCCATGGCAGAGGGTTGGAATGAGATGATTTTTAAAATTTCTTCCAACCCAACCCATTCCACAATTCTATAATTCTCAGAAGGCTTTCCTATGCTTGGCTTTTTTTTGGAGTCTTTCTCCTTTTTTTCCACCAAACCTCACCGTATGAAAACCCCATGGAACTTTCCAGCCTAATCTGGAAGCGAGAGGAGGATTTCTGTCCCTGGGACAGGAACTGTAGAGGTGTCCTGGTCTCAGGAAAAACCACTCAAACTCAGAACCGGGGTCACCATGTGAGTAATCCCAAACTGTGCCTTTATCATTTAAATGCCACTAATCTGTAGTGGAGATCAGGGCTTAGCTGAGCCAAGCTTTGCATGTACACAGACACTCAGAGACAGCTCACGGCTGGGAGGGCTGGCAGATTAAAAAAAGCCCAAGGATGGAGTAAAAGGTCAATAAACACAAATCTGGAGAGATGAGATGTCCCAAGGTCACACAGAGTCAGGGGGAGAGCAGGGCTCAGAGATTATTTCTCCGTGCTCCCATTCCCATTCCTTTCCATGCTGACCCCACAACTGGCAGGACACAGACCTCAGTGAGTGACAGAACAGCCATGCCAAGTGCTGGTGCCCTCTTGGTGCCAAAATAATCACATCCTTGGGTGACACTGAAGCCCAAAGAAAGGTGGTGGGTGATGGATCAGCAACAGTGACTGTTTAGGAGATCTACATCACAAAATTTCCCTCAGAGTGACCAGTCCTGTAGGAATACAACCCAGGCCATCACGAGGTCTCTTCCCCACCAGCTGACATCAAAGATTGTGTTGAAGTCTCTGAGCAGCACTGCAGGAGCAGTGGGATTTGTTCTCTGGCTTGGTTGTTGTGAGTACAGAGAAAAGTTTCGTGCTCCACACGAGAACAGCTGGAAAACTCCACTGGAAAGATGGTGTAAAGCCTGGGGAATATGTGCCAAAGCCACTGTGCTCTGGGAATGGGGTTGGCTTCCATAACTGGTGTTTGAATTCCCTAAAATGTTGGAGGGAGACCCTTGAGAGTTATTGCAATGAACACAGAAGGGTTTAGGGGTTTTCAGGGGTGACCAACTGCTCCATCTGTTCTTGAAACGCAACAACAACCCTTTGAAAAATTGTCTTCACTGCTCCTCCTTCTTCCAGCTGAGCTGGAAAAGAGGAAAGTGAGGATTGCTGCAGTCAGGGTGTGAATGAATGTGGTTCACTCAGGCAGAGTTTTCCTGACACCTTCTAGAGCTGACACTGTGAAATTCAAGGATAACCCAGAGCAAATCACCATTGTCACCTTCCAGCTGGATGGTGAGTTCTGGTGTGGGGGGCACTGCTCAGCACCTGCAGGAGATGTTGGGTCTTCTGCACCAGACGTTGGCCTGGCAGGGCAGGTCAGATCATTTTAGAGAACACCAAGTGCCTTCTGTGGGGAACTCACCCAAAATCCAGCGGTTTGTATCGTAGATTTATCACTTCACAGAGCTTGCCCTGACTGGCATCAGCTCATTTTAGCTAAGCTCAGACCACTGAGAGAGGAACCTGAAGAGTAACTCAGTCCCCAGAACCAGGTGTGACCCCAAAGAGCTGTCCCAGGCTGCCATCACTGCTCCATTTCCCTACAGGTGTGTGTAATAGGATAATTTAGGCTGGAAAACACCTTTAAGGTCGAGTCCAACCATAAACTGAACACCAGTGCAGGCTCTCAGCAATCAGGTGGGATTTTCTGGATGTACCCAAGGAGTTTGCAGAGGAAGAGGTTTCTGTGGGCTGGGAATGGGCATAACCCATGAGGACTGTGGAGGACAACACCAACTAATGACCTTCAACACTGGATTCATTTCAACAGTGCCTTTTATGTACAATTCTGTGATCCTTTGAGATGAAAGATGCCCCAGAACTGTAAATCTGTGCCGTTATTACGATCTGAATTGATGCTTTTTCAATACTTCTGGAAGTGACATATAAATAATAGCATTATGATCTAATCAATATCTCCTATTTACATCTCCCCTTTCATCCAGCAAGATCACAGAGCTCTTTGTAAGCAGTATCTTCACAAGTCCCTCTTAGTTGAGCGTAACATCACCAAAGGGAGCCTGGTGATGGAGTGAGTAATTAGACTGATAGGATTTCACCCTGTTTTTGAGTTCCCACTGCATTTTAGGAGGTGAAGATGGAAAGTAGTGGAGAGTCCAGCACCTCCTGAATGCCACAGGAGGGAATTTAAGTCAAGTTAAAATTTGTCTAAGGCACCAAAACCAACATATCTGCACTTGTAAAAGTGCCACAGGAGCATTTAATGACCATGTACAGCCTGGAGCATCAGTGAACAGCCCTTTCAAGTGCAAAGGTGTGCTAAGTTTATAAAACTTTATAGACTTCACACTTCTGCAACCAAAAATGAGCAGAATGGTCAACAGAGACAGAGCCAAGGGTTAGCAGGGAGATTGCTGTTAAATACTCTGTGTTTAAGGTATCCCCCCTCACCACATGCTTTGCATTTATTCTTGGATGGAGTGAAGAAAATTAAATTTTCCTTCTGAGGAAAGAGAGGCCTCTCCAGTTGGGCGGATTTTCTTCTGTATGTGAAAGCAAAGGTTTATGTTGGTTTGTGTTTCATTTTTTAAGAAGCCCTGCATTTCAGATTAATAACATTCTTTTGAGAAGGGTCTGCTCAGTTCCATGGTGTGCAGATGGACAAACTTAAGGCTTTTCACTGGAATTATCAAAACCAGGCGGCAATGCCAGGAGGCCACTCCTGAATTAGGTCACCGTGACATCTCAATGAACATTTTTTATTTAAAGCACCAGAACCTCAGCTGGTGTTCATGGGTTTTCTGTTATTAGGAAAGAAATTCTTTACTGTGAGGGTGGTGAGGCCCCGGCACAGGGTGCCCAGAGAAGCCGTGGCTGCCCCTGGATCCCTGGAAGTTTCCAAAGCCAGGCTGGACATTGGGGTTTGGAGCAACCTGGGATAGTGGAAGGAGTCCCTGCCCATGGCAGGAGGGGGAATGAGGTGATCTTTGAGGCCCCTTCCAACCCAAACCCTTCTGTGACTCCATGATTAAGTATAATGAAGATACCCCCATGTGAAACCACATCTCTGTGCCCTCTCAAGGGAGGGAATACTCCTGGTACCCATTTTTTCCCACTCTTGCACCCTAGATCCCTCTTGCAGGATGCAGACACTACACGGGGGACAGCCAGAGGGTCCCTGTGCCGCTGTGAAATGTGTGGTGCCTCTCTCTCAGGTGCTGAGCTGTGTGAACCCCGACAATGTGAACAGCCCTGAGATCCCGGTGAAGATCCTGAACTGTGACACCATCACGCAGGTCAAGGAGAAGATCCTCGATGCCATCTTCAAGAACGTGCCCTGCTCCCACCGGCCCAAAGCTGCTGACATGGACCTGGGTAGGAGATTGCTCCTGGCCGGGGGGGGGAGAGGGGAGGTGGGAGGTGGCCAAACTCCATCCAGACACTTTGCTGCGGCAGGGACCCCTCTCCAGACCCTCTGCAAGGCAGAGCTGTGACAGTGACAGGGCAGAGGGGACATTTTGTTGATGTCTACGCTCCCGGCTTAGGAAATATTTGTCCCTGAGGACTTAAAAAGACCTGTACCCTGCTTTTCTGCCCACAGAATTCATCTTGGACAAGGGTTTGGAAAAGGCATGGGTGGGACTGTTCTTGTTCTCTTGCCAAAGACCCCCTGGAAAAAGGATACCTGGAGTGAGGATGCTGGGAGGAGTGAGGTGTCTGGATTTGGGGTCCACAGGCAGGTGTGGTACCACCACTACGAAGAAATGTAGAAAAATGTGCTCAGGCCATTTCTGAGGTGTCTGGTGGAGGGCTGGGGACTCCACTGTGGCTGAATCTGCCAGAATTTGCTCTCAGTGACCTTCAGTGAAAGAGACTGGGCTGGAAAATGATGGAGTCTATAAAACCAGCTAAGCTGTAGAGGAACCAAAAGGAGAAGGAGTGGACTGAGGCCAAGAAACAATTCACAGCAATAATGAAGGCAGGAATGAGAGGTCAGGGATTAAAGTTAAGTGTCTGAGTGTGTGTATGTGTAGGGGAGGGAGGAGTTCCTGACAGAAATTGCTCATGAAAGGCAGTTAGAATAACGAAACAAGCTGCCAAAACCAGCAGCAGTAAAGAACAGATCATGTACATCATCCAGAAAAGACCCACGGCGGCTCTGGAGCTGCTGTGAGTCGGCAGGGGAGCGGTGAGAGGTGGGGTGAGAGTGAGGGAAGGCAGGGCAGGGTGCCAGGGCACAGCAGAGCAGGGGAATGGGGTTCACAGCCACATCCTCCTGACCTGTCTGCTGCTCCATGGTGGCCACAGAGCCCAGATCTCAGACTGGGTGTGACTGGGAATTGTTGGTTCTGCTGTTGATGCCTCCTCCAGCCACCTAGAAACAGAGACTAGACAAGAGTAAGGGAATAAAGATAGGTATTTATTTGAAGGACCTTCAAGGTACACCCTGGGGAGCCAAAGGCTGCTTCCAAAAAATGGACCCCAAGATGGACCCCAGGTCACGAGTTCTTCACACTTTTATAGGTTTGGATCATTTGCATATCAGGGTTCATTCTCCAATTAAAGCCCCAGTTTAACGATGTAACTCCCCTCAGCTTGCCCCCCCTTAGAATCTTTGGTTTACACATTTTGGGCCTAAAAACAGCCTGGCTGTCCTTGAAGGCAAAGCCTGGAGAGGCTTTGTTATGTCTGCCCAGTAGGAGAGAGCAGGAATTACAGGCTCCAAGGAACTTCAGAGTTACACTCTAAGCAGTACAGAATTTGAAAATAGAAAAGTTAAAACCTAAGGCATCACTGTGAGGATGAAGGATGTGTCCATAAGGAGATGCAGGAATTTTACCTGCATATTGTAAATAAAGGGATAAATTGGGTTCTGCTGTAGTTCTGAGAACCAGAAGTGTGTGTGTGCAGGGTCCCAGCTGGAGCCTGACAATTCTGCATCCAGAATTGCTGCTGGTTTTAGAAATATTGACCTCTTCAAGACGAGACCAGACAGGGCTTGAAGCAACCTGGTCTGGTGGAAGATTCCCACGGAAAGGGTTTGGAACTTTCAGATCCCTTCCCATCCAACCCAGTCTGTGATTCTATGACCTCCTGAGTGGAGCTGAGGACCAGAAAGTTCCAGAAAGTTGGTATGAGCATGCGCACCCCTCAGAGGACAAGCTCGCCCACAGTGACAACACACTGGCTAACGAGCAGCTCTGGCCAGGAGCACTGATGAGGCAGGTGAGGGGAAAAACAGTTAAAATACAAATAAAAACCCCTTATCCAGTAGAAGAGTCTCACCAGCAGCAATGCAGATAACAAGGTGGGAGGAGCAGGGCTGGCATGGCCAAAGCAGGAACAAGAGGATGCACACATCCACCCACAGCTCCATCCCAGCTTTTCCACGAGGAAAGGATGCTCGTTGGCACCTGGCATCCTTCAGAGACGCTGAGGGCAGCAAGGGGAGAGCAGAAAGCACTGCTGGCCCTCAGGAATCATCACAGAACTCTCAGGATCATCCTGCTCAGGGCTGCAGAGGGGCTGGAGCAGAGCAGGGCACAGCAGATGGCTGCGATCTGGCCTCGAGACCCGTGGCTTTCAACCAGCAGCATCGTTTCCTGCTCCCATCACCATTTTCTGGGCTTTCTGTCCACACTCAGGCCAGATTGCTCGCACGGCAGAAAGCAAACAAGCTAATGAGTTGTTTTGAGCTGTTAAATGCAGGGTAGCTGCAGGCAGAGGGACTTGTGTGTGTCGCAAATGTCACAATGTTTGGCAGTTGCCCAGGCAACTCCTGGAGGGGGTTGTCAGCTGAAAGCCCTTATTTTGGACACCCTGAGGTTAGGTTTTAGTCCAAACCCCCAAATTGCAGCCCCCTGAGTAAAGACTTCTTTCCATGGTGGCGATTTTCGTTATTATCATTTTTGAAAGGTCTCTCCACACATGAAACACCCCATCTTTGGGAAAACATGAAGGTGTGACGATCAGAAAAACAGGAAATTTGCTTTGTGCTGAGGCATTTGCTCTTCCCTGGGTTTCGGATGATTTTTGAAAGGTGGTGCTGAGGCGGTGGGAGCTGCTGGCTTGGCTTGCACTCAGTGATGCTGTCTCAGTTTCACTGTGGACCATGTCAGGTGAGATTTCACCACCCCACCAGCCCTGAAGTGCTGGGATGAGGGGTTCATTTAAACTGGAAATATTTAAACTGGGTCTAACATTAGTATATATAGGGTAAGACAGAGTTTGCTTGTATCTCTCCTGAAGACAGGCTGGGAGAGCTGGGGGTGCCCAGCCTGGAGAAGAAGAGATTCCACAGAGACTTTAGAGCCTCTTCTAGTCCTTGAACAGGCTCCAAGAGAGGGACTTTGGACAAGGGCCTGGAATGTCAGGACAAGGGAAAATGGTTTTAAACTAAAAGAGGGGAGTTTTAGATTAGATTTTAAGAAGAAATTCTTTACTCTGAGGATGATGAGGCCCTGGCACAGGGTGCCCAGAGAAGCTGTGGCTGCCCCTGGATCCCTGGAAGTGTCCAAGGCCAGGTTGGATGGGGCTTGGAGCACCCTGGGATAGTGGAAGGTGTCCCTGCCCATGGCAGGGGTGGCACTGGATGATCTTTAAGATCCCTTCCAACCCAAATAATTCTGGGATTCTGTGATTCACTCCATACAAATATTTCCCAGGCATCTTTCAGCTCCATGTTCTAAGATGAACTTTTATTCTCAGCCATGGTGGCCCTTTCTCCATCCCAGAAACAGAGCTGAGTTTCTCCTCTCTTCCTAGACCTGGATCAGAGGGAAAGCATGAGGGAGCTGTAACGTTTTCTATAGGATCTGAGGTGCAGGGTGACATCTCCCCATCTTCCATCTCCCCACAGAGTCACTCCCAGTCAGGCATTGCTACAGCTCCAAGAAGCACCTCATTGTCAAAGGGCCCTGGAATTTCCTTTTTCCCAGTCAAGTTGAACAGAAAGGTTCTTTCTTAAAAAAAAAAAAAAAAAAAGGGGAAAAAAAAAGCAAAGAAGAAGTAATTCCTGCGTGCAATAAAAAGATACACTATCTGCTGAATGAAATATAAAGGCTTCACAGCAGCTGTCTCCTGAGTTTGCATTTACCACTGCTCCTGATTGGAAGGCTTGATAAAGTTAATGGGATTTTTACCTCCCTCCCCCTCTCCTCCCTCTCTCTGGAAGGTGGAAGTGTAACAAATTGGATTGGAGTGTGTCTGTCCTTTGTGCCAGCTCAGAGGAGTGCTCAGATGCGAGCAGAGAGGGGACAGGGTGCTGCCAGCGAGGACAAGGCTGACAGGGTTCACTCAGTGCTGTGGAGATGGATGGCAGGGTCACCTTTTCCCTTCCCGTTCCCTTTGCGTTTCCCTGCAGATCGTTCTGTGACCCTCCTGAGCTCATGGAGAAAGGGAGCAGTGAGACCAGGAAGAGCTGGGGACAACTGGGGGTCCTTTCCCTGTCAGTGCTCAGGTGCACAGTGAAGTATCAGAGGTGAAGTGATTTGGGTTTGGGCAGGGAAATCGGGCTGCAAAGCTGAAACTGGAAACCCTAAGCCTGCCCCGGAGGTTTTCCTCCTTGTCTTGTGCAGTCAGACTGGCCTTGACTCTTCCTCACACGGCCCCTTCCTGCAGGAAGGCCAAGGGAAATGGCTCAGGAATGCCCTGTGTCTCTGCAGGAGCACAAAAGGCTTGAGGGGACGTCTCAGGGTGTCCCTGGAGCAGAGGGAAATCTCCTCTGAGCACCTTGCCCAGCTCTTGAATACAAATAAAGCCCAGAATGAGAGAAGCTGTGCTCACCCTCCAATCCGAGCCCAGTGCGATGCCACGAACCTGTGCATCCGTCCCAAAACATGAGTGTGTGTCTCTCCAAAGATGAGCCAGGAGAGAAAAGGACCACAGGAACATGCAGAGCCATGAAGGAGGCAGGTCAGAGTGACACTGTCCCCCAAGAGACCACGAGGAAGGCAACAAGAGCCATTCTGTGACAGCAGAATTGGCTTTGGCGTTGTGTGGGGCACTTTCTAAGAGCACCATTCCCCATCCCAGCCCAAACTTCAGCATTTGTTGCTATTCTAAGCAGTATCTGGGACCTGTTAGATCCCAGGAATCTGGTCCAGGTGGGAATGAGCAGAGAGCATCATCCTCAGGCACCACAAGGGTGATGTAGGTGAGGATCTGAGGAGCTGGAGTGGATGAAGGGCAGTTCAGGATCAGCGCTCAGCCAACACAACCTTTGCTCACCCTGAGTGTCTCCAGCCAAAGTAACACCCAGCAATAAACACAGCTGCTGACCTCTCCCCGCTAATTTAAATGAATAATAAAGGCAAGTGCAGCTTTCCCATTGCATTTTAATTATGTGATAAGAAAAGTGCTGAAACCAAAAGAAATTTGCAACGGTCCTTGCATTTTTATATTAGGAAAAACAAGCAAGGGTGGCAGGTGATGTCTCCATATCCAAGAGTTCATTTTAATTAACTCCTGCAAATGAATGGACTTTTTGCTTTGTCTCTGGCTAAGCTGTATTTGGTTGGGTCACTGTGACTGAAACGTGACAACCAAGAGGAGAGCTTTGAATGCTCCAGGTTGCCTCTGATGAAGGCACAGCTTTCTCTGACAGAGCTTTTCTCTCCTTTTGGCCATGGTTGTGTTTTCCTTGCTTTAAGCAAGTCTGTGAGTCCCCTGTGGGGAAAGCTGGGGCAGTCCTCCTCAAGACTCCATGATCTTAGGAGTCTTTTCCAGCCTTAATGGTTTTATGGAGTGCTCTTCAAGATTTGAGCAAAAAATGGTACCCTGGGAAGTGAGGGGCTGCTCCAGCGCTGCAGGAATCCAACATTCCAGGGCAGAGGCTGGAGAAGTGGCAGAAGCAGGAGCCCTTCTGCCCACAGGCAGGTGCTGAAGGCTTGTAAAATTTACATCCTCCATGGAGTCCGGATTGGATCTGTCCCTGGCTTTTCCCCCCGTTGTGCCTCTGCTATTGTTACCTGATATCAAAAGGGAAAAATTCTTGCAACAGTGTTAAAATACTAAAATAAAAAGCAGGCTTTTTCTGGAAGCT
Source organism: Falcunculus frontatus (assembly GCA_013398115.1). Lineage (NCBI taxonomy): Eukaryota > Metazoa > Chordata > Aves > Passeriformes > Falcunculus > Falcunculus frontatus. The sequence goes on along the minus strand of VZRV01002451.1, from coordinate 60,251 downwards.
TCCTGGTGTCCCAGTGGTCATGGGTACACTCGATATTGTATTTCTACAACTTTTATAAGTTTAACAAATTATGATATCTAACAAACATTGGCCAATTAGAAAAGCAGTTGGTTAGGTGATTTTTCCCTGGGTACTGACCTGTTGAAATTGGTCCAGGGCTTCTTTGCCCCATTTCTTGTTTTCTCTTCTCAGATTCTGACTGGAAAACAAAATGTTCTTCTTGTAGGTCCTCTTCTTGAAAATAAAACTAAAGAGTATTTCAGGAATGTGTCAGAAGCTTAGCTTAGTATCCTAAAATCTAAGAGGAAGGGTAGGAAGAATCCTAGGAGCTATGTAACTGTGGAATAGCAGTCTACAGAGCTACAAATACATGAAAAATATATAAAAAGCAAAAATCTGTAGGCAGCGCTGTGCCTGTACCTAAGGGCTTCCTGCTCTCCATCAGTGGATTTGAGATGCAAGAAGCATTTTGGGAGCACCAATGGGCACAAGCTGAGCCCAGCACAGGTTCTGTGCCAAACCAGACACTGCCGTGCCCAGGGGAGCCCTCTCTGGGCTGGGTCCTGGCAGGGACACGGATCTCAGGCACTGCTGAAGGCTCTGTCTGTGCTGCTAAAGGAGAGAGGATCAGGGATGGATTTCTACCCCCGGAACAAGTGGCATTTGCTCCTGTCCCGTGGGGATGGCAAACATAGGCAAGGACAGTCTGGTCTTGGGAACGGCCACGTTGGAGCGCGAGCGGAGCTGAGAGTAAATTAAAAGTTAAGCACTGTGAGTAATCAGGGTGTAGAGGTGATGAGTGATGTCCCCACACACGTGTCCACGTGGGTTCTGGGCACAGGGATGGCCAGGGCTCTGTCCCTATCTCATTTGTCCCCGTTCTCCTTGCAGAGTGGCGGCAGGCGAGCGGGGCGAGGATGATCCTTCAGGATGAGGACATCACCACCAAGATAGAGAACGACTGGAAGAGACTCAACACGCTGGCACACTACCAGGTAACTGTGGGAGAGGCTGGGTAGGAGTTAGATCTTCTTGCTGACAAAATAAAGAGCAAAATATTATTCTCTTGCCCAGGGAAGTGGTGGAATCAGCACTCCTAGGAGCGTCCAAAAAACTTGCAGATGTGGCACCAGGGGACATGGGTTAGTGGTGGCCTTGGCAGTGCTGTTGAACAGTTGGGCTTGATGATCTGAAAGGTCTTGTCCAACCTTAATAATTCTGTGATTTTATCATTCTAAGATGCAGAGGTAAAGATTGGTTGAGTGGGCAATAACTGGGCAGAAGCCCCGTGCTGGGCACATCCCTCCTGTCCCACTGTCCTTGCCCCAGTCATCCTGAACAATGCTCGAGGGGAAGCCAAAGGTAGAAAAAAAAATCTTTTTCGTCTCTCGAAGGACATCCCTGGTGAGTGAAGAGGAGATGAGAACAACACGAGCTAACGTTTCTCATGTAGACAAACAGACCCAAGGCCTTCCACGCCCCTTTTTCCAATGTATCCATGGCCTTTTAATGCAGGAGGAGTTCAGGAGGATGGAAGAGACAAAAATGGAGAGAGGGAGGCTTAGTGACTGGAAAAAGGAGGTGGAAAACAGCATGGCTGGAGACCATGGTGCAGTGGATCTGTCATTGCAAGGAACCCTTGTTTTCAATCCCTGTCCTAGTCCAGGTGACCTGCTCTGCTTCCCTTCTTCTCTGCATGACCTGGAAATCCATAAAAGAGGGTTAAAAATGTCTGAAAATATCTTATTCACGTGGTAGATGTAAAGAAAAAAATGGAGTTTTGGTCAAAAGCTTCTCCCTTGAAAAAAAAACCAACAAAAAAAAGGACCTCATTAAGTTTAATCCGATGCTGACGATTTTGTCATTTCCCCCATCACACCTCAGCAATCTCTGTTTCATAACAAGATTATTTTCTCCTGTCACTTAAGGGCTGAGCTGAGGAGGCAGCAAGCAATAATTTGAAAAGGAAACAAAACTTTTTACTCCAGATTGACTGAAGCATTGCTGGCTGATTTTGATTTTTTTCTTTTTTTCAGACAGAGCAAGGACGTTTCCTGCTTCATTTCGTCAACAAACCAGGCATAATTTTCTTCTCTCTCTGTGCTTTTTCCATGGTTTTTTTTTGCTTCAGGCAACGAGCTCCCAGCTGTATGATAAGCTGGGCCAGGTCCTCAGGAAACATCATTTTCCTGGCTGTCCTGAAGGCTGACATGGAGCATGCTGGGACAGACACTGAGATTCCCTTTGCCTCAGTTTCCCCATCTGTGGTGTGGGGCTAAAACTACAAAGAGCCAATAATTGCCTTCCATGATAGCCGAGGGGCTATTTAATTAGCCTCTGCAGTGCTTTGAAGATGAAAAACTCCATGCAAGTGCTAATTATTATTATTATTATTACACAGACAAGAGTTAGATGTTGTTAGCAGGGGTTTTTTTAACCCATCTCCTTTTTATGATGTCTTATTTATCACAGATGTTCCTGATAGGCTCTTTTGAGCCATTGGCTTGTTAACATTTCTGATATGGGACCCACATGATTTGCCCCTGTTGTAGAAATGGGGAGTCTGGCTCCTTTAAAAAAGCCCTGTGGTCCCTCAAAACACTCTCCAATGAGGTCCTGGACATCAGCCACTCCAAACCTGCTGCTTTTCCACGTCTGAGACCCTCTGACACCCCAAAGAGAAAGAAGTTGTGGCAATCCCTTCAGTCCAGCAGTGCATTTGTCACATGGAAAGTTGAGAGGTTGACAGGATCAAAGGGGAAAATGTAGACAGGAATTTTTGAACCGGGCACCCAGATATCCCCTGCAATCCAGGAGGAAGGAATGGAACATTTCAAATCGGTTTTATCATCCTAATGGGGCAGCCAAGCCTGTTTGAAGTAGCTCAGATGATTTTGTTATTCTCATGCTCCTGCTCTGCCTAAGAGCTTCCCTGGGATGAACCTATTGTCAGATTTACTGAGGTTAATGCAAAAACCATCTCTGAAAGTGTTTAAAAGGCCTCTGGATGTGGCCCTTGGGGACATGGTTTAGCGGTGAACACGGTGGTGCTGAGTTAATGGTTGAACTCCATGATCTTAAAGGCCTTTTCCAACCTAAATGACTCCGTGACTCACATTGTCGTCACTGGGCTTTGAATCAGGGCCTGAATGGAGCAGAATCTGTCACCAGTCGTCCCTTTGTCCAAGTGCAGGATTCTGGCTGTGTAACAGCAGATTATGTCCCTTTTTTATTGCTAGACTCACTCACCGAAGAAAGGAATGGAAGCTTTGAGGGCAAATTGTGCCCTGCCTACAGTGACACTGATTTGCAGCTCCTGCTGCCCTGGGCATGGTCCTCAGCTACTTTTTAGAAGTTTATTGACCGAGTGCCTTTTTTTTCTGCAGGTCCCAGATGGATCTGTGGTAGCTTTGGTCTCCAAGCAAGTCACCGCCTACAACGCAGTCAACAACTCCACGGTGTCCCGGACGTCAGCCAGCAAGTATGGTAAGGGTTTGTGTGCTGGGATGGACTGGGAGAGCACTGGGAAGAGATCCCAAATGTCACAGTGGTCACAAGACCCTGAGCACCAGCAGAGAGACTGATGGGCAGATAATTAGTTGATGAAATGAGGCAGGAGTGGAGGATTTAGCCATCTAAAAACTCTGGCATCTTGTTCAAGCCGTTGATCCAAGTGGTTGGATTGCTCTTGGGAAGTTCTCCTCCCTCATTAATTAAAGGAGGAGCCTGTAAAATTAACTGCTTCTCTCTTAGATCACTGACTGTCACTCTTAGAGGTCGAGGTCTTTACCAGCAGGTCTCAGAGCAGTGGATTGTTGTTCCCACCATCCCCATGAGACAGCTGAGAGTGGCACAGCTGTGGAAGGGACACCAGCTGGAAACTCCTCTGCAGAGCCAAACAGGGACCTCCTGAGTGTCACCCACCCCCTCCCACACCTTCTTCCCCTGCACTGGAGTTGCAGCCCAGGCCGTGTCTCACTAAAGGGATGCTGGACAGCAAAACAAAACATCCCTAGCGTACAACCAGAGTGCTGCAACCCCCCCCTCCAGCCTGAATGCTGCTGTCATATCACTTTATTAATATTTTTAATTTATGAAAGCATCTCCAATCCTTCTTACTCCCTTTATCTTAAGGGAAAGTGCAGTTACTCAATGTCCAGAGGTGCCCCCTTCTACTTTCTCCAAGGACATAAATGATCCATGAGGCCTTATTAATATTCATCCTCTTTGCCATGTTGTTGCAATTACTGAAAGACACAGTGACCTTTGGAAAAGAAGACTTGAGGGGGGTTAATTTCTGTTGGATTTCTTTAATTCTTTTGCCATTTGATTTTTCAGGAGGAGGGAATGGGGAAGGAGGCAGGGGGAGGAGAAGATGTGGTGGGTCAAAAAGTGATTGTTAATTGCAATTAAGAAAACAGCATCCAGAGAGAAAAAGGATATTCCATCTGATAATTAATATGTAGAGATTGGTAATGCATTAATGAGGCTGATTCAGATCTTGCTACAGAAAGGTGCAACACTTCTGATAATTATGGTTGGAAAAGACAACATTGCTGGAAGGTCAGGGAGAGGGGAATGCCTTGTGCCATCACTCAGAGGCGAAGAGAGGTAAAATTTGGAGGCTAAAAGTATTCTTGGAGAGGAAATTTGTGGGGGTCCACCTGGGGTTCTGGCTGATTTCTGTCAAAACAAGATTTTGGAGCAGGGAGTGAGTAGGATGGCTGGGCAGGAGTTGTTTGTTTGCTTTGATGTTAAGGGAGGGAGGGGAGGCAGGTCCTTCTAAATCTGGGGATGAGGAGCTAAATAAGAGATCACATTAGACACATCAGTATTTTTATGTCAAGCAGCATGGCAGGGCATGGCCAAAAATATGGGAAAAAACAGTTATATAAGGAACTGGTTACTGTAAGGAACTGGGGCTATCCCCTGAACGAGTCCTGGGAAGTGTTTGACACTGACAGTGCCACTTGACAGGGATATGATAAGAGAGAAAGGCCGTGGACAACTAGAAATCAGTGTTTGAACCTCATTTAATTTAACAGTGTAAACATTAACACCACACCTGCCTTGGTGACGTAATTTGCCTTTGCCGAGCAAATCACTCACACAAAATGCCTTTGAAAGATGCATTTGGTGGCACGTCACCAGCCTGTTTCCTGCAAATCCCAACCCCAAGAGCTACTGAGACACATGGAGAGCCCTGGATCTCTGTCTGTCTCTGCAGAAAACATGATCCGCTACACGGGCAGCCCTGACAGCCTCCGCTCGCGCACCCCCATGATCACCCCCGACCTGGAGAGCGGCGTCAAGATGTGGCACCTGGTCAAGAACCATGAGCATGGGGACCAAAAAGAGGGTGACCGAGGCAGCAAGATGGTTTCTGAGATCTACCTGACCAGGTTACTGGCCACCAAGGTACGTGGTGGGGGACAGGGGGAGAATGGTTTGGTTTGGGGCTGTGGTGGAATTTCTTGCCAGTAAGGAATGAGAGGAAACTCAAAGGATACCAAAGGTGGGTAAAGAGAGATGAGCAGAAGGAAAATGAAGCAAGAGGAAAGCTCCATGCATACAGGGAGGGAGCTTGAGCTTTGAAAGCAGAGTCAAAAAAGGAACACTGGAAAAGCAACAACAAGTAACAATCCAGGGCCATGAGGTTGGTGGAAAAAGCACAGTGGGAGGTCCTGGAGTTGTCGATTACACTGGTTTGTAATTTGTACCAAAATTGAGCAAGTGAAGAGCCAGGGCAGGTGCTCAGAGCAGGTTCCAAGGATGTGTCAGGCCTCACAGTCTGAAATGGGCTCCTATACCACAAAATCCTGAGTTCTGTGGTACAAATCTTTCTCCACATTTCCCCTGGGCCGATGAAGACTTTTGTGCTGATGATTTGAAGAGGGTTACATTGACCTTACAGTGAAACACGAAAACTCAGCATCCACAGAGAGAAAATACAGATTAAATTAAGTGAGGGCAGAGCAGGGACATCCTGACCCGAGTCTCCAAAAGCATCCATAACTTTGACTTTTACCACTTTTTGTTAGGGTATTAATAGGCACAAACAAAATTCCATGTGTTCATGGAAATGCTGCCAGATTTTGCCCGTCAGACACATTTCCATCACTTGTTTAAGTCCTGCTTTCCAGATTTACCTGCTCATTTATTCCTCAACTCATTTTGCCTCTGATGTCTGGCTCTCCCTGCAGCCTCACTCAGGCTGTCTGAGCTGCAGAGGGATTTGGAGGTAAAGTGGCTTTGTCTTTAGCCCCTGGTCTATGCCCCATTCCCTGGCATCAGGAGGCTTTTATGAATCACACAAAGTGAAAAGGAAATGTTGCTCCCTGGGGCTCAGGCCCCAGCTGGTGCAGACCAGCAGGCATTAGACTGGTGCTGATTTATGTTGTCTGGGGGTATGGCCCCTACCCCACCAGTGAACTGCTTTTGCTTTCTGTTCTGGGTCACAAACTCAACACTTGGGTTGGATTTTTTGTTGGTTGGCTGGTTTTGGTTTTTTTTTGATTTGGTTTTTCTTATGGAGATGACAGAAAAGCAGCTGCAAAACCTGCACAGTGACAGAAAAAGTAGAAAGGTTGGGGTTTTATTGTTTCCTCTCTTGGGCCAAACAATTTTCTTTCCTCATTGTGACCGTTTGAGGGAGGGAAAGAAAGAGAGCAGTTGCTGTAATACAATCCCCAGGAATACTTCGTTAAATGATTTTTATTCTGGTAAATCCCTGACCTCTGATACCTAAGAGCCTCTTGCCTAAAAGCCTCAGAGGTTTTCTTGGCGTTCGTGAGGGTGAGCATGTAGGGAACTAATTCCCTCCAGGAACTGAACCTGAGGGCAGCTCTTCCATGTCAGACCAAGAGGATTTCCCCTCCGGAGCCCTTTCTGAGTCAGACATGTGCTGCAGGGCTTTGCTCGCCCTGCAGGAGTTCACACAAGCAAAAGGTGCCTCTGTTTGTTTCCTGAAGAATAAATCAAGTGGAGAATCAGCCAGAGACACCAGCTTTCTAATTAAGTGTTTGTTAGCTCTAGGTAAACTTCAGCCACTCTGGTGGAACCTGGGGCTTTGTTTCTAGAAAGGAGACATTTCTTCCCTAGGTCTTCAGAGAAAGGGCAGAGTTTTATCTTTCAGGAAAGGAAATTTTTTTCATTTCAGGGAATGTTTGTGGGAGATTCAGTTGATTTTTGGTTATTTTAGCAGCTGTAGGGTTTGTTCACAGCAGAGCCTGTGAAGCTCTGGTAAGAGAGGAAGTGTGCCCTGTCTGGTTCCACCCCAAACCCAGCCTAGAAATCCTCAGCTGTCCCATTCTCCAAGCCCTGGATCTGGGATTCTCCTCCAAGGGGAGCATGAGGAGACCTCTGAAGTGGACAATACAGCAGAGCAGTGTATGGCACATCCATGGATTCTTCTAGGATTTGCCTCAGTCCCTGGCCAGTGGAGAGTAAAAAATGAGGAGGCCTCTTGGGAATGAAGTTTATGTTATTTAGGACACTGGTCACACATTAACCAGCCGCCTCTCTCTAGGTTCTCTTGTCCTTTTTGTGTCCATCACATCTTCTGCTGTGCTCTACAGCCAGCTGGCTTCTCTTCCCAGCTTAAAAGATGGCCCTGGCTGAAAGCCAGCATAGAAAATGGCTGGGTTTTGTTTCATGGATGCACTAAGGCCTTGAGGATGGGATGCAGAGAGAGGAATCAATGTGGAAATGAGGCGTAATGGTTCTTGTGACGATAAACATTCCTGCTTAAAGACACCCGTGTTGAAATTCCCAGGCCACGTCACTGATATTAGATGGCTCCCACTTTTCAATCACACCTGGCTCTGACATGCCCTGTTTTCAGTGGGGTACCAAAATTCAACATCCTCTCCCCACTTGTTACCTCACGTTCTTCTTTGCTTCCTTCCTTTTCCCTCCAGGGCACCCTCCAGAAATTCGTGGATGACCTGTTTGAGACCATCTTCAGCACTGCTCACCGTGGCAGTGCCCTCCCCCTGGCCATCAAGTACATGTTTGATTTCCTGGATGAGCAGGCAGACAAGCACAACATCCACGACCCCCACGTGCGGCACACCTGGAAGAGCAACTGGTGAGTGAGCGAGACAGCCCAGTGCAGTCCAGCACCAGCTACTGGGCTGGAAGGAGAGCAGAGGGATGTGGGGGAACTGAGGACCCTGGTATGGGATTTGAAACAGCAGGCTCAGTCTTCCCAAGCCAATGGAGAAGCCAGAAAATCCCAAAATCTAAAGGATTTTGCCAGGGATGGAGCACTTTTGCTAAACAGGTCTGAGTTTGCCCCGTATTACATGGAAATTGACAGATTTTTGAGGGATTTGATGAGGAAAAATGAAGTTTTTAATTGCTTCAGTGCCCAGGATCACGCAGGAATATCTAGGGAGGCATGGGAAAGGATTCAACACCACTGCCTTCATCTACACGGGGTGTTTTACTTCCCAGCTCCATTTGTTTGCCCCCATGGAGGTATCTCACGCCAGCTGAGAATTTTAAGATATCCAAGACATCCTCAGAGGATGTGGAGCACCCACGGGAGTCTCCTTACCCTCCTGGGTGGCAGATGGAGGCCAGGAGAGCATCTCCAATGGTACAAAGAACTTAAAGGGTCTGGGGCTGGATGGGAGTCTCCTTCGGAGTGAGTGACAAAGGGTGACATCAGTGGTAGAGTGTGACATCAGCCTCCTGCTCCAGCTGCCAGCTCCTCCTCATACCTGCAGCAGGACATCGGGAAAAGCCAGGATCGGTGGAGAAAAAACCTCCTTTCTGCTGAGTCTCCCCACTGGAAAGAGCTCCCAGGGGAATGGCTCCCTCCCATTCTCCTGTGCAAACACTGGGACTATAAAAGGAACAGCAGAGGAGAGCCATGGGGCTCCCAGCTCATGCATTTTTTCCTTTTCCCAGCCATGCTGATGGCAGATCATCACAGCGCCGGTGACATAAAAAAAGAAACCCCATGCACCAAAGAGGCTTTCAACTAATGAAACATTAGCATATTATTAACATTATCTGCGGCACTAATCTAAGGCTGATTGCAGCCACTCAGCCTAAATGAGCAGGAGGTTTATTTAAGGGGGGAGGGGGGAAGGCAGAGGGTGTGTGTTTGTGGGAAAAGGGGCAGTGTGAAGAAATCTCTTCCATCAGATCAAATTAACTCAAAGTCACATCAGAGGGTTTCATTATTCCCAGCCAGGGACATCATCCCCCATCCCCTCCCCACACCCAGGCACACCCAGGCACACAAACACACACTCTGCTCCTCCTCACCATCTCTGTGTCTGTTGTCCAAACACCTGCACAAGGACTTCTGCAAGGTTCACTCATCCTCCTCATCCCCCAAGTGATGATTCTCCGTTCCCAGCCTAAAATCCCACAACTCCATCATGTCTCATTGCCAATTTTTACTAATTCTTCCCTGAAGCCCTGGCACAGGGTGCCCAGAGAAGCTGTGGCTGCCACATCCCTGGACCGTCCAAGTCCGGGGTGGATGGGGCTTGGAGCAACCTGGAATAGTGGAAGGTGTCCCTACACCGAGGGTGTTGGAACCGGATGACCTTTAAGGTCTTTTCCCACCCAAACCACTCTATAATTCTGTCTTTTCCAGCATCTCCCTCTTCTCCTGAACTCGGATGACAGGATTCCCTGTGTGGGGCTTTCCTTACATTTGTTCTGTGGTTTTGGCTCAGGAGAACACACAGAGGTTTAGGAAAACACGGTGTCAACCCTCTGTCAGGAAGGTTGTTACCCAAAATCTATTGGACCTGGAGATGAATTTTTTACAGCGTTGTGAGCACAATGTGCAAATGGGAGGAACTGGGGAGTTTATCCTGAATATCAGGAGAATTTGCTAAGCTGGAAGATGCAGAGAGTGAAGGTAGACTTAACAATCTTCCTGAGAGAGAGACAAGAGTTGGGCTCTGTGTTCCTGGGCCACACATCCCAGCTCCTGGGCCATGATCACTGTGATGCATTCACCCTGACAAAAAGGCTTGAGGCAAAGGCTGGAGGTATCTCATAAGAAGTACCTCGGGGCATCTCATACAAATGAGCTGCTCTTTGGAGAAAAAGGGGGAAAAGGGCTTTGGATTGCAACTGGAATAGCATTTCCTTGGTTAGGGTAGATATATTTTCATATCAAAGGCTGTGATACTTGTTTCCCAGTTCCTTTTTTTTTTCCCTTGAGGCAACAGGGCTTTCCCTGTCTTGTAGCAACTGCTTCCTGCCCAGGGTGCTGGGATCACAGGCTTGGGCTGAAGCAGTGGAGAATGATAGGACACGGTGTCCCGGCACACACAGGGTGTGCCAGGAGCATTCCCAGTCTCCACCTGGGAGCTCTACCTACCTCTCTTCCCATGGGATTGCTGTGAGGGCTAAAAGCCAAGTCCTTCAGTGACAAATTTATAGAATCACAGAATGGTTTGGGTTGGAAGGGACCTTAAACTCATCCAGTGCCACCCCCTGCCATGGGCAGGGACACCTTCCACTAGCCCAGGTTGCTCCAATCCCCACCCAGCCTGGCCTTGGTCACTTCCAGGGATCCAGGGGTAGCCCCAGCTTCTCTGGGCAGCCTGTTCCCATGCTTTATAACCCATACCACAATAATTTTTGTGGGTGCCATGCCTGTCCCCACCTGATGGAGCAACCAACAGGGTCAACTTTCCATTGCAACTTAACACAGAGAGATTCAGAGTCTTTGTCATCACCTAAATTTTACTCCCACTAATTTATGGGCACCTTTAATAAGACTTCATTGACTTTTAAACAGACCAAATCTGCCTTGTGAGGATAACAGGGACAAAAGGTGACCTCACAGCCGTCCCTTGACTTTGTAGGGGAGAAATTCATTGCATAGCAAAGTTTATCCCAGAATCTTCATGCCCACACTGCCATCTTTGACTTCCACCCACCGTTTGCTGCTGTGATGTCACACAGCAAAGCCTGTGAGCTGTGCACTGACTGTGTCCCCTCTTCCACTCCTCCTGCAGCCTCCCCTTGCGGTTCTGGGTTAACATGATCAAGAACCCACAGTTTGTCTTCGACATCCACAAAAACAGCATCACAGACGCCTGCCTGTCCGTGGTGGCTCAGACCTTCATGGACTCCTGTTCCACCTCGGAGCACCGGCTGGGCAAAGACTCCCCCTCCAACAAGCTCCTCTACGCCAAGGACATCCCCAGCTACAAGAACTGGGTGGAAAGGTGAGTTTTAGCCATGGAATGACATAAAGTGACACAATGAGGCCCTGCTTTGTGGATGGAGGTAGGAGGCAGCATCACTGTCGCTTTTGGAAACTGCCCCTGGGGCTTTTTTGTCTTCGGCTAAGTGGAAATCGCCATGTTTTGTTCCCTTGTGCCTTGTGGCAGAGATGGGAATTTAATTAATGATGGGAGCTGAAGGTGTTTGCCATCATTGTTTCCCTTGAGGAGAAACTGTTGAGAAGTGGCAGAGGGAGGAAGGGGAGGTGATGTGTGCGAGCCCTGGGATGCACAGAGGCTTCTCGGTCTTTCCACACAGGCCAGGAGTGGTTTTCTGCCCTCAGCATCATTGTGACAGTCCCCACACTGCCTAGATCCCAAGGGATTTATAATTATCCCCCAGTAACTTCCCTTGGAGGCTCTTCTGTGCTTTGAATGAGATGCCAGACGATTGACAGGCTTCTGGCTGAAGCTCTGCAGGTATTTTCTGTCAGGTCAGAGGTCTTTCCAAACGTTTTGTCCACACCTCCAAGACCTATGGCTGTACTTCAATCTGCTGCACCAAGGGTCAGTGCCTAGCAAAGCTGTTCCACAGGGAATACAACCAAGACAACTATTCCTGCGGCATGTTGGGGCTTCAGTTTCCGTAGGGTTTCCCCCAGGACAAGCAAACCGCACATCCTGCTCTTCATCCAGCAGGAGCTGAGCTTTGTTTCCCAATATTCTGCACTTGCCTGGCGTTATTGACAGGTTTGGGAACTGCACAGATGGGGAACGGCTGCTGCTCTGTAAATATAAAGGCGGGTTTATCCTACAGATCATTCCTGTGCACTGCATCCAGCTTTCTGCAGTGATTTCTCTGGATGACTTCCCAGGCATGGCCTAAAATTGATACCGTGTCATGCAGGATGTACAAGGCCTCTGCTGCTGCAGACACCCCACACTGCGCTATAAATCCCTGTATTGCCTTTGCTGGGGATGGTTTTCTCTCATTTGGTGAAAGGAGTGTGGCTGATCAAACAGCCCCGTCCCCTACTCGGCACGAGGCAACCTTTTTTTTTCCAACAATTCTCCCATTGGTCTGTGATTTGTCTGGACAATTATTTTTAGATGTGGTTAAACACTTCAGCAAATGTCGTTTCTAGGCAACCTGCAAGGCTCTTACGAGCTACCTTGCTTAATTATGACCTACTTTTGGTACCGTGTCCAAGTTTCTTAGTATGGATTGAGGCTGATTGCTGGATTGACCTGGATAATGGGAGGGAAGTGTTGGAAGTTCCATTTAGAAATCAAGTTTGTACCAACAGTGACCCAAAGGTGTCATTCTCTGGTGATGCTTTAGCAACACTCTGTTTCTGTGGACAAATAATTCGTTTTCCATCTCAACCTGGTTGATTTTCTCCTGGGAGATGCTACATTTGAGTGACGAACTGAGATATTTAAGTGGAGGATGGGATATTTCCTTCAGCAACAAACACCTTTCTTTTTTTTTCCCCCTCTTGATAAACAAAAGGCTGCAGTTTCCATTTTATTTTTTCCAGCATTGATTTCACTTTACAAATTTTTGGAGCTAAATCCTGATGCCCAGTGATCTTCAGCAATAGGTGCTGCATTTCCTTGGAAGTTTTCCCAAACAACTGGGTTTGCAAACGAGGTACATAACACCTCCCGCTGCTTGTAAACAGCCCTGGATTCCTGTCCCCAGCATGTGCTGGGTTGTTATCTGCACTGATGTCTGACAACTTGAACTGAAGCCCAAGGGGAGGCTGCAGGTTTTGGAATATGGTTAGAGCTTCTTCCCTGCTTTCATTTTTGTGTGTCAGTTCCACTGACTCAAGGCAGTGGCACCTGGATGCTGTGGGAGATGAAAGAAAAAACCTATCGGGGATGAATAAAATATAATTTGAGTTCCACCCCGAGCTAATGAATTCCTTTTCTCCATTCTGCGATTGTGCTTTGAGGGAGTTATTCCAAATCCAAAGGCTTCCAGTGCTGGTTTTAGCTATTTCTGTAGTCAGCATCAGCTGGAGATGGCATCCTTCAAGACCACTAGACTTCTTCAAAGAGCGAATCACGAGATAAAAAGTCAGGGAGTTTAAGAAGTGGTTGAGTAAATCAGAAGAACCTGAAATCAAACTAACTTCTTTGACGAAGAGGAAGCTCTAAGAGGGTAATTAGACAGTGGTAGGTTGTGCCCAACTTGAGGCACTCTACATTAAAACATGCCTGGATTTAGAGGTCTGGAAATGGAGCTGAGCTGGGTTACTCCAAGCCATCCCTTGGAAACCTTTGGTTTCTTGGTGTGGAGCCTTTAGGACGCACAAAACTCAGAGCAGGGAATGACCTTGGCGTGAGAAGGAGACAGGGAGGAAAGGACTTCCCTCCAATTCTTCAAATATTTGTTTTCCACCTGGGAATGTGCATTGGGAAGGGAATAGTTAAAGCTTCTGGACTGACAAGTGGTCTACCTCCACAGGGTGGTCAACTGGAAATTTAATTCCAAAAGATTTCACCAGAAAGACCGTCAGGAATCTTCACTGGGTTTATTTGTTTGTTTGGCTCATGTTTTAGAGCAGGATTTCCTCATGTTTTCAGTTACTTGTTTGTGATGAGTCAAGTGCTGCCTTCAGAATGACAATGCATGACAATGACTAATTAAAAAATTCTAAAATTTACCAATTTCTGCAATTTCATGTCAGCTTAATGGAAAACTATATAAGAAATGGAGATCTTCCATGACATTTTGAGAGGTTGGTTGTTTTAGTGCCCATTTCTATAATTATTCAAGATAATGGATTTGCTGACAACAGCAACAAAAAATTGTTGTGCATCAGTTAAATTTAGTTGAAGATGTTCCCTGCTCATTGCAGGAGGGTTGGACTAGATGACCTTTAAATGTCCCTTCCAACCCAAACTATTCTGTGATTTTATGATAGTCTTTTTATAACATTTTTGGAAGCAGAGGCGGACTCTGCCTGCTGAAACAATACAGCTGAGAAATTCTGGGTTTTGGGAAAAAACAGGTTCATTGTTCAAATGATACACCCAGAGCTGGAAACACGTGGTTAAAAAGTGTCCCGATGCAGCCACATCTCGGATTTCCTGCTGCAGAACACGAGGCCTGATGAGGCAGGACAATTAACCCAGGAAATCGGGACAGGCTATTTGGCTTTTGTTGAAGCCACGAAGAGTCAGGCTGTAGTTCTAAAACAAAGTGGAGGCTTTTCAATTTTCATTATATGAGGCTATTGAAAAAAAAAAAGAAGAGGGAAAGAATGGGAATGGTAGAGCAGAATCTCATCTGACTTCAGTTAGTAAAACTCCATAGGCTCCGCTGAATTTACATTAGAGCAGCTTCAGATCTGCATCTTTTCAAGTTTACTTCAAATGTCCCCTTTGAGCCTGGAAATCTGGAGAACTTGGGAGCATTTGATGCAATCCCCAAGCAATACAAAGGGGAGCCTGTTCTAATTGGGACTGTCTCATTAGCATTCAACACCACACTGAAAAGATGACAAAGGGCTGTGGCTGACCTTTCATTTCTCTCCATGCTGCCAAGCTTATGATAACACTTGTTTGAACTTCATTAACACCATTTAATTGCCTGCATCACAATCAATATGATGTTTCCCTACCGAAGCCTGGCACGGACGCAGGGATGTGGGAGATTGAAAAGGGGCAGAGCACAAAAAGCAGAAGCCAAAGAGTTTTTCCATTTCACACTGGTGCCCAAAACACCTGCAGGGCTGCAAGGAGAGGATCTGGTGCTCTTTTTTTTCCTCATCCCTGCAGGGACTCGGTCTCCTTTTGGCTGCTTATTGTGCGTTGAAAATAGCCGCTCTAAGAAAAACTTAAAGTCAGTGGAGACATCAGAAGTGTTCTTAACTTGAGAGTCATCCAGTGGAGACCATTCAGAGCAGGCTTGCCAGGTTCAGGATCAAAAGAAGCTTAAAGTGATCTGATATGTGGGATATGGGGTTAGAATATCTGCATTTTATTGTATTAACCTGGGTGCAAACACTGCCTGACCTAGCTGGTGCTACCCAACTCTTGGGGCCATGATCTCATCTACTTTTTTTCCCATGCATGGGTAGAAAGTTACAGGATATGGGGGAATGATTCTAAACTAAAAGGGAGAGATTTAAGTGAGATGCTGGGAAGACATTCTTTACTCAGAGGGTAGGAGGGCCCTGGCACAGGGTGCCCAGAGAAGCTGTGGCTGCCCCTGGATCTCTGGAAGTGTCCAAGGCCAGGCTGGACGGAGCTTGGAGCACCCTGGGACAGTGGAACGTGTCCCTGCCCACGGCAGGGGGTGGGATGGGATGAGATTTAAGGTCCCTTCCAACCCAAACCATTCTGATTCGATGATTTGTGAAGCAGCTGTGATTTGCATCCCATTAGCCTTCAGATGTCAAGGTCTAAATCTTTTTAGGAAGTGCTTTGAGAGTGTTTGGAGTACACGAAACAGACATTCTGTACCCATTTGGGATTTCACCTGCACAGTGGGTCCCCTTGGGGTTTCAGGGCTCTCAAGTCACTAGGAAATCTCTGCCTGTCTGCTTGCGATGTCTGTTGGCCACTTTGCAGCTAACTTCAGAAAGTAAGACAAACTGAGCCAGTTCAATATAATAAAGGTTATAAGCTGCATGTACCCTAACACTGTGAGTTATTGGGGTTTTAAGGAGAAACTCTGAGGGCTTTAAAAAAGAGCATCGCATGACAGGTGCAAATCCTGGCTCTACTTTAAAAAACGAGTTTTCTGTGCCCCCTCTCTCTCTGCTGGAAAGAAGGCTCAAGAAGTAGCACACCAAGGGTCAAGGCAGGGGGTGTTGTCAGTGGAGATAATAGAAAACAGTGCTGGAAGGGGCCTCGGGAGGTCAACCCTACCATCTCCTGCCTCAGGGCAGGATCAGCTCTGTCTAAAGCTTTCCTGACAGATGCTTGTCTACCCCTTCCTTAAAGGCCTCCAACAACAGACCCTCTGCTGTCCTCAGGCAATCCATTCCCGTGCTTCCCTGTCCTTCCCATCAGAGTGTTTTCCCTGCTGGGCAGCCAAAATCTCCCTGGCTGTAATTAAAGCTCAGGCATCCCCCAGGCAGCAGGTACAGCTCATTCCCTGCCTCTCTGGGGCAGCTTTTGGTGTATCTGAAGACTGCTCACTTGTCTTTCTTCACTTTTCATCTCAAAAAAAATTCTCGCTGTTTTCTCATCACGGTAACAGGGTGTTCTTACTCAGTACAGCTTTCAGCAGGCAAGATGAAAATGTGTCCCTGTGTGGAAGGTGCAGCCCCACACATCCTCTGCACTGAAGTGGGGCTGGGTGATCTCCTCCCACAGAGAAACCTGTGCACCAATTCACTCTTCAGCCATCGAATCAGAGAAACCTGTGCACCAATTCACTCTTCAGCCATCAAATCAGTGCTGGCCATCAACCCTCCACTGCTCATTCTGAGAGGAGAAGCAGCAGGAAAAGCCATGCACAGGCAAAATAAAAGCATTGCCTTGTCTAGGGCTTGCACACACAGACAGAATTGTTCTCTCAAACAGTTTGGGTTGGAAGGACCTTAAAATTCATTACATTTCACCCCCTGCCACGGGCAGGGACATCTTCCACTATCCCAGGTTGCTCCAAGCCCTGTCCAACCTGGCCTTGAGCAATTCCAGGGATCCAGGGGCATCCCCAATTTCCCTGGGCAGTCTCTTCCAGTGCCTCACCAGCAGCTCAGATGCTTCCCAGGAAACTCAAACTGCTGTTCCATGTCAGTGCAAGGATTGACAGCACGTCCTTGCAGTGCTTCACCGCATCCCACAAAAGAGCTGGTTGCACCCAAGCTTTCCATCAGCCCTTCCCTGCTGGAACAGTCCCCCATATCCCTTTCACGCACCTCTCCCTCCTTCAGTGGTCTGGATGCAGCCAGCTATTGCATAACCCTAATTATGTTATTGCTGTAATTGCGTCTGCCGTCTGCGGCACATGGATTCGTTACAAGCTTTTCATATGCTTAAATGATTATTAATGAGCGCAGTCCCATCCCAGCGACAAACAACAGCCATGACAAAAAGATCTTTTGGAAGGCAATTAGCTCCATGCTAAGCTGCCTAAACCATGGGCTGTGCTGGGAAATTTCAGGCTGGGGAGGAAGCACTGGCAACGTGGCTTTTCTCTTCTCTTTTGATGAGTTAATGAGTTACTGAGCGGCAGCAGGCACAGTCATTCTTGTGAAACAGCTCCACTAAGGAGCATTTCCCTGTCAGTACCGAGGGAAAGAACATTTATCCCTGGATAAACAGGACAAAATGTATTCCCAGGTCACTGTGGTGTATTCCCAGGTCACTGTTGTGTTGCTTTCCTTGGGAAAACAAAATGAAACAAAACAAAACAAAACACAAAGCAAAGGCAACCCGGGGAAAGACGAGGTTGTAAGGAACGAGAATAATTATTTTTTCAGTATGAGAGTACCAACTGTATCCTGGTACATCCCAAATCCTTCTCCATCCATCAGTGGCAATGGATGGTCCCCTGGGCTCTCTCTCCAGCTCAAGGAAGGCTGGGCTGAGTTTCTGTGCTCATGATACCTGCAAGGACAGATCCCATGGCCTGGTTATCCTCACGTGCTCCATCTGAGCTGCAGTGCTGGAATGATGGACAACTCCTCATAATTTCAATTGTTTATGAAGTCTAATGAACAAATTTCCTGTCACTTCAGAGGATGAAGAGCCTTGAGGTAAGAATGGAGGCTGCTCCTGTGAATATGAGGCAACTCAGACACGTAAGTCTGGATCTTTTGAGATTCGTCTAAGGATCTTCTGGAAACATCTGGGGAAGGATCCACTGGAGACGAGCAAAATGGGAGTGCAGAAGTAGCAGCAAATCTGCTCAAGACTCTCACTCTTGACCCTTTGGAGGCAGGTTAAGCTAAATTTGCTGCTTTTTGTCTCATTCAGACAGAATCTGGCTCAGTCTTGTGTTTCCAACCTCCTGCTGACTGTAAAAGTGTGGTCAAAGACCTGGTGGCCCTCCACATGTGACAGAGCACCTCGCTGCCTCCCAGCCCAGCTCTGGTGAGGGAGCTGTCAGCTGCAGGGGTGATGGAAGCAGCACAGGCAGCCTTGCAAATTCCAGCAGTGGAAATGTAAGGGCCTCTGGGGTTTGGTGACAGCTTCTCAGTGGTTTTTGCATTAGGGGTATGCAAATGGCAGAGAGGCTCTAAGTACCTCTGAGGATCCGGGCTGGAATCAAAGGTAAATAAAGACTCAGCAGGGATGTTGTCATCTCCCTGCTAGGATGCTTTAATACACACATTCATCATTTCTTTAGAGAGCACAGTGATGGCTTCATTAGAAACTCTTCTGCATAAATAAGTCACTGGGCCATGGCA
Source organism: Falcunculus frontatus (assembly GCA_013398115.1). Taxonomy (NCBI): domain Eukaryota; kingdom Metazoa; phylum Chordata; class Aves; order Passeriformes; genus Falcunculus; species Falcunculus frontatus. The sequence goes on along the minus strand of VZRV01002451.1, from coordinate 41,665 downwards.
GAATTTGGATGGAAGGATATTACGTCTTCTCGCTCATCTAGGTTGGGGGATTGGTACATGTTTTTTTCCCCTTCTTTTTTCTTTTCGTTTTGCCACAAAACACACTCCCCCAACACCTTGGTTTAATAGGAAATGACTTTTAGGTGTGTGTGATGATAGGGAATTGAGTCTGGAGGAGACCAGGGTGCTTTGGTGGGTGATGGACTGTGACCCCACAACACTGAGATCACATCCTGGGAGTCTGTCATGGCCAGAGAGGCCTTTGAGCCCTGAAACTCTGATCCTTGAAACCCAGATTTGTGCATCCCGTCCCTGGCTCTGGGGAGTATTTCATGCTGCTTTTCCTTGTTTGGATGAGTCATGGGAGTGTTGTGCTGCCGGGGAATGATCTCTGCAGGGCTGGAAAGGGATGGGGAGTTTTCAAACCCTTGTGAGTCACAGACTCAAGAGTCTGTTGCTACCAGGTGGAAAGGAAACGGGACAAACTTGGAGAGGGAGATGATAAGTGCGTCTGTGCTCCACTTTTTGGGAGCACCCTGTCCCTACACCCACTATCCTACCATCACTTGGTGACAGCTCAACCAGGGAGGAAAAGGAGAATTTTAACTGCTTGTCAGAGCCAGACTGGCACCTCTGATTTCCTCTGCTGGCCCTGTTTATTTTTGCTGTGACGAGCCCCCTTCTCATTTCACCCATCAGGAGGGTGCCCATCCAATATTCATGAGGAGCTGCTCTCTTTTCAGGGCCCATAAATCATTGCATTTCACTGCATTGCAGCCTGGTTTCCCCACAGGTCTGTGAAATGTGCTGATGGCACATGGATGTAGTTTTTTTTTTCCAGTGCCAAGGCACACATTGTTTTTTGCCCATAAGATTCCTTGCTTTTTGATCCTAAGATTCCTTGTTTTCTCAGCAATGTCATGGATGCCACCAATTCCTGATGCTTTCCCTTGTGTAGCACAGATCTGGTTTTCTCCAGCAGGTGATGCCAAGACCTGTTTAAGTTTTTCTGGGAGTGGAAAAGGTCTAGAAATAATTATTCATCCTGCTCAACATCTTCTCCTGGGGGTAGTTCTGCAGGACTTTACCCACAGACAACTGTCCAGGTCCACTTGGGGACGGAGGGTTAGGCAGAGTGTAAAGAAAAACAAACCCACACTACTTTTCACTGGAGCACTGGGAATGAGAAATATTTAGACCATGGGACTGAGTTGCACTAAGATTTCTGGCTGGTCCTAAACCCAGAAGACAAAATGCCACCACTCCAGGGAAAGTGATGCTTTTGTGCCTGCTGGAGGTTGCAGTAAAATTAATGAGGCTTGCATGAGTTTTTGTGGTGAAACAGAGTTTAGCTCTGGAAAAAAGTCAGGCAAAAAGGACCTCTGCCTCCTACGCCAAGGATTACACCAAGATCCCACCATGAAAAGCAGGATATCAACAGAGACTGACCCATTGTGGTAAATCAGGGTGGGAGTGAAGGGCACAAAACCATACTGAGCACAACTGGAGCCTCCTGGTGTGGGAGGGTTTCCCCCCATGCTCTTGCACTGCTCTGTCTTCCACGGGAGACTCCAGCAGCCGCTCATCCCTCCCTGTCACAGGGAGTATTTTCCCTCTCATCCACCTCAAGGATCCTCGTCACACAGCACTTGAATGTCCAATTTCTCTGCAGTGGCAAACAGCCTCCATCTCAACAGGTGTCTCCACGCTGTTTACAGGACACCTGTCAGCTCTTTTGGCTCCCCGTCCCCTCTGCCTCCTAATTATAAAATTGCGGATTGCTGCAGCTATGGGGTTTTTTTTTTTCCTTCTTCTTCTTCTTCTTCTTTTTTTTTCTTCCTTGTGCACAAAATGTCAAATTGCAGAAATTAAAAATGTAAATGATGGCGTCTAATTAACCAGTTGACAGCAGAGCACAGCTGCGAATGACAGTGACTGATTACCTTCTGCAAACCTTGTCCTCCAAGACCTGCCTTACCCGGGGGACGAAGGACATCAAAAATAGCAACTTCCTTAAAGAGACACCGCTCTGCAGATGAAGCCTGGTGGGCAATGGTTCTGGAGGATCCAGATCCTATGGATAAACCCCCAGTCCTTCTGAGCTCCAGGGGAATGCTGTTGACTCCTAGGAAAAGCAGATTTTTCCCAGTCAGAGTGGAGTTGAGGGCTGTTGCCACAAATATCAGGCCAGCTTGAAATATGGGGCAAAAAGGAGATGCTGAGCAGGAGAGTTGTTGGGATAGATTGGACTGAGTGAGGAAGGTGGGCAATGTTAGCAATGGGGGCAGATGTACTGGGGAGAATAGTGCGAGGAAAAATACAAATATTTGTGGGTTTTCTGTACATGGGAGTGAAATTCTGAGCTCTCAGTGGGCAGCAAGATCTCTTTGGGAAGAGAGGCAGGGCTAAAAGTCCTTGAATGTCTGACAAAGTGATCCAGCTTCAATCCAGCTCCTACTTCTCTGACGGCACAGGGAAAGTTCACAGGATACTCTTTGGGGCTTCAGTCTCAGATTGGGCTGAATACAACACGTCTGGTGCTCAGGATTAGTGATTCAGGTATTTCCACTTCGGCCAAGTCACCTTTCTTTCTGTAAAAGAAGAGCATGAGCAGGTATTTCACTGATGCACCAACACTAAGAGTGTTTTTTTCTCCTGTTTGTTTTCGGATTTCACCTCCTGAGCCCGGGCTCTTCCCCCTAAGAAACACCTGTGTTTGTGCCCCTCAGGTACTACTCAGACATCGCCAAGATGCCAGCAATCAGTGACCAGGACATGAACGCCTACCTGGCCGAGCAGTCCCGCATGCACATGAACGAGTTCAACACCATGAGCGCGCTCTCCGAGATCTACTCCTACGTGGGCAAGTACAGCGAGGAGGTGAGAGCCTGGGACACTTCTGGGGGACCAGGGGATGGCCCACCCAGCCCCAGGGTGTGTCACTCACACCTGGGAGGCGATGGATTTAAGGAATGAGAAACAAGGCTTGGGGTTTGGAAAGGGTAGGCCTGGGATTTTGGGTCTCCTCAGTACCGCTCCGTCTGGATCCCCGTTCTTTTTGTCTCTCACTCTTGTTCAGTCAGGCTCAGCTGGTTTGAAGTAGTTGATGGTCAGGTGTTAACTCACTGCAGAGGAACCCTACATGAGCTTTCCATTCAATGTGGCCAAAAGTTGCTTAAGGACTGTGCCCAGTGTCATTCCAGATACCCTAAAACACCCCAAAATGGTCCAAGACGGACTTCAAGGTGTCCAGCACGGTTCTGTGTTTTGAAGGCCGTGTGAGACCCCTTAGGGCATCTCAAGTGGCATGGCCAGGTGATGGATAAAGCTCATAAATAACTGATCTCCAAGATAAGAATCCCTTTGATGGGTTGCAATCCCTGCATTGAGTCAGATCAAGCCCAAACTGCCTGCCTAGTTCCCTCCTGCTTACTGACCTGCCTTGCATGATCTAAGCTAAGCCTGGGACCTACCTTAGAGAAAGCTAACCCCCCCTCTGCTGCTCTAAGATGCTGGACTCAGTCATTTTGGGGAAAAAAAACCCAAATCCCTATCACTTCTTCCTCTCCCCTTTTCCAGATTCTCGGAGCCCTCGATCAAGACGACCAGGCTGGAAAACAGAAACTTGCCTACAAACTTGAACAAGTCATAACCCTCATGAGCATAGATAGCTGAGAACTGTCCTGCCAGGGACACCCTGGGAGGGATAAACCAAGTCGTGCCTCACTCAAGATCATCATCTTTACCAAGTGCAAGTTTTGATGGGCTGTAAGCAGAGTCACCCAAACAGCGCTCCTCTCTCTCTTTCTCTCTCTCTCCCCCTCTCTCTTTCTCTCTTTTCCTTCTCTTTCCAAATCTATGGACAAAGCGACAGAGCCCCAGGGGTTAAAAGAAAAGACTGCAGAGGAATCTTGGCTCTGGGGCCATGAAGACATTTGGGTGGAGCTCTCCTTTACACAGCTTTCCCTCTGCCTTTTGCCCTAGAGAAAAACTATTGAACACACACAAAAACCCCACCAACCCTCCCCCAGCATCACATCCTCACTCTGCAGAGGTGAAATTGGGAGGTAACTTCTGTCATGCTGCTTTAACTGCCCTCCGAGGGCTGTAGCCTCTGGAGCGGACATGGAAATGAACTCAGTATTACTCAAGTGTCCCCAAGGGGAAGGGGAAGGCAGCCTGCCTGCAGGGCTCCTGGAGGGCAGAGCCAACCCAGCTCCCCTCCTGCAGAGCCATTGCAATTCTATCTCTTCATAGCGACCCACCGGGAGAGGAGCCTCGAGGCTCCCCAAAAAACGCCACAGCTCCGTCCAGAGCGGGACCACTGTGGCTCATCCTGCCTGGGCAGACAGCTGCTCTCCTGGGGCAGGGAAAGGGTCAAGAGGGGACGAGGAGACCGACGCTCCCCTGCCCATGTGTTTCATATGGTTCTTCTTATTTTGCCAAGAGCCGCGTGTCCCCCTCCGTCTTTCCCGTCGTGTCCTGTTGGTCGTAGCACTGCAGCAAAACGCTCTCTCTGCTTGGTGGCATCCTGTCAGTGGTGGTGGTGGTGGTTCTGCTCCTCCTGGCAATGGACAGCACAGCATCGTCCCCCTCGTTCCCACCTCGGTTTGGAAAGCAGAAGCCACAGGCCTCCGTTTGTTCCAGGAAAAGAGCTCAGCCTCAAAAGAAGAACCAGAAGGACTTTTTTTTTTTTTTTAAGCTGTTCTTTCCATTTTGTTTCCTCAACTGGAACACAGCTGTTGTTTTCCCATGATGGAATATCAGAGGGTTACTGAAATGCTCGCTGTGAAGTGAGGTGGTGCATGGGGCTGATGGTAAAGCCTTCCTTCCAAGCCACTCCTAAGAGGAAATGTCACCACACATTTTGGAAGGAAATCTTGGAGGAAATCCAAATGAAACACTGCAAAAAATTCTTCTACCTAGATCCCCCCAGCCGAACTGCCTGTCTTCTGGAGGTCTCTGAACTGCTGTGAGCCCATTTGCCTTTTGGTGCCAACTCCTGGCCTTTCCTCTTCTCCGTTTCTGGAACCAACAGGCCTTGCTGAAGGCACAGTTGCTGCCTGGGAAGGATTTTATCTCTCTTTGCACTTCTTATCCCTTCAGGGATCGCTGTCACTGTGGGACAATTGTGGGAGATCACCCTGTCCCTGTCCCATCCTCTGCTCAGCTTCTCCAGAACAACATCTCAACTTGTTTCATGGCCAACCAAAGGGGAGTGAGCTCCTGCATCTCTTCTGCCTTCAGCTGTTCCATTCACACAGCTTCCAGCCTGGATAACACAGTGGTTAGAGACCCTCGGGGTGTGGAGAACCTTCCTTATACACCAGGAAGGCAAGAGCTGGGTCAGCATTCATCTCCCTGGACACGAGCAGAGCTCCCTGACAGATGGAGGAGTGGCTGGAGAATCAGCCCACATCCACCTCACCCCATCCTTGGAGCCGCAGCCTGGATCTGCTTTGTACCTGGAGGGAGGAAGGGGTGAAGGCAGGGTGTGTAAATTGATTACAGAGCAAGTTCATTTGGGTTTATTCCCGTCTCTTGCTGTCAAACCAGAACCTCTTGGGAGTGACAGATCCCGAGCGTGCGTGAGGGGGGATGTGGTGTGAGCAGGAGTCAGTCAGCAGGAGGGTTTCCTTCAGCCAAGCAGATACACACGTAGGCGAGTCCAAAAACACTCAAAGAACAGCAGTCCAAAACTGGACGTGTCTGTGGGGAGAAAATCACCAGATTCACATTGAAACAGCAAACTTAGGGACACGTCTTGGTTTTAAACCCCCAGACATTTCTCTCTTGATTGCAATTCTGATTATTTTGTGAGTGTGCGTGTGTATCTGTGTGCGCGTGTGCGTTCCTTCCTTTTTTTTGGTTCTGCTTGCTTTCTGTTGGATTGCTGAGCTGATGGACTCGTCATGCACCTTATGGACATCTCAGCAGTTTTAAGAGGCCTGCGCATTGGGGATGATTTGGGTTTGGTTGGTTCTGCCACGGTTTTGTTGACCCATTTTAGTAACGTTGGCGCATGTTCCAGATCCATTGATCATGGCTGTGAAAGTGGGAAGTCCCACCAGAGCCAGTGGTAAGAAAATGACAGCAAACAACACAAACACAATATTTTTTATAAGTACGTAAATTAAAAAAAAAAAAGGGAAAAATTAAAAAAAAAAAAAGGAAGAAACCAAAGGTTTTGACAAACAAAGTGCCACAAAAGATAAATATGGACCCTATTGTCATGCCTTGTACTCACAGCTGGATGGTAGGAGTCTAAGGACAAAGAGCTGGCTTGGAGGGAAGTGGTTATGAGTGATGGGCGATCCTGCCTGGACATGCGCACATGAGAGGAAGAAGAAGCTGTTTA
>VZRV01002451.1:0-35250 GCA_013398115.1 Falcunculus frontatus | reverse complement strand
AAAAAAAAAAAAAAGGTATCAAAATGAACTGGTGTGATCCTGCACTGTTACTGAAGTCAGAGGAACACCACAGGGGAAATCTGAGACTCACCCTGTTTCTTTTCGATGTTTTCAGGGCTGTGTTTTTGGTTTGTTATGGTTGTTTTCCATGGTTGTTATTTTATTTCTTCTTGCTGGTACGGAGTTTTTCATCTGTATATTATATATATATATTTTTCGAGAAAAACTTGAACACCTCAGAGACACTGAGAATGAAACACTATGGGGAAATGGGAAGCACCAAGAGATTGGTGTCTTAACCCTTCCCAACTTCCCATTTAAACATTTCTGCTTTCTCTCCACTCTCTTCTTTCCCCCATGCCCAGGATTTGAAAGAAAATCTGCGTTTTGCTTCTCTTTCATCTCCTCTTTATTTTTTTTTTGTCTTTCTGTTTCTCTTTATTTTGGTGTTTGAGCTGGTTTTGCTTTTTTGCTTGGAAAATGTGCCAGAATCGTGATGTAAATGCGTGGGCTTCCTCCCCTGTCCCCTTCAGTGCCCTTCCCATTTCCAACCACTGTCCCAGAATCCCCCAGTCTATGAGAAGTCTTGGCATCTTTCTTCCCAGCCTCACCTGTTGAGCTAACTATTTTTTAAGTGCATGTAAAATACAACTAAAAACAAAGACACAAGCAGAAGAATGAGCCCTACTACAACACGGATGCTTTCTTTTCCTTTGATTTCTTTTCCCCCACCTCCCTTTCCACACTTGACCAAAAATTCCTGATAAATCAGTAGTGTCCCACTCTGTTTTTCAAGCCACATGGAGAGAACTGGAGCCAGAGTTCCTCGAAGTCCGTGGACAGGCTCCTGATATCCAGAATATGACACATGATAGGCTGATCTTTATGGGCATTTCTCAAACACTGCAATCAAATAATTAATGCTGACGCTTGCAGCACCCTCAGAAACAGAGGAAAGGGAACTCATGAGGACTCTCTGAGATTCTGCAGAGAGAGTCAAGATTATTTTTTCACTGCGGGGCTTGCTTTGGGGCTTTGCAGCTGGCTTAGAGGAACAAAGGGTGAACAGCCCCTCTGCAAACACCTCGTGTCCTCCGTGTGAGTTGGACTCAGCTGTCAGTGACAGTGATTTGATAATCCATCACACTGTGTGCTTGTGCAGACTGAGCCTTCCAGTGAACATGAGTGTGGGGAAATTTGTGTGTCTGGAATGAGGTGTTGGAGATGGTTTGCCCTCCAAGAGATGGTGCAGGAGAACAATCGAGGAGAAATTCAGCCTCCCGAGGTCACCTTCCTCTCCCAGCGTAGAATCACAGAATCATTTGGGTTGGAAAAGACCTCTAAGATCACAGAGTCCAAATGTTAAAACGTGCCCTAGCCCTTCTCTTCCCACTCTTCATTCTGTCCTGAATGTATCCAAAGGTTTGGTCCAACCCAGCCTTGCTCCATTAGGTAAGAGGACTATGCCAGTTTTCTTCCCTGTAGTTTTACCACTGCAGTTGTCTTATCTTGCATCTTTGACACTGATGACTGTAAAAATTTTTAAGTCAGGAAGAGTTAGCAGCAGAATTTTGTTTGGTAATTGCTTAGAGCGAGAAGCGATTCCCAAATTTTCCAGATGTGGTGCATTCACCCGCAGGAAAATATTTGCCGTGAAGGAAAGGAGACCAAACAAATCAGATAATTGTCATTATTTCTAATGATGCTGTTGAAAAATAACAGATCAAATTTGAAGAGTCCAGTGGTCAGTCTCACAGTTGAGGTCCCTCTGAATTTCCTGGAGTCTGGGATGCCTCTGAGGTAAAAACCCAAGCACATAACAGCCAACAGCAAGAGGAGAATTGTTTAGAACTAAGTCAAAACACGAAATGTAGATCTGTCCTTCCCCAAGGCCTTAATGAAGTGCTTTGGGAAGAGACACAGTTATGTGGGAGACTCTTCCAAAGGAAGCTTGGAAACCTGGAAGGACTTAGTCCCAGAGCTCTGCTAAGTGGGACATACATTTTGTCTGCACAAAGGATACTCGGAATCATGGAATCACAGAATGGTTTGGGTTGGAAGGGAACTTAAAGATCATCTCATTCCAACTCCCCTGCCATGGGCAGGGACACCTTCCACTATCCCAGGGTTGCTCCAAGCCCTGTCCAACCTGGCCTTGGACCCTTCCAGGGATCCAGGGGCAGCCACAGCTTCTCTGGGTGACCACACAGCCTTAGTGATTCCAGGACCATTTACTCTGTACATTTGATGAGAGTCAGAGTTGTCCTCCAGGGCTGGTGGAGGTTTTGGGAAGTCCTAACTCTTGCCATCCTGGTGTGCTGTGGAGCAGGAAACTGGTGAAACACGTGAACCTCAATGTCATGGTGTGAACCTCAGCCTGCTGCCCATTCCCAGCCTGAATTTTCCTGCTTTGCACCTGGTGCAGCTCCCATTTCAGGGTAGTGTTTGGTCCATGGAATCCTGCAGTTTTCCCTCACCTCTGTGACCGTGCAATGCCCCTTTCTCCAAAAAAATCGTGTTGTCTTACTGGGAATAACTGTTTTGTGGAGAATGCTTTGAAAATGGAGCTTGTCAACTGTGTTTTATTTGGGATGGCTCAGTTCTCTACGCATGGAGAAGCACCCAAGGGGACACAGGCTTACAGCAAAAAAAAAAATTTGTAGAAAGATGTCAAAAAAAAAGTAAAAAAAAAACCAAACAGGATTTACACGTGGAAAAATAAACCCACCAAAAACCCTGCTGAAGTTATAAAGCTGCTTAGTCTAATCAACCTGTCACGTGTGTGATTTCTGTTGTCGTCGTTGTTTGTTCATTGTTTGGTTGCTTTTGTTTGGTTGTGTTTTGGGTTTTTTTTAATAATCTTCTGTTCTAAAAATGGAGAGTTTACCTCAAGAAATTCTTTCTGCTTGGAAACAGATCACCTCAAAGACGCTCGCAGCAGAGAGCAGTGTACAGGGAAGCTCAGTAAAGCAAACCTGGGTGTGGAAAACAGAGGGAAAACCGGGACATTCAGGCTCTTTTCAGCATTCCCTTCTCTTACTGGTGTGGTCTGGCATTCCCCAGTGGAGAAGTTGCTGTTCACTTTCAGATAGACAGAGGCACAAGAGCCAGTTGGAGAAAAAAAGGCCCATGTCCAAGCTTGAAGTGCTTTCTGAAGTATCTTAAGAGAAACTTGGTGTTATTTAAACTTTCTATGCTGCTCTTTCTCCATTCCCTGGAGAAATTCCACTTTCCAGCCCAGGCTGGGGTAAGGAAGCAGAGAGATTAGGTGCTAGCTAAATGCTCCCAGTGTTTTCCCCAAGGAATTGAGAGGCAACTGGATTATTTAAGGTCACAAGAGAGGCCCTTCCTTGTGTCTGACCCCGTGTCTTGGACATACACGTGAGCCCAGAAGTCTCATTCTCTGTTTTGCTAAAGCTTCCACCTTAAAATCAATGGAAAGACATTTCCTTTCACCACAGTGTTACTAACAGCCTCAAAGAGATGTCAAGACAGCATTAGAAAGGAGGTTGGGATCCTTTTTCTTAGGTTGTTGTTGTTGTTGGTTTGATTTTCTTTTGAATTGATCCTAGTTAAAAAAGAGATAAATAAAATCTATACTATTTAAATTGGAATCCCGTTGTTACTTGGTAAAGGCAAAGCTTCTGTACCTTTGTTATAATTAATTGTATACCTGTGTATGTAAATATAAGGCATTCCTATTTTGCAGTCCAGAACAAAAAAGAAAAAAAAAAACCTATTTGTAATATAGAATAAAGTTTATTAAAAAAAAATAAAGAAATAAAAATGCCCCAGGCTGTGATTGCTGCTTCCTGTCAAATGGAGCCAGAGGGAGGGAATTGAAGTCAAGGAAAAGCTGGAAAAGACCTTTAAGATCATCAAGTCCAACTGTTAACCCAGCATTGTCATGTCCACCACTAAACCATGTCCCCATATCCACACATTTTGGAACATTCCTTCCTTCCTTTGGGCTCAAATCACTCTGCCATCGCATCCCACCCGCAGCTCAGCCAGTCCCAGCATTGCATCACCCACACAAACATCCCCCACCAGACCCCTCAGGTCAGCAGGGTGAGCTGCAGGAATTGATGCTAAAAATTTTTGTGTGCAAGGAAGAGCTTCAGGTTTCATCTCTTCTGAATTATTGGTGTGTTCAGGGCAAAACCCAAAACCTCTAAATAAAGAGTTACGAAGGGTTTTGTTTTTCAGGGCATTTTTTAAACCTAAACTAAAATATCTCACTCAAAACTTCCTTCCAGACAAAGGGGTTGTATTTAACACTTCCACCAGAGTAGTTTTAGGCTGTGTCTCTGCCAGACATTGCATAAACAGAGAGAGTGTCCCTGTAGAAATAACAGCTTCCATGTCAACGAGACCAGACAGGAAGAGGAAAAGGTGGAGAGGAACCTGAGGCACGAAGAGGTGACAAGGATTGCCTGGAATCCCACAGACAAAGCTCTCTGCAGCCCAGAACCAATCCCAACCCACCCAGTCACTGGTTTTGTGACTGCACACAGCTGTTGTTACAGATTTGGGAGAATCCACAGGGCAGGGCATGGTTGGGACCAAAACTGTGACCCTGTTGATACATCCTGGACCGGTTTCCTCTTGTCTTCCGTGCCAAGACTGGGGAACAACAAAACACCAACTATTCCCACAAAAACACCCTTCCAAATATTAAATGAGGCTGCAATCACTGAGCACAGCCAAACAAACAGACTCCAGGCTTGTGGTAACTCCCTGCTGTCAACTGGAAAATGTTTGGTTTTGGGGGGGATTACACGTGTGGGCTTGCTGCTGCTCAGCAGAGAATTTCCCTGTGGATTTAATGAAAGCTGCAAGAGTAGGAGGGAGGAGGAAAACCTCTGACATGGATCTGTCTGCAGCAGGACAGGGCATCACTTTGATGCTCCCTGGGATGCACTGGAGAGCCTGAGACCTTGGCTGTGGTCACACATGTGTGTGACAGAGACTGGAGGCAACAGCCACTTCTCCCAGTTCCAGCCCCTGGAATGCCTCTGTCCAGCTCCCAAATGAGCCAAGCTGGATATTCAAGGCCAAGCAGGTATTTATAAAGCAGGCAGGAGTCGCCTTCCCACGATTAAGGTTGGAAAAGCCCTCTAAGATCACCAAATCCAATCATTAAGCCAGCACTGCCAAGCCACCACCAACCCACGTCCCCAAGTGCCACATCCTTCCCCTAAAGTCACTGGTGTTTCTCTGTCCATGCTGGATTCTCCCTTCCACAAGCCACAGAAAAGAGGCATTTTCAAAGCTTTCCTGCTTTTGTGGTCCATGAGGAATGATGGCCATTTCCTGCACCTCAATCCTTACCTTCTTCCAGCTCCTCCACTGAGGAAATGGTGATCATTTGCTTCAGGTCTGGGACATCCCCAGTGTAAATAATATCCCCCAAGTGTCCCGTGGAAACCTGGCAGGGGAAAAGGCATTGCAAAGCTCAGAGAAGGTCTTTTTCTCCCAGGTAAAAGCTGGGAACTGTTCTTCAGCTCAGCTTCCCAAAGCAATCCCAGATGTCAGCTGAGAAGGACCATTTCCAGCACCCTGGGGAGGATTCAATTTGCCTTTATTATTTCCCGTTTCCCGCTTTCTGACTCTACCCAGGTTCAGCTGCCTGGATTGCATTAAGATGTTCCCCTCACAATTCCCCATCCTGGGGATTTTCTGGTTCAGCAGAGAATAGCTCTAGCATCAGCTCTCTCATACCCACTGGATATCACTTGTCCAAGGGATCCCTTCCTGTCTTCAGTCCCAGGTGCACCTCCCCAAGGTGGTGACAGGGATAGGGACAATAACTCTGAGTCCTTTGCCCTGCAGAGACCTTCCAGCTCCAGTATCAAGGCGTTCCAGCTTATTGAAGGAAGAAAATGATCCTGGGATCAGTGGGGTTTTACTCATAAAATCACAGAACGGTTGGGGTTGGAAAGAACATTAAAGATGATCCAGTTCCAACCCCTGCCATGGGCAGGGACACCTCCCACTAGATCAGGTTGCTCAGAGCAGATTTTGCTCTGCAAAATTACCTCTTCTGATGAGTTTTCTGAGTGGCCGTGGGTGTTTTCTCCTTTGGGGGTTGTCCTGTCGCTCTGTGCAGCCACCAGTGAAAACTGAGCCTTTCCAGGATCCAATTCATCTCATTAGAGCCCCGCTGGCTCAAATAGATCAGTGACTGACAGAGGGAAATGCTGTTTCCTCTGGCTGGCTCCAGGGAGAAGCTCACCCAGCTGCAGAGGACTGCACTGTGCCTTTCCAAAGCCAGGTGGGATGAATCCCAGCAGTGGCTCTTCTTTGACCTTTTTTGCTGTAATTGTTTTAGGAAAGCTCTCTTGTTATGCACACAGCAGAGCCCTGAACTTCTCTGCCATGTGCTGTGTTCCCACAACCCAGCAAGCATTTGGGAGGAAAGCAGGAATCAATTTGGTCTTTTGCCTTCAGCTAAGACTTTCAAGGCGAAAAAAAAAATTGAGAGAAGAACAACTGTTTTATTTTTATTATTATTATTATTTACTCCTTTGAATTTCCCGCCTTCTCATAAAGCCTAATGGGAAATGTACTCACTGACCTTATAACTCCCCAAACCAAACACGATGCCAAGACTTCTCCACAGGCCAGCTTTCCGTCAGTTTGCCATATGGGATGCAGCCCTCGTTCCTACAACACAGGCAGGCAGGTCACCACTTAGTCACAACTCATGACACACAAACATGCTGGGGGCAGGCACATGACAAGCAGATAACACCAGCAGGCATCATGCTTCTCCTGGCTACATCTGTGCTAGTAAATAAAAGAAGGCCAAGGTGGAGTACCAGGCTCTGTGTTGAGTTGTCTGTGGTGTTTAGCTGTTAGCAGGCCCTCAGAAACAATTCTGGACGATTTTCTCACAGAGAATGGCCAGGCACAGCTTGGGATGAGTGTCTAAACGGATAAAAATGCATCCAGTCTGGCTCTCTCTGTCCTATAAGCTCTAAGACTGTGGTTTCACAAGGCCAGATATACAAAGCTAGACCAAAAAAAAGTACTGGGAGAAGGTCTGCAAGGTCAGGAGGTGATTGTAAAAAAATTTTGGGAAAGGAGCTGCTTTAAAGGTTCAGTCTGACTGTGAGAGTGTGGTATTTACCTGTTTGGGGCTGGGGGAGGGAAGAGAATGAGCCCTAAGAAACAGTCTGAAGTTGGATTTATGTTTTGAAATGCAGAGTTTGGGTGCAGAGAGAGGATGCCAGAGGGAAATCTATCCATTGGAACAAGTGCTTTATCCCAAGACATCCCAGCTTTGTCTCAGTCAGACACCACCGACTGGTGTCGAGTTAGTCCTGGACATGATGTCCTGTCGAGTTGGATGAACCTTTGCTGGAGGAGCACTGGGATGCCAAAATACAGACCCTTAGGTACTGTCAGGACCTGTTCTTCTCTGGAATGTTGCAGGGCAGGTCCTCAGGTGTGGAATTGAGCCAGATCTCATGTCCTGGGTTAGGACTGGTGGCCCTGAGTTGGGGTCTCGCTCACCTGCCGTTCAGGACAAACCTGCAAGCAGATTTCAGCCCTTGGGAAGAGCCAAATGGAGAATCTCCAGGGCTCATCAGGGTCACCTCAGTGGCCACGCCATGGCTCTGGCCCTGTGCTCTGTCTTTCTAATGGATGGCTACGAAAGAAAGAAGTGCAGACACTGATCCCATTACATTAACAGCACCCAGGTTTGCTCTGTGCTTTCCCAGTGCCCCAGCCGAGCCAGAATCCAGGAAAACTGGCTCATAAACCTGCCCTGCTTTGCATTAGCAAAGGCAATCTGATTAACTCCCCAGCAGGGGCAAGGCACAGCTCCGAACTCCAGCTCAACTTCCACATCAGAGACCTCTGGTGAATTGGATCCAGGAGAGGCAGCTGTGAGTTATGGAGCTGGAATTCCATCAAGGGCTTCTGGGGAGGTCATAAACCACCAAAGAGCTCTCACAGCCTCCCCCCCTCTTCCCGTCCACCGTCCCCAAACAGAATTACAGCCCCATAATTCAAAGGGGGTCTGTGTTTCTGCAGGAGGAGAAGCACAAGGAGCTATCTGGGGGGGTGTCACACTGTAAATTCATCCTTTTTCCTGCCATTCTTCCATCTTCACAGGATGGCGCTTCCAGGCTTCACCCAGGACTCCTAACTTTTCCCACCCATCCAATCTTCTTCAACTCCTTTCTCCTTCTTTTCCTTCTCAATAGAGACATAAAAGCAGTGGTTGTCTCACAGACCAGCCCACAGCCGACCACTCACACCCAGTCCCCTTCCCTCCACCCTGGAGAGTGAGAGCAGCACTCACTCTGCTCCTCAATCCTATTTATCCACAACCCATTCCTTGGCACGAGCCAGATTGCAAACATCCAACCCACATTAAACCCCCCCAATGAAAACATACACTGGTTCTTTTCAAATTGGGCTAAAAAAGGTATTTTCCTTTAATTGTATTTTTTTTATGGTTTAGGGGACAAAGAGTGGGTTGGGGACACCCCTTTACAATTTTGCTGGCGTTTACATGCAGGTATTTACAAGCAGAAAGCCAGTCTGGAACAATTCAGCATTACAGGTTAGATAAAAATAAGTGATTCTGACCTTGCTCTCTTTGTGGGGTGTTTTGGGCACCCTGGGCTTCAGAGGGGGTCCACGTTTCTCAAAGATTCCCTCCAATTGTTGACAAACCAGACTGCAAATCCTTTGGAAGTTAAAGCTGGGAGGCATCACAAAATACCCTCAGCACTAATTCAGCAAGAGCAAAGTAAAGTCCAGGCAGGAAGGATTTTCTAGGGTCAGGCACGAAGCTGGGACTGGAAGATGCTGTTCACCCCATCTCTTCTAACAAACCAGCTGCTTGGTCTGCATAAATAAGATGAAAACGTGTTTGGGCACTTTATATCGTATCAATATCCCCTTTCTCCTTCCACCAGAACTTTCACAACCTCCTGGATTCAGGAATTTGGTGTGATAGGTCAAGAAGCAGGACGTGGAAGTGCTGGACATCCCCACATGAGAAATGACAGGGCAGCGTTTCTCAGTGGCTCAGAGACCTCTGTGCCTTCTCTGTCATTTTTGTGACCCTTCATGTATTTTATGACATAAATGCTCACCAGCTCCCTTGAAGGCAGGAGGGAGCTGTACCCACGTCAAACCACAGACAAACCAGCAGCAAATTTGCCATGTTTGTTTAAAATTAAACGTTCTCATGAGTTCAGAGCTGAAAAGCCAAAGGGTTCGTGGTGCTCTGAGTTAGGCAGCAGCTCCAGAACACTTGGGATGGCTTCTCCTGAAGAGCGGTGCAAATTCTGAGGGTATCTTGTGCTCCTGATTCTGAAAGCAGCACACTGAGAAGGTTCTTTCACCAGTCAAAAACACAGGTAGGGTCCTATGTGGGCATTAAGCCGTATAACAAACCTCGAAATGTTAAGGGGCAAAACATCTGGAAAAAAAAAATGGATTAAAACCACTCCAAACTCTTTTTAAAAGCCAACTGATAAGAAACCAGAAAGAATCTTGGTGAATCCCAGCAGAAAAGTGCTCTGTAAACTGGATTGTGCCCTGTGATCAGCACTGTGGGGTTTCATATATATACATAAATTCTTTAATTACTAAGATTACCCCATGTAATATTTGATATTTCAGCCCCTTTGGGAAGTTGACTGTGAGGGAAAGGAACAAAACATTGTTCAAGATTTCTAGCCTGGGGAATTGTCTCAGAGGCTTGCTTTGGTTGGTTTTTTTTTTTTTTTCTCTGCTATTTCTTGCCCCCCCTTTGGAAATCTTTCATTTTTCTTCCTTAGGACAGAATTTTAATTAGCAGAAGGATAATGCCATCGGGAGGCACTGAATATCCTCGGAGGTAAATCTAGCTGGGAGTTGTCAATGGAATATCTGAAGCAGCCTGACAGCAGAAGTCCTGTAAAGCTTAGATTACTCTTAAAAATAAAATTTTAAAAAATTCATTTTGCCTTTCAGAGAGGGAATGAAAGGGGAGGAAGGAGGTTGTTTTTTGAATTGCTACATTCAACTGCAAAAGAGGATGATAAAAGAAAAAAGACTATATTAGGGACACCCAAACTGCTGCATCTGACTGAGAAAACGTCTGGATAAACTTCTAGGCACGTCCTATAACCACCTCTACGCCTGGGGGATATTTTCATCAGCCAGATGAAAGTTTCTTGTTGAATCTTTCCTTATGAGAGGTTTGAAAGAGCCCCATGAAAGCTGAAGGGACCCACGTTGGGTGGAGGACACTGAGAGTGCTCTGGAGCAGTCCTGAGCACACAGGAGCATTCATCTGGTGTTTTCTGGTTCTTCAAAACCAGGATTATCAAGGTAAGGCAACCTTCCCTCTGGGAGAGGTGGGATTGTTCAACCTGGAGAAGGTAAAGCTCTAGGGAGGTCCTATAAAACCTTCCAGTGCCTGAAGGGGCTACAAGAAGGAACTTTGATAAGGGCATGGAGCGACAGGACAAGGAGCAACTTCTTTGAAATGACCATGGGCAGGTTTTGATGGGATATTAGGAAGAAATTCTTCCCTGTGAGGGTGGGGAAGCCCCAGCACAGGGTGCCCAGAGAAGCTGTGGCTGCCCCTGGATCCCTGGAAGTGTCCAAGGCCAGGTTGGAGCAGCCTGGGATAGTGGGAGGTGTCCTTGACCATGGCAGGGGCTGGAACAAGATAATCTTTAAGATCCCTTCCAACCCAAACCATTCTGGGATGATTTTATGATCCTGTGGTTCATTCCATGCCCTGTGACTGGGATGATCTGACACAGCTCTGCCTTCACCCCCTCCCTGCTGACCTCTCCCACTCAGCTGATGAGTTTACCTACCTTAGGTCACCAGAAATGGCCTGAGACACTGCTTGCCCATAACTGCTGCTTGAACTGGGAGCTGGAGAACATCTTGAAGGCCCTCAGAGATCAGACACACATGGCCCTAATTCCACTGAGCCCCTTTATCTGCTCACATCTGGTTGTCTTCAGCGCAATCTGTTTGCTTCAGCACAGCTGAGCAGAGGCCTCAGCAGTGCTGGGGTTAGGAACATGCTGAGAAGAACCCTCTAATCTATTCCAGAGGCTCAAAGGAGCCATGGATGCTCCTTGGCAGATGATTTCAGATTAGCTGGGATCGTGTAAAAGGTGTCACCACCCAGCCAAAATGGCCACAGAGTCACTGAGTGGTTTGGGTTGGAAGGGACCTTAAAGATTATCGGGTCCCAATACCCCTGCATGGGCAGGGACACCTGAAAGAGGAAGCAAATATTCTGATACCACCAATGGGACCACTGCAGACCTTGCCTTCCATGAGGAAGGGTGTTTATGGACATGCTCTGTGACATTAGAAGTCATCAAGAGGTAGAAGTTGAGGTCTGCACTCCAGCTCTGCAGGACCATCTATGCACCCTCTATTTTCCACCAGCAATTCCCCTCGGCAATCTGAATCTAGACAAAAGTGACAAAGAAAATAAAATATTTATTTTTGAAGTATGGGCTGATCCTAAGACATTTTACATGACCGGTTAATGACAGATTTGGACGTTAAAATTGTATTTCTTCAGTCACTGTTGCAACTGAATGGGCATTTTCACACTAAAAACATTGGCTATCAACTCCTTCTCTCTTTTTAAAATTAGTCAACTTGCTTGACAGTGGGATTTCTGCAGTAAAGTGAGTGTTTGTACCATTGCCAATGTCTCTTTTAAATATTTTAAGGATAAATACCTGCAACAGAAAAGTGTGCACAGCTCCAGGCACCTGGCCAATGTCTTTGAATATTCACAATTAGCAAAGAAAAGAGAAAAAAAACCCTTTCCAGTCGGGAAGCAGAAACAAAAACCATAATTAAAACATTAAATGCAGAACAAACCATCGTCGCTTTTTGCAGCAATTCAGACCCTAAAAATCCTGTTCGCAGAAATGCTGGAAAACATGTGACTAGCACAGACTTGATGAGGAATGTGACATAATTCACAGGAAGAATGGCAAATTCTCAGTCTGGGGGATGAGCTAAACCTCCGAAGCAATCTGCCCAGGCCCATGATTCAAGCCTGCATGGGGCCAGCAGCAGCTTTTGGAGAATGAACTCTTGACTGAGACTTTTCTCAGGCTTAGATTTTGGCTTCTTTAAGAACAGCAGGTATTTCCTTGTGATTGGCTGGGAATCCCTCTACATCTCAGAGGAGCGAGGACTAAGTGTAACCCAAAATAGTGGCATCAAAGTGGAGGAAACCACTGTCTGCAAGCACACGGAGAGAGGATTCTGATCTGGAGAGATGCTGTCAGCAGGAGAATATTGAAGACAAGGAAGATTTGGAGGTGCCCATGGGCCTGCTGAGCAGGTTTTTGGTATCTCTGCTTTGGTTTAAGCCCATATTAACCCTTCAAGCACTGAAAAGAGCTCAGCTCAGCCATCATTGCTCCCTGGTCCTGCTGGTGACTTCCCTGTGCTGAGAAAAATCTCCCACTTTTCCCTTTCTCGGCGACAAGAAGAGATGAAAAACCCAAAAGTCTTTCCAAAACCATGAGGCCAATAAGTGTTGGTGAAGCAATATCTCCTTTTCCAGTCACAACATGATCCTTGGAAAGAATTCCTGTTTCTCCCTTTATCCACCTGTACTAATGCTTCCTAGAGATCACTCCAGAAATGTCCAGTGGGAATCTCCATGTGTCATCTGCAGTTTGAGCCTTGCAGGACCCAAACACCTCAGCTCTTCTCCTCTCCTTGCTGCTGTGGGCTCAACACGTGGAAGCACCTCTCAAACTCAATTCATTTCAAGCACAAGAAGCCCTGGTGGATGAATGTGCCCTAAGACACCAGCAAATAGTTTTGGGGATATGGGAAAGGAGCTGAGCCATCCTCAGGTGGCTCGACCATGGACTCCAAATCTGCTGACCACCAGCATCACAAAAATTCCATGTGAAGTTGCCTCTGGAGAAAAGCCATGGCTGGTCCTCTGAGGCCAAAAAACGTCCCTGGTTCACCCTGGAAAGGCCCAGATCAAGGTGACCTGGTGGTGGAAGGCAGATCTAGTCCACAGGCACCTGAATGAGAAAACTGCCTGAGGGTTGTGTCTCAAGGAAGGAAAGGGGAGGTTTGCAGCTGTTCCTCTTGCCCAGGGGTGAAATTATGCAAGCCTCAGAAGCAGCAAGTCAAGATCAAAGGGGAGAAAATTAGGAAAAGAGAGAAGAATGGAGGAGTGGGAATAACTTATGCTAGGGTAGTGCTCCAGGGCTCACTCTTTCTTGTGCTAAAGCTTTCAAGTCCACAGAGTGCTGGGGAATGCAGCTTTTCTTCTCTTGCTTGTCTTGTAAAGTCATCCCTTCTCTCTCCCTTGGCCTGTACACATCAGCGGCTGGAAGAGAACTAGAAATATCCCTCCTTGGCTGGGCTGGGCTGGTCCTGGCTGTATCCAGCACCTTGGAGTCAGGTAGGGCAGATCACCTGCCTTCTCCTGGTTCCCAGGTGTGCCTGAGCCCCACCAGATGTCTGTCAGCAAGAGAATAAAATGAAATTCTTGCTCCCTGTTGCACGTCTTCCTTATTCACTGTGTTTTTATCCTGTTTTGGGCTCAGAGGAACCTCCCTACCTTAATTCATCATCAAGGCTGATCCATCAGCTGGATTCAAGAGGGATAAAAATGCCAACAGCCCCACACAGGGCTGGTAAAGGAAACATGGGAAACACACGATGCAGAAAGCTGTGGCTCTGCAGCAGCACCTGGAGGCTGGGCAGATAATTCAGGGTGTTAGGAATGGTTTAAGAAGTGAAATCCAAGAACTATCCCTCCCCCTCTCTTCCTCTGCCATGGATGACTTCAGAATGAGAAACAAGAAAAAGGAGAAGGCAAATACAGTTCACAATACTCAGCGCTGAGAAAAGGAGAGGGCTGAGCAGCTCCTTTTGGAAGCAGAACAAAACCCAAAATAATACGGGGCCCAGAGGGCTGTGGAACATTACATCTTGTAATAAAAAGTTCTGCTTCAAACTCTGCCAGGTTCTCCCTTTAGCTGCCCACCAGCTTCACTCTCTGCCCAGGGAAGGAGCGGAGCTGAGGGCTCTCCCTTCCCACTGCAGTGCTTTGTATATTGGAAACACTGCCTGCACTTGCACCAGGGGGATCTGTCCTAGCTCAGTGCTCACAGCCCAGGAAAATTGCCAGGGATGGGTGGTGGCTGAGAGAAACCCCGTGGGGACAACGAAGTTGACAGCAGCAATATTGAAGAGAGTGTGTTTGGCTTCCCACTTCAGCCTCAAGTCTGCTTTGCCTTGGCAAAAAGAAAAATCTGTTTATTTCCCAGAGAGGAAGAGGAGATAAGTGATTTGGACCAACACACATTCAGGGTTTGCTAATAAACTGCCTCAGATGCTTGCCTGCAGAATGATTTCATACTTTTTAGGTAGATCCACGAAATTTGCAAGGTTGCCTAATACCTGAGAAACCAAGCAAGAGGGTTTCCCAAAGGACCCTGGACTCAGCTGTGGCACAAGTGGAAGCAAACTGGCTCCCAGTGACTGATAGCCTGAAATAATTTCATTATCTCTTGGGGACATCGTGGGCTTGGAGTCCTCCAAGCCAGCAGAGCAAGACAGGTTGGGTGGGAGGGAGGTGAAATCACAGCTCAGGGGTTGGGGTGATGCTTGGGTGGGACCAGCTGGGCACACATGATTTTTTGGATGCTACAAGCTGGGTCTTTTGGGTGTCAGGATCAGAATCCAGCTCACTGTGAGGCATTTGGTGTTCAGTGCACTTCCAGCAGTGGATCCAGAATGTTTTCCCTCTGCTGGTCATTTTACAAGGCACATTCTTTACCTCTGAATGACGTCTCCCCATGTAGATTCAGAATTATAACATACACGTAATTTCTCCATCTACTTCTTCCTTAACTGAGTGTTTTTTGCACAGCTTTCAAGGGTTTCCAGCACAGCAAACTGTTATCGTGCACTTAAATTGGGCACAAGTGTTTCATGTGCTTCCAAATTTACAGCACATCACAGGCCTCAGTTTTATAACTGACAGGGCTTAAACCTGAATGCAATTAATAGGATTACACAAATCAAACAGGTGCTGAAATGTTTGGGAAGTGATTTATAAAAGACGACAAAACCAAAATTTCTGCTTTCAGGGCAACATCGGTACTACTTGAAGGGAGGAGCAGCATTTTGGTGTCTAAAGAAAATACAGAAAATCAAGGGCGAGTTTCAAATATCGTCTGGAAAAGGAAAAAATGGGGAGAGCAAGATTGGGGAAAACACCAAGAAGTAGCTTTTCTTGCTGGTATCAGGTTAATTACACCTTCCTACAGTGTCACAGAAGAACAGGCAGCTCTCAGAGGTGTCTGTGTTGCTTGTGTGGTGTTTCAGGCAGGAGCCAGCCCAGCACTGGTTCTGATTAGGGCCTGTAAGTGCTGTTATTATCATTAATAACAATCAAGATCCCCAAAACCGAGGCGTAACGGGGCTGATGCTGCCCTGCTGTTCCTTGTATAGGAAAGGCAAGGGGAGAGACTTTTCAGAAGGGTGTGCAGTGTCCTTGTAAAGGGCACTTCACAAGGGGGAATGGTTTTAAACTGAAATAAAATAGGTTTAGATTGGGTATTAGGAAGAAATTTTTTCCTGTGAGGGTGGTGAGGCCCTGGCACAGGGTGCCCAGAGAAGCTGTGGCTGCCCCTGGATCCCTGGAAGTGTCCAAGGCCAGGCTGGATGGGTTTTGGAGCAACCTGGGATGGTGGAAGTTGTCCCTGCCCATGGCAGGGTGTGGAACTGAATGACTTTAAGATCCCTTCCAACCCAAACCGTTCTGGGATTCTGTGAAAAATGGTTCACAAATGATGCAAACTCCCCCCACCACGAGGGCTTTGCCATCCTCTATTTAAGGAGTTGAAGAAACACAGGATTTTTGCAGCTAGCTTTAAGCAAGCTAATGTGGCATCAGGAACTTTCAGACTTTTGTGGTTCTGTGCTTGCCAAGGTCATCTCCAGGTGCTAGTTCTCCAAACTCTCTGCAGTCTGTTTGTGTCAGATCAGTCCCACTGTCTCCATAAATGAACAATGCAAGGGCTGTTCACTCAGGAGACTTCTTACACCCAGAATTTCCCCAGATGCTGCTCCCTCCACCACATGCTCCTAAATTATCCCCACAGCTCTTGATCCAGCAAAAGGCTCACACACGCTGTCTGTAGTGTGTCAGGTATTTTGAACTGCAAAAAGCACAGTAAAATTAATAATTCCACCTGTAGGCCACAGAGTGACATAGCCAAGTGTCATTTTTATGTCATGGCCTGGAAAGGGCTTCCCCAAAATACATGGATATGACCTTCCTGCACCTTGGCCACCCCTCCCTGGGGCAAATGCCTGCAGCACAGCAAACACAGCTGGATTTGTTTGGGATTCTGGCTTAGCAAGGCATTGGCAACTTGCAGCAATTGGCTTTTATCAGTGTGTGATATCCACCTGCCTCCATGTGGGGCTGGGATAGGGTCAGACCCATCATTTCTTGATTTAACAGGTGATGTTGGTACCTGTCTTCATCCCTTTTGCCATCCCTGCCACCTACCTGGCTGCAGCTCCTCCCCAGCTCCATTTCATCCCAGCAACTCCAACAGTTTTTCCCTCTCCCACCCACATTCCCTGCACCTCCAGCAGCCCCCTGAATGTCCCTTGTCCAGGGAATGACCCTCCCTCTGGGTGCCACTCCCAGTTATCCTTCCCCAGCTCCACAACACGCTGTAGGCGATGTCCAGGGCTGGTCAGGGATGGATGTTCCCTCCTTCCCCCACAGATTTTTCACGTCCTATTTATTCCTTCTCTGCCCCCAACCCCTGAAGCAGGTTCCTGTGAGTCCCTGGCTGGGGACAAGCTGAGCTGTGCCATCATCCATCACGGTGACAGACACGCTGTGGAAGGGCTTGGTGGCACAAAGCCAGGGCTAATGGCCCGAGACACCACTCGCCTTCGCTCCCAGCTGCTTTGGGAGCACTCCCAGGTGCCAATTCCAGCTCCCTGTGCCCCCCAAAGGAAAGATGAGGTGGTTCAAGGCAGGGGGAGATTTGTGACGGTGGAGTTGAGGTGCAAAAGCTGCCAACAGCTCTTTGGTTGTGCCACAATCAAGATTCAGTGACTTTGAAACCCCTCCCAGGAGAGCTGTGGTTTGTGGTCATGCTCTGCCCAGAGCCCAGGGCTTCTCATGAGTGACCATTTCTCCTCCAGCATGGGATGGCCACAGCTCTGCCCTGGTTCATTAGAGGAGATGGAATAAGCATGGCATCAAGGTTTGGAGTAGAATCACCTAGAAATCACTCTATAAATCTGGAACATTTCTTCTCCCCGAGGTCAGGTGTCACTGTCCTTCCATGGGTTAGCCCATGGTATTTCTCTCTGGTTCTGGATGCCTGTTCACCTCTGAAGGCAGCAGGAAACACCAATGAGACCAAGAGGAGTCTGTCTGGCTGAACCTGCTCTTTGTTTTCTGCGGCTCTGCCTTCACAGAGAGCCACAAACAGTTTCCTCTGTTCCCTATTTTATTTCCTTCTTCCACAGCCTTCAGATAAATGCTGTTACACAGCCTTTATTTCTTAAATGGCCCGTCTTGCAGAGGGAGAGATGATCTTGTCAAAACTGAATTAAACCCCACTTTCACCATGAATCTGTGAGGTAACAAAAATGTGAGGGAACTGTGAAATGCCACGGCACCAAAAACTGCTGCCTCCACAGCCTGTTCCTGCAGTCAGCTCAAGGACTCTGCCTTCCACCCTCTCAGCCCCTGGGAGTTTACCTGATCAACACTGCTGGCACTTCCCCTGATGTGTTCACTGATGGATTTGCTGCCCCTCGCTTGCACAGACAGATTGGTTATTCCTGATGTGGGGCTGGGATGGATCCCTTGCAATTCCTTCCTTTTCAGAGGGCTCAGAAAGGAGAAGTCTTTAAGAAATGCCAAGAACTGAGTGAATCTTATTTGTGTGTGGTGAAACCAGAGATCACTTTAACCTTCCAGGCAGCACAAAATGTGATCCAGTAAAAAAATTATGTGTGTGGGAGCGGGTCTGTAGGAGATGGAGCCATCACTGCCACTGTTCAGCAGACAGCCAACAGAAGGGTCCATAAAACCATCACCTCTCCCACCTACCGTGAGCCACAGAAGACTCCCCAGTACATTCAGCTGACATTAAAAGCCTGTAAAACCTGTAAACCCTTCTGTGGAAACAGCTCATAAAGTTCTCAGCCATGGAAGTGTTCAAAAAATGAGTGGATGTGGCATTCTGTGATCTGGTTTAGTGGGCAGGGTGGTGTTCAGCCAAAGGTTGTACCTGATGATCTTGGAACCTTAATAATTCTGTGATTCTGTGCAGCACATTGATGGACTCAGTTCATTCCCCTCCCTTTTCCTTCACTGACATTGGGACAAAAGCTGGGACCTGTGGGGGAGGCAGACACTCACTGACTGATCCAGCCATGGCAGGGTTTGTAGGGGCTGGAACTGCTTTCTCTTTTCACCTTTTATATGTGTCACATCCCCACCTGCATCCCCATTCTCTGATCCCAAAAGTCAAAAGAACTCCGCCGCCTGCGCTGATTGCTTTGCTCAAACGAAACCAACCTTTATTCCAGCTCCAAATTCTGTTTGCATCCCCTTCCAGTCTCATTCACTGCTCTCAAAGCTGGGATTAAGGGGAAAAAACAAGGGCAAAGTTAGCGACATTTGAAAGCAATTTAAGCAGAGAGCAACTTTTAAATGAAGCCATTTAAGGCCAGATCCTCCCAGCTGTCTGGGTGTCCCTGCTGAGCCCACTGCAAATCAGAGTTCAGGACATCCCTGTCACCGACTGCAGGCTGCCAGGGAAGATGCATTAGCCAGCAACGTCCAGAGCATGATTAATCTCTCCCTCCTCATTCGGATGCTGCTGCAGTTGCCACAGATGTTCAAGAGCCTCCTGGCAGTGACAGATCCCTGCGTGGTCCTGACTCCTTACCAGGCAAGCAATGACAACAGCCACAGATTCCCAGGGCTGTGTCAGCTGGATTTTATGGGGTTTTTTCCCCCCCTCTGGAAAGTTCTGCATATTTTCTGGGAAGTTTCTTTATGAGTTGTGATGTGTTTGAATCACACGTCGACTCTTTCCCACAGCTCACAGGGACAGATTGGAGATCTGGGGAAAACATCCTCCTTTCTCATCATCCCAACCTGGAACTTCCCAGTGGAGGAGAAGGAAGAAGGCTGTGTCAGAGCAACAGGACACACAAGGATGGGAGCTGAGGATCTGTGTTTTAGCTCCAACCACCACTTTATTTTTGGGTAGAACTGGTCCATCCCGGGGGAAGCTTTGCTTTCCTTGCATTGCCCTTCCTGACACTGGAGCACAGCTGAGAACCTGCAGTGGGGCTGAGCCTGCACCTCCTGGGAGCCCATGGAACACCAGGCACCAAGCATGAGGTGGGAGAAGCCATTCCCTGGGAGAAGGGGAAGGTGACCAGTTCCTCAGGGTGAGTGAGAACCACAGAATCACAGAGCAGTTTGGGTTGGAAGGGACAAGAAAGATCATCTCATTCCAACCCCCTGCCATGGGCAGCGATGCCACCCACTAGGCTTGGTCTCTCCAAGCCCATCCAAGCTGGATGAACACTTCCAGGGATGGAGCAGCCACAGCCTTTCTGGGCAGAATTCCCTTTATTGCTCAGTGAGATCTCAGGATGCCCCTTACTGCCCTCGGGTTTGCTTTCCCTGTCCATAAGCAGGGATTCTGCCCTGCAAGGTGAGATTCCTTGGTGTTAAACCCAGAAAAGCCACGATCCTGTCTGACCTCCAAGAAAATCTGACCACTCTGTCTTAGCCTGGCCCATGAGGCAGGCAAAGTTTTTAGCTCATTCATTAAAGGTCTCAAGGGCAGAACTTATCTCCCTCCTTGCCCAAGATGATTCATTCTGCTGATGATCCATCCCATCCCAAAAAAAAAAAAAAAAACCAACAAAACCAACATGACAAGTTTGTTTCACATTTTCATTTTAAATTTTCCACCTTCATTCATTTTCCACCTTCCCCTTCATGCCATCAAATCTCATTTTGCATTTGTCTGCCAGCTGCGTTCAGACAGCTCTGACAAGAGCCTTCAAAGGAAAACCCTTCAGCTCCTCCTCCTCAAGTACACCCTGTTTACAAATCAGCAATGAACCTATTTGTGTAGCATCACGGAGCTGCAACCCCTGCTCGGCAGACAAAAAGTCACTCAAAATTCTTGCCACTTCTCGTATTATATCCAGCAAGGTGTATCCCACTGTCAGAGATGAAATCTTAGCAGCAACCATGAGAAAAATTACTCCCCACACCGTAGTGGCCATGCAAGCCTGAAATGTGAGGAATGTCATGTGCATATAAAATACCTCTGGACTCTGTGGATAAAATCCTGATGTGGAGAGAAGCAGCTGTGAAGCAGAAGGACTCCTGCAGGTCCTGAGACTCTGAGTCTCCTTCTCTGTGGATGCTGCTGCCTTTCAGCTCACTCTTAGCTCTCATTCAAATGAGAAAATATCCACAGGGCTCATCCAACCTGTCTTTAGCCAGCTCCAGGGCACGTGGCTGCATCCCATCCTTGGCACTCTTTAAGGTCAGAGCTTTTGGGTCCTCAATCAATAAGCCTCATTCACTCACCAGGCTGCAAAGGCAGCTGAGGGTGATTAGCCCAAAGAGAGGTGCCCATCTTACGCATTAAATTGAAAGGAAGTAGGTTTAGGTTGGATTTTAGGAAGAAATTGTTCCCTGTGAGGGTTCTGAGGCCCTGGCACAGGTTGCCCAGAGAAGCTGTGGCTTCCCCTGGATTCCTGGAAGTGTCCAAGGCCAGGTTGGCCAGGGCTTGAAGCAACCTGGGCTAGTGGAAGGTGTCCCTGCCCATGGCAGGGGGGTTGCAGTCAGGTGATTTTAAGGTCCCTTCCAACCCAAACCATCCTGTGGTTCTCTGATTCCATAATTCTCTGATTCCATGATTCTGTGTCCACACCCAGCCAGAGAAATTCCAGGCAGGTACTGGGTTTGCAGAGAAATCCCACAGTGGTGCAGCAGACGAAAACAGAGACAGCAGCATCTGCAGAGGGCAGGATCCCACGTCTCCGAGGCACAGCTGTCTCCACTCCTCTCGGGGGGTTGTTATCTCCTAGCTCTGGTACAAGTTATCACTGCCAGTTGCTTTGACGCTGATTAAAAAATGCATAAAAGGAACCCCTGAGAACCAAAGTTGTGCTGGCACCGCTTCCTTGTGGTACAAGATGGGATGGATCTCATCTTGTGTGTGATCTTGGGAATAATATCCAGCCTCTCCCATCTGTCTTCCACTCCCATGTATTCCCTGATAACTGCCTCTTCCTCTGTAACTGGTGTGAAATTGAGTTTCTTTGCAGGGCAGCACAATCTCGTCTCATGTTGGTCGGGAGGTAAATGCAGTGTGCAATTTGGGACATCCGTGTTCTGTAAATTAACTTATCCTGGAACAAGCACGGGAAAGGGCTGATCAGGTGATTGAGGGGCAGCAAGGCCTGTTTTAGGAGAGGAGATTCACCACATTTCATTTCCTGAGGCAAGTTATCACTCAGAAAAATTCCACTGGACTGCATAAAAACAAGGGAAGGTGGTAAAACCTCTTCAGACAAGTGACAGGAAGGGCAGGACTGACACCATGAACACATCAAGAGAGACAACAGAAAGCTCGTGAGTAAATTTAAGCTAAAAATTAGGAAAAAATGAGTTAAATCATCAGAACCAGAAGGTTTAGAGGAGCTATCAGAGGAGATAGGGAAAGAAACCAAGCTACTTAAATGGATTTTAATGCCTTTATTTAAAAGATATTTATAGCATAGATATCATAACAGCAGAGGACTGAGGCATCTCACCTCGTCTTGTGTCCCTAAAATCACCCCTCTTCTCTCCATCTTCTGTTTCCACGCAGAAATGCACAATAAAGGAGCCAGGAACTCCACAGCAGCCAAGCCCAGCCTGGGTGAAGTCAGTCCAAAGCAGGGCTAAGATTTAGCACCAAGGCTTGGGGGGGGAAGGAGCAGGTGGAAGTGCCCCACACCCCAGACAATCACCTGATTAATGCTGGCAGCCAGAGGGAGTCAAAGGGAGGACTTCATAATTCCTAGGCCACTAATCTCAGCATCATTTAACATCCAGGAGAGGACGAATCCTTCTTTTTCCACGAGGGGGTCTGGCTGAAAAATGTGAGTGCCAGAACGAGCAGCCTTCAATTAACTTTATGAGCCAGCTCCTTTCTGGCTGTGCTGTTGGATTCATGGCCCAGCCCAACCCACAGCCCCATTCCCACTGCCCTTCCCTGCTTCCAGAGCTTTCACACCTCCCTGCCAAGCCTTTCCCAGCTCCTCAACACGTCAGGAGTGCTCTGGTCTTCCCTGCAATATGAGTTTTCCTGCTTATGGCTGGGTGTTAAAGACAGTTCTCCTTCTCCTGACCTCTGTGGCGCCGGCTCATCCGTGCAGAGAAAGTGGATGCATATCCTATTATCCTTTGAAGTGTTTTATAGCTCATGGTAAAGCTTTGGGCTCTTCAGAGTTTGGACCCAATTTTAAGATCACAATACCTCTAAAGGGGAAAGGGATGGGATGTTATCTGAAAATCACCCTAACCATCAGAAGAAGACAGATAAAAATATTCATTTATGAAATCTGAGTGAGATGATGCAGCTGGGAAAAAATGAATGGGGGAAAAAAAATAGAAACAAACAAAGAAACAAATGAACCAACCACAAATATACCTAGAATTTAAATGATGTGAAAACCATCTTTTCCTCTGAATGGTTCAGCTAGCAAGAGCAAAGACATTTCCCTGGTTTCCCACACAATCCTTACTCCTTGGAGGAGCTCATATACATTTTTGGGGATATTACTGAGAGGGACTATTTATAAGGGAATGAAGTGATAGAAAGTAATGGATTGAAACTGATAGAGGGCAGGTTTTGATGGGATATTAGGAAGAAATCCTTCCCTGTGAGGGTGGTGAGGCCCTGGAATACAATTCCCAGAGAAGTTGTGACTGCCTCTGGATCCCTGGGAGTGTCCAAGGCCAGGTTGGACTGGGCTTGGAGCACCCTGGGATAGTGGAAGGTGTCCCTGCCCATGGCAGGGGTGGAATGAGATGGTCCTTTAAGGCCCCTTCCAACCCAAACCATTCTAGGATTCTATGACCGAAATTCAAACTTTTATCCATCAGCTGAAGCAATGAATCTTCTCACCATCATCTCATTCTGGGAATACTGGTGTCAGACATTCCGAAATTATATCTGGAATGATTTTGTGGAAACACATTGCTGCACAGCCAGGAGGGACCTTGTTGCAGCAATATCGTCTTGATCTGGGTGAGATCTACAAGGATAATCCAGATGAAGGATAAAGAAACTGGTGGCCCAACCCTGCACGGGTTATCAGTGCCAATTTAACACCAGAGAATCCACTCCTGAACTCTAAGGGATGCTTGATCAGGTGCCATGGACAATACAAAGGGTTAAAATTGTTCTTTTTTCCCAAATGGAGCTGAGCTCACATCCCAGCAGGGGCCCTTTCAGCAGCTGGTGGCTTTTCTTGCAGTACCTGAGTCAATCATTCCCTGCAGGTTAATTCCAATAGCTTTGGGTACTCATTTTCTGCAGCCTGTACTTGGAATCCATTTGTTTATCCCATTAGGCAACAGAAGATTATTTCCCTGGCCAGCCAGGACTTCACCATGAATTAGACTTGAGCAGAGGAGAAACGCAGCAGGACGACAAACGTGCAGACCCCACCGCACCCAGGAATTTATCCAGAGCCCTTCTAAACCCATGCTCAGGAAAGCAAAGGCAACCAAACGCTGATTTCCTTGTCCCTGGTCCCCAGTGCTGGTGGCAGATCCCCAGGGCACACCCACAGCGGGTATTTTCTGGGCAGTGCCCTTGTCCTCAGGACATTTGTGACCCCAGGGACACCCAGCTCAGGGCACAGAGTGGGGCTTTTTTTTTTTTGCCTCCTTCCGTGCTGCATTAAGGATAGAACTGACCAGCATCATTTCCGTGAGTTTTTATGAAAACAAGAGAACTGAGGGTTTAAAACAGCCGCAGAGTAAATGTGTTTCAGAGATAGGTTCTTGATGAATGGGATTTTCCTTGCTGAAATCAAATTGTGAAGTCAAGCATTAGAGAACTAAAATCCTTTTCTGTATTTTCTATTTTGTCACGGTTTGTTTTCTGATAGGAGTTACCAGTGTGACCAAAGGATTTATCATTTTTTTTGTTTTAACTTCACTCTTCAGTGAACTCATTATATCATAAATTCCTTCTCATGCAACATCAGACTGGTTTACGTTTATGACTGTGCCATTAAAGAAAAAAAAAAAAAAGAAAATAAAAAAATGCCACAACCCAGATCAGCTTCTAACTCTCTGTGAAAGAAGTAAAATCAGTTAGAGTTCCTAAAAGTATCATCTCCATTTTCATCATCCTTCAGGAATATGAAAATTGTAGCTGATCAACTTTCTTCTGCCATAATAGTTAATTTCTAATAACTGGGAAATGTCTTAAGACTCACTCAGGTTATTCAGCCATCCATTTACTGGTGCCATTCCTCACTGTTTTCATATATTCTGCAGTGAAAGCTATTAAGTCTCTTCTGTCGTTCTGAAACCTTTTGCTAGATGAGGAAAAGTGAATTAAAAGTTAGTTATATAACCTGCAGAACCGAATGACAACTTAAATATAGCACACTCTGCAGTATGTGAACTTAGCAATTAATCTGGAGCTAATATTCCTCTTATTTGTCATTAATTTGTGGACAAAATGGTTTCTCCCAAGGTTAACATTTTCATTATCATCTGCAAACGATGGTACATCACCAAAGTTCAAGCCATTTGAATGTAGAGCACTTTTTACGTTTTTAAATATTCCTAATTCAGTTTTTATTGCTCTCTTGAAAATAATTAGGCAGAAAATGGATTATTCCTCTTTCAATGAACAACTATTGGAAACATTCCGAAATTTCATGCTTTCAGGCACCAGTGGCTACAGAGAGAAATATGCCCTTTCAACCAAGCCCTTAATTATTTTATCAATTGAAAGAGGAGCTAATATATTGTTGGCAATACACGAAGCATTGTCCTCCAAATCTGTATGATTTTATCCATGGGCTAACCCTGAAAAATAATTAACTGCCCCCATCCAGTGATCCACACAAAGAGCTACAATAATAACTCTACAATGCACCTCTGTCCTTCCTCCAGAAAAAAAACCTTTCAAGAGTTTTGTTTTCAGGAGCTGCACTAGAACTATTTTTATCATCTTTTATATCCCTGTACTTTCCTGTATTTGCCAGTCCACATCAAGCAACTTGGAGGCAATATTTGTGCTGGAGAAGGCTTTTTGCTTCCCCTATTGATCCATTCCCATTCTTCGAGAAGGAACAGAGGACTCTGGCTGAGTGTGTTTGGACCTGCTGATTGATAAGGACTGACCCACGTGGAGATTTAATTCAATTAACTAATGAAAACCACACACGGAGCCCTCAGGTTTGACGTGAGGTCGTGATTGCTCTCCTTGATTCACCCCCTGCATGTGCTGGCCCGGTGATTTTTAGAAAATGTGCCCCATCTGGGCCAGATTTAGTGCACAATAAAAACCTGAGATAAAGTTTTCCATGGAGACCAAGGGGTTGGATGTCCAGGGCTACCCCCCCTGCACTTCCAGCAGACTGGATCTGCCCAGGGAAGCACAGCACTTTGTATTTTGGGTGAAGAAATCATTCATGTGTATGAATTCATGTGTCCCAATCATGTGTCCCAATCAGCACTGGGAGAAGAGGGTCAGGCTCCTGCCTAAGAAAAAAGCTGGGAAACAACGAGTTAGGCTTTATTTAAGAGATGGGCAGCCACAAGCTGAGGACTCTGGTGATCAGCCAGACCAAGTGCACTCCTACGTGTTCAGTTACCATGGAGACAGGCACGTTTGTTTGGGGTTTTTTTTTTATGAACCTCTTCCCAAAAAACTCACCCCAATTAGATCCGCCTTCATGCATCACATATGCCTGAACTGTTCCCTGAGGTTCCTTAAGTACTTGTGACTGATTCATTCTCCTTGCTGGCATCTAAAGAAATAACCTTTACTTCCCACTTCCTGGGCCAGGTTTAATTCTAGTTTCACCTCTCCAGTGTTTCCCCACAGCCCAAAAGGGGTCACTCGCTGCTGTGCTCCCTAGTTACAAAAGCTCCAATCCAGAATTCCCACCAGGGATCACCCAAGGAGAAATGCCTGTCAGAAAGCATGGAAAAGAACAAAGTTTGGAGGCAAGAGCATGGGAGGGAGGAGGAGGAAGCATCAGGGTGTCTATCTCATGCTGTTCGACAGAGATTGGTCTTAAAACCACTGATATTTCACAACCTGATGGTGCTCAGAATGGCAGAGGCAGCTTTGTCTGCAGCAGGGACTGGGACAGGGCAGCTTTAGGCTTCCCTTTTCATTCTGAGTTACTCAGTGCAGCTCTGAGAGCCTGGAGGTTGCACATCTCTCATCAACAGGGCAGTACTGTGCTGCTCCAACACTGTCTCCCAGCATGTCCCATCACCTTCAGACAAAACCTTGCAAGACTGGTGGGTCCTCCCATGATTTCAGAGCGAGAAAAATGAGGACAAATGACCCTTTGAAGACCTGGGTGGGATTCCTTTGACTGAATGTAAACAACTGTGAAATAGGTTCATAAGGGAGTCCATCTGTAGCCTTTAGAGAGATCCTGATGCTTCCAGGGAATGATTCACCTCACCCAAAGGCAGAGTCAGGATTAAGGCAGGTGCTGATTTTACTCCAGTGCCTGTCAGAGGAGGATTCAGCACAGCTGTAGGCCCTGGGAGTAAGGCTTGACTTAAATTTATCCCATATAAACACCTCTGAATTTAGCCTCATGCTGGAGCCAGCTCAGGACCCAGCAGCTCACATCGGCTGTTACCAGTCGTGCTGGGAAATTCTAATGACACTGACTAATTTAGTTTTACAGAGAAATGCCACTTTTAGTGATTAATCTTTGGTCAATTGTTGCAATAGTCAGGGGAGTGGATGAAATGAACATTTTGGAAGGCAGAAAGAGCATTACGTTAATTAGCTGCAATCATAAAGGGAAGAGAA
The DNA here is from genome assembly GCA_013398115.1 of Falcunculus frontatus. Classification (NCBI taxonomy): domain Eukaryota; kingdom Metazoa; phylum Chordata; class Aves; order Passeriformes; genus Falcunculus; species Falcunculus frontatus. The sequence goes on along the minus strand of VZRV01002451.1, from coordinate 8,104 downwards.
AGCTTCTCCAAAAGCTGCAGTCCTCTGATTTACAAGGATTTCAGCTGATTTTGCTGAAGCTGATTTTGGACTCCATCGGAAAGGTCATTTCCAAGCTAAATGAGTCTAAAGTTTTAAAGGGGTGAAGTTACTATTAAAAACTCACATTAATGTGCAAGGTGCTTGCATAACTGTGTTAGAACTGGTTCTGAAAAGAATAATGGGAACTCTTCTGGAGGCTAAAGCAATATTTCCTGTACCTTTTGTGATGATTTGGCAGCTGAAAGCCACGGGATTACAACGCTGACCTCTACAAGTTAACGCACAGCTCAGCCTTGAGAGCCCGAGGTCACATGAAGAGTCTCCACATGCGACACAAAGACTCAAGGAGGTTCTCTGGTTGGGCTGATACTGCTTCTAAACACCCAAACAAAAATTCAGGCTTTGTGCTGGTGATTCTGAAATCAGGTGAGTTCCTGTTCTTCACAAGAAGCTCTTCACAGGGATATTTTAAGTCAAGGCCAGAGAACATCCTTTGTGTTGTTTAAACCACCCGAGCCATAAAGAAGACTCTTCACTTTGAATTTATGAACCCCATTAACTTCCCCAGGAAAAGTCCCTCTCTCTTATTAAATCATTCCCTGGGAAGAGACAACCACACAAGTCATCCTTGGAGGAGGGAAGACACGGCACTGCTTTAGAGGCTTCCAGATAAAAATTAATTAGCAAAACTTACTGTGTAACTTCAGCAATATGCAAATGAGAGCAAATCCGAAGGCGTGTGTGCAGGGCCGAGCTGGTGCTGAATTGCTGTTATATTTTGGAAAAAAAAGTATAAATACTTTACCTGTTTCATGAAATTTTCAAAGATTTGTGATGTAATTGGGGGTAATAATGATTGCATTAAAAATACATACAGAAGTACAAAATATTTTGCATAATTTATGGCTTTTACGGATTCTACATTCACAGTTTATAGATCTAAAACAGAATTTTTTTTTTTTCAATTTTAATTAAGGTTTAACAGGTTGTGAGCTTGTGCAGTTCTTAATATTCTCAGAAATAGTGAAATATATTGCTTGAAAAGAGGGGAGGGTGAACTTTACTGAACATTTTTTGATGCTTTGGAACAAGAAATTGCCTCATGAAGGTCCTAGGCAGCATTTTTCCCAGAGTATGCTCCGATGCAGACCCTTTTCTGGAGCTGGCAGCTGTGGATTTGGGGACAGCAGGGACAGCAGTTACAAGGTGCGTGGCTATTTTCTGGTGCTAAGCCCAGACACAATTTGTTGCTCATGACATGGACCCCCATTTGTGTGCAAATGTGTCATGCTTAAGATAAGTTTATCTAGGGCCAGGAAGAGAGGAAAGAGCAGGAAAAGAGTCCTGGACAATTATCCATGACCTGTTTGGTCTGGTGTTGAGTGCGGCCAAGGCTGGATGGCGCCCAGCATGGAATTCCAGCTGGAATTCCTTTGGTTTAATCTTAAACATCCCCTGGCCACAGAGCAGAGTTTGTGTCTGAACCAGTCACCCCCAAATCTTTTCAGTATCCAAGGCACAATCCATCCTTTCCCCTGGAGGCCATGGCTGCAGGATGAGGTGTGAGGTGTCTGGAAGTGCTCCTTTCTCCCACTGCTCACAAGGTTTGTCCAAGTAACTGGGCAAGAGTTGATTTTTTTTTTTAAAGTCACTTAAACCAGGACTGATGGAAGTTCCTCAAGCATCTCAGCAAGAAGAAAAAAAGCCTGGAGAAGAAAAAGCCTGAAAAAAAGCCTGGAGAAGAAAAAGCTCCAGGGAGACCTTGTAGAACCTTTCAGTGCCTAAAGGAGCTGTGAGAGAGCTGGAGAAGGACTTTGGACAAGGGCCTGGAGTGACAGGGCACAGGGAATGGTTTCCACTGCCAGAGGGCAAGGATGGATGGGATCTTGGGAAGGAATTCCTGGCTGGGAGGGTGGGGAGGGGCTGGAATGAAATTCCCAGAGAAGCTGTGGTTGCTCCTGGATCCCTGGAAGTGTCCAGGGCCTGGTTGAGTGGAGCTTGGAGCAGCCTGGGATGGTGGAAGGTGTCCCTACATGGCAGGAATGGGAACAAGACGATCTTTAAGGTCCCTTCCAACCCAAACCATTCCATGATTCCATGATTAGCTAATTAATTATGGGGAGCCATAATTTAACCCTGCTCCCACCCCATCACGCTGGGCACAGATAAAGCCCTGTGCACCACATCTAGAGGAAGGAGGATCACAAGATGTCACCGCCTCTTAGCCAGGAAAATTGTTCCAGTGGTTTTCCAGTTCTTTCTGTTCTGGTTGTGTTCCTAACACGAGCTGTGCAGTGATTGCTTTGCATAAAAGACATGAATTTGAGTTGTGGGTGCTGTCATCAGACATCTGAAGTAGGGGAAGATGAATCCCGTCGTGATTCCACTCAGGCAAGTGGGCAATTAACCTTTCTTTCCCCTTTCCACAATGAGTTATGGATTTATGTGGTAAAAGGAGCAACAGAGAAGTGCTTTATTGTGAATTATTTAGCCCAAAGAACTACCACGTGCCTTTTGTCATCTGAGTCATGGCACAGATGTGATGAACAAAATGCACCGTGTGTCAGTCTGCCCTCAGGCACCTTCCTGGGAGAAATGGGGGCTCTTTTCATGGAGACTGGGCATGAGAAAGCAAAGTCTGGGATTTTGTTGTGACAGGGGAGATTTAGCCCACGAGGAAAGATAAGTTAAGGATAAGAACATGAGGGTGCTGGAACAGGGAAAGGCCCCTTGAACAGCAGGGATCAGGCAATGGTTTTGCTCCCTGACACAGTGATGACCAGGTTTGCTCCAAAGATCAGGACAATCTTCTCCATTTTCCCTCCCTTTTCACAGTTTCCTAACATGGAGGTTAATCTTTCTGCTGCAATTTCACCCCCTGGCTTTCCTGTCCGGCCTGCAGTGTCCATGGAGAATCCTGCCTTTATTCATTAAAAAGGGACTGCAAGGTGGACACCACTGGCAGAGAAAGGGACTGCAATTTGGGGGTTTATCCACCCCAAAAGGATGTAACAGTGCTGCTGCCAGAGCAATTGGCAGGAACCAGCAGGAAAAGCAATGGAACAGGGAGAAAAACAGGTATCTTGTTTATTTTCCTTTTTCATAAGGGGAAAAAAAAAGAAACTTATAAAAATTGCATGAGCTGGGTCACACAGGAATTCTGCAATGGAGCTGGAAACTGCATGCAAGCCTTCAGAGAGCCTGGAGGAGCTGTAACAGCTTAGTTGCCAAAACTTTCTCATTTTCAGCAGCTGCAAATGACAATCACAGGTCCAAACAAAGCAAACCTTTGCAGAAAAGTACAAAAGCACAAAAAAATTCCCTTCCTTGGTCAGAAAGGGTGGTCACCTTAGACCTGCACAGAACCAAGGGGCAGCAGACAAAGATGTGCAGGCAGGAGTGCTTAGGACATGGACTAGGAGTGGGTTTGGCAGTGCTGGAATCGATGGTCTTAGAGGTCCTTCCCAACCCAAACGATTCTGTGTCACACCAGAGATCTTGCACGGAAGGTGGTGACCTGGCTGATTTCCACTTATTCTGGGTCATTTTTGTACAGTTGTGTGTTGCCTGGGTGCTGCTCCCATCAGAGTTGATGTAAAATTCCTGACTTGTCTCACCTGGGGCTGGAAAATGAAGGATACAGAGCATTTCCCTTATTTGTGTTCCACCATCACACAGATGGAGCCCACATAACCTCGTTCCTGCCCAAGACCAAGCAGCACTGGTTCATTTTCTTCACATTTCACGAACAGGGATAGGTCTTGAGAGAGAGAACAAGGTGGGGACACACATAAACCAACCAATTTATCCTCTCCTGCGCCCAAGGCATTCCTCTTTCACCCTAGCACTGCCTTCTGGCCACCCTGTGTTCACATCTCCCCTCACATCTCCAAACAGGAGTGCAGAACTTGATCGCACCCTCAAATTTCAGATGGGAGAGCAGGAGAAGGCTGAAGTCAACATTGCCACGCCAGGTCGTTCTATCAAAGAAAAGGGAATAAGCAAGCAGGAGCTGAAAAGTCTCCCCTGCATGAGCCATCTGGCAATTCCAGTGAACGTAGACATGATCCAGAAGCCTCTCCTGACCCTGCAGCCTGTGGCACAGGGAGTGGGATCAGCCAGGATCCTCGGTGCCTTTTCAACCCCCTTTTCTCAAGAACAGAAAGCGAGGAAAGAGAACAACCCAACCCCAGCTTCCCCTGAGAGACTGATTTATTCTGTGCTGGCAGGAAAAAGAGGAGACAACGTGAACTGGAGACAACGAACGCAATTAAAAGGGAAGGGAGGCATTCCCTGAAATGGCTGTTTCCGGCAGGCAATATGCTGTGGATTAGAACGTCTCAGGCCCGGAGTGGCACCATATGGCAAAAACTCCCTCCATCCCACATTAAATCCTGGCATTTTGCAGCTGTCAAGATTAAGCTGTTTGTATGAGTAACATTGTAGTTTGCTTATAGGGAAATAATATGTAGCCAGTTATGATTAATCAAGGTGTCCAAAAGCTGCTGCGGGTGCCTGGAAGAGATTGGGTTCTATGGCAGGAGTTTTGTCTCTTAAATTTTTGACATATTTTTCCTATTTTTTTTCCTTTTTTTTCCCCCCCTTTTTTCTTCTTCTGTGTGTGCTGCTTTTCCCACTCCTCCCCAGGGCACACAGGGAGTTGGGAAGGGGCAGATTTCATCCCCAGGCAGCTCCCTGGTCCTCTCAGGAAAAATCCAAGATCCAGGGCTGGCTCCATCCTTAGCTGAGGGATGATGCCTTTGCTGCACTGACCCGAGTGGGCACAAGGCTGTTACTTCCTGAGCAGAATATGCCCCTTTTTTCCCCAAAAAACCCTGCCTTTGGAAATCTGGAGGCTTTTCTCTGTGCTGGGCCATGTTATTTTCATTGTGAGAGATGCTGGCTATCCCTCTCTCCTGCCAAGAGAACTTGTGGATGCCTCACCCTGGAAGTGTCCTTTGGACAGCTGTTTGTGTGCCCTTCCTGCTGGATTCTCAGTGTGGGGGGATCCTCTCGTGCTTTCGCACAGTTTTGTCCAAATCTTGTTTTTCAAACTGCACATAAGGCAGCCAGCAGCTCCTGACGGGAAGACGAAGAACCAGCTCTGTTCCTGGCTATCCCTCTTCACAGGGAGGCTGTAAAACTTGGTTATTTAAGGGCAGAAAACAGGTGATTTACAGCAGAACAGCTCCATAGAAATCAATGGGAAGCTATGCTAGAAAATGTTGCATATTGTTCTGAGACCCTCCTGGGAAGTGTTTTACAGCCAGCCTGTCCTGCCTCTGACAGTTTCCTCTGGACACTTTAACAAGTGACCATTCCAACAGGGCACCCAAATCTCTCCCTCTTACCTCGGGCAAGGTTTTTATCTAGCCTTCTACACAAACACACAGGAGAAGCTTTGGGATCTGGCCTAAAACACATTTACACATTCTATCTTTTCTTAATGGCAATGCAACAGCCTCTTAATCTGCAGATTCATCACTGTTGTCCTCCCTCCACAAGCCCTCGAGGAGATTTATCCCTCCTCTTCTGCCCCTATCAACATTTGTTGCTGATTAGTCAATATTTTCAGGTTGATTGTTTGGAATAAGATGCAAAGGCAGCCACCCCATCTTCCCGGATGAGCCACTTATGGGAAACAATCCTCTCCATAGGAGGCTGTTAATAGGGGCTCAGAGAGAGTTATAGATAATCAATGCAGAAATCACATTTGTAAATGGCCCCTGTAGCTGCTTAATTAAGCACAGCGTTCTGGCATCAGGCAACAGGGCGCTTTAAGGCCTATTTGTCTTCACAGAAAGTATCCCAATAATATATTTGCAGTTCTGTGCTAACCCAGCCTAATCTCACCTGCCTTTTGTGGATTAACAGGATAAAGCGATTTAAATAACGGTGAGGAACTTCTGGGGAAGGTGTGGAATCAATGGCAGTGGCAAAGGAATATTTGCTTTTGATGCTCTGCTGAAAAAATTGTTTCTCTTTTTTAACTTCCCTCTTGCGTCTGACGCCTTGGATGTGCTCTGCAAACCTCTGAGCCACCAGGAATCTTTCCCTTCCCGACAGAGAGCTTGGGATGCGGCAGGGAGCAGATCATCAGCCAAGTTATTCCTGAAAGAGGGAGAAAAGGAGGGATTCAGAGGCAGGTAGGAGAGTCGAGTTGTTTATGCTGCTGTTGTTGTTGTTTTTATTATTTTATTTCCCACACTCCCTCCTAACAGATGTTCCTTTTGGAAACGTCTTTGGGGATTGTTTTTTACCCTCCTCCTCTCTTATCTCTCATGCAACTCCTCATTCTTCAGTCTCTCTCCTGCTTCCATCTCCGGTGAAAATTCAGTCTTGGAGCGTGTGATCAGCTGCTCCTGGGAGACTGGGCTGGATCTCAGGAGCACCTCAGTCAAATCAATGTCCTTCCCAAAATCCACCTGCTCCCCAGGCACTAGACATCCAAATTCCTCCTCGGGTTTCCAGACAGACAACAGCTGGGACAGAGATAATAAATCACACATTTCCAAGGGAAACTCGAACCTGCGTAATTTGACCAAAACAAATCCCCAAATGTCAAACTTTTTCCTCCTTTCTCTCCACTTTTCCACTAAGTCACAGACTGATTTTTTTTTTGTGGTGGGGGGGGGTTTTTTGGTTATTTTTTTTGTTGGGGGGGGTTTTTTGGGTTATTTTTTTGTTTTGGGGGGTTTTTTGGGGTTTTTTTTGTTTGGGGGTTTTTTTGTTGTTGTCTTTTNTTTTTTTTTTTTTGGGGGTTTTTTTTTTTTTTTTTTTTTTTTTTGGGTTTTTTTTTTTTTTTTTTTTTGGTGTAAATTTTGGTTAAGTCTAAAAATGCCATGACAAGGTGCAGGCAATGTCACAGACGTGAGAGTTGGGATCCTGGACAAATGTGACTTCATCCCATATTAATAATACCAATTTTCATCTCACTAAGAACCTCAGCTATTTAAAATAACTTCTTGCTCTCTGACATTTTTATTTGCCTACTGCCAGAAAATCTTGAATAAACCCATGGTGGTGGCACTCTTTCAGTGAATAAACCTGTCATGGTTTTTGGGGGTGACTTCAGACCTCCCTCCTGCCAGGAACTGTGAAATTTGAAGGAATATTGTGCAAATCAAATAGTGGGAATGTTTCCAGATAGAAGAAGAATTCACTTGGCTGCTGCTGAGCCTGGGAGAAGCCAGGCCCTTGGGTTGTCTGCAAATAGGTGTCATTTTAGACATCCCATTCCCTACCTGGCCCCAGCACAGTTTCCAAAGGGTTTGGGAGTCTCAGTCTGTGTCACATCTGCTAGCCTGGAGCATCTCAGATGGCACAAGGAAAGGAAATGTATGATACTTGTCTAGGAAGGAAATTCAGATGCATTTGCAAAGATTATGTCAAAGGGAGCTGCAGAACAAAGCCAGGCTGCACTAGACTAAACAATGAGGTGTGGAAAGCCCAAAATCCTATCCAGCCTTCTCAGTACTACAGCATCATCTCAGGGACAGTCCCAGGGACATGATCCACCTTGTCACAGCCCTGTGTTTAATGATCAGGGTCCCTTTTATCACCAGTGCTCACCATTTGTCTTGCACCTTGTCAGGGTGGGAGATTGAGGCAGAAATCATTGCTGTGCCAGAGGGGTGGATGGTGGCGGGGTCTGGTCATGGTTCACGTGCTGTGACCCCCTCTGTCCTTCCAGTTTTCATTAATCTGAGGGTGACAGGGGCACATAAAGCACTGGGTCCTGCTCCTCCCTGCACGGGGAGGAGATGGCAGGGATGTGGGGAGATCCTGGAGGCAGAGAGCTTTGGCAGCAGATAAATCCTTGGGTGAGGACAAGGATGGTGTGTCCTGAGTGTCCACACATCCTCTGGCAGGGAGCACTTCATGGGGTGTGTGAGAGGGACAGGGAAAAGTGGGGATTGGGGATTGGAAAACATAAAACAAAACACAACATCCTCAGGCACAAGGTGGGACTCTTGGGGATGGTCCTGTGCAGGGCCAGGAGTTGGACTCGATGATCCTGGTGGGTCCCTTCCAATTTGGCATCTTCTATGATTTGGGATAAAGAGGGAGGAAGGAAGGAAGG
>VZRV01002450.1:556251-671929 GCA_013398115.1 Falcunculus frontatus | reverse complement strand
TTCAAGGATAGTGAATATCCCAACTCCACCACGGAGGGAAGCCCTCTCTGCCATTATTTTCCCAAATAACCCTATATGAATCATAGGAGTAAGGGCTGTTGGTAGCAAAACGTCATACAGAGAGCTTCACATACCGGAGACCACCTCAGTGCAATGCCCATGTAGGCAGAGTGAGGTCCCCCTCTGCATCTCTGAGTTGGGATGCACAGCACCTTGGGCACTACCCAGGCCACATCATCAGCTCTAACAAATTTGGGGCCAGGCTGTTACTGCCCTGGGAAATTTCTGGAGTTCTAAATGGGGGTTACAAGAAGGCTGGAGAGGGAGTTTTCACTAGGGTTTCTAATCACAGGACAAGGGAGAATGGCCTTAAGCTGAAGGAGGACGGGTTCAGATTGGGTATTAGGAAGAACCTTTTACTATAAGGGTAGTGAGGCACTGCCACAGGTTGCCCAGAGAAACTGTGGATGCCCCATCCCTGGCAGTGTTCAAGACGACACTGAATGGGACTTGGAGCAATCTGGTCTAGTGAAAGGTTTCCTATCCATGTCAGTGGGGTTGGAACTAGATGATCTTTAAGGTCCAAACAATTCTGTGATTCTATGATTCTTTATTAAACCCAGGAAATTTTCTGTGTTGCTTCCTGTGAAGCAGCGTTAGAGCAGCCTGCTTCCTTAGAGCGGACTACTACAGAGCTGAGCTGTAATTTGGCCTTTCAGAGCCCACAGTATGAGGGTTTATTTCATCTTTAAGCTCAATGCTCCTAAAACCCACCATGCTCCCTGGACGTAGTTTGGGCCAGAACAGAAGAAACTTGAATTCCTGCAATGTTTTCAACTAGGGATGAATTGGAACATGCTGGAGAACCCATCACAGGAGTCTGGCACTGATGCTGCTGTCATGGTGTGTTCTGTTCCTCTCAGAAATCGACCAAACCCTTCTACTGGGTTTCAGGATTCCTGCAGTTAGATAATCAACTTTCTGCTCTACTCTCCTGCACTAAGTTTGCTGAATTGGGATGATGAATGCAAGCTTCTGCATCAATTTCCTAGTTGGGAATTAACTGGGGTTACTCTACTGAAATCTCTGAATGTGAGCAATCAAGACAGTACATTCAGTGACACAACTCTTTGTAGGAGCAAACAAAATTAATCCACTGGGATCAGAGTTCCTTGAACACCATAAGAAAGAGCCTCCTATGACCTACAAAACAAAAGGATGTCTTACTCTCACACATGCTCGACAGGAAATGGAAGAGTGTCCCTCCCTTACTGGTATCATCCATTTCTACCGTGTTACCTGCACACATGGCAATACTGGTAAAGCATCACTTCAGCAATGGGGTTTTATGCTTGTCAGTGCTAAAGCAAACCATGACACAGACATATACGGAATTACTATCAACAGAACAATTTGCCATGCAGGGAAATTACACAAGGACAAGGGGAATGCTTTCCACATACTTAATGTAATTCCAAGTCAATGTCCTTTCATTTGTGCCAACATAACTAGCTTATTACTCCTGCTAAAGCTATTCAATTTTCTTGGATATTTACAACTTTGCCAAATCTCCTTTACATTCTACACATTCATCAATGAAATATTCTGTAGGAAATAGTGTTTACAGCTTCAGAGACAGGAGACTATGTAAGAATTTGTTGCTGAATCACCATGCAAGAAGATGGTGGGGGGAAGTGGAAAGAAACAGAATTCCTCCAGCACTCTAAGTACCAAAGAATGATTCCTAAACCAAGGCAGCACTGCAACAGGAAGGTAGCAGCACACAAAATGAGAGTGTGCACCAGTAAAATCTCAATGCTGACTGCATTGCAGTGCTGGCCTTCCCCATGATAACATTTATACTTAGAGTGAGGAATATTACAAATAAATTTAATTACCATGAAAGATAAAAACTTGTTGTTTGAAAACAGTCCAGGCATATCAGCTGTGTGGAGAATTATCAAATACTGAACTAATGGCATTTTGGTTTTACAGCAGAACTAATAAAATGGCACTAAGAGTATGAATCAGGCTTTTTTTTTCTGCATAAATAAGTTTCATATAAAACTGTCCCCTGGATTTGGGGCCGTTTGCTGAACTTTTTTTTTTTTTTAAAACTCTTTCATGAATCTATATTGCTTTCCAAATCAAATTGCTTGAATAAAAGGCTATAAAATAATATCATAGAAACAGAGGATTTCAATTAACACAGGACTGCTCTCTTTTAATTTCAAAGTCATTTAAGAAAAGTGGTTTTTTCAATCCCTTTCTCAGGAAAAGAAATGAAAGCTGCGAGGGACATCGACAAGAAAGCAGAATGTAATGTCTAATGAGACAGGAAGTTTTAAAAGCTAGATATTTTTCAGTAGGGGGATGCATGTGGAGACCATAATGTGATAGGGTGACATTAGCATAAATAAATGATAAGTAGAATTGAGCCACAAATATGGCTTGCACCATTATCCTAATGCTGAAATTAAAATACTCAGATCGGGCTTCATTTCCTGTCTTTCCGTGTGCAAATGCACCTGGTGTTCAAGCAAAGGAAGTGATGTCTCATATAACTAAGCTGCTAATCCACACAATAACTATGCTGATATTTGCCCAGGTATTGCTAGTGGTTAGTCTTGATGTAGTGTGATTTTTAGTTATCATGACATAATGAAAGCAACATAAAGGTAAATTTTCTTGTCTTTAAAAGAAGCTGATTAAAATAAAATGACTGGAGGAGAATTTTCACTCTGGAACAATTCTTTTAAAGCCAACTGAATTGTTTCAGGTCCACACAGGCATTATTGAGAACAGAACTGGATTCACTAATTTAGTTTTCTATTCATATACTATAAAAGGTATCTGGGGAGTTTTAGGATTTTATAGCATGGCTATGGAAGGGGAACTGAAGAGGCTGAATGCATGACAGTCAGAAAAAAGGAAGAAGGGAAAATGCATTAAGTAGTTAAGTGAGATGAAGGAGAAAGATGAAGCCAAGGCAGTTCATTAAGGATGCTGCAAATTGCTTAATGTGAGAACTGAACCTTTTTGCATGGTTTAGGCATATTGTTGGCTTCTTATTAATAATAACAATAATAAGAGACATGACAGAGAGAGCTCATGAGTAGTGCCAGGTGCATGGGGAATACAGAACCAAAGCAAGAGGGAAGTGAAATGGTTAGAAAGGTAGAAGAACAGACAAGGGATAAGCAAGACAGAGTTAAATATCAGCCAGAAATCATCTGTCTGCAGTTTCCTCTTTTATACTGGCAAGCAGAGTGACAGTGCAAATAACGTAGCAAATAAAAGGAAAGAAAACTTAAAATCAGATGCATGTTTCTAAAAATGCTGTCACCATTGTACAAAGAAGTCTTGGAGGCCACAGAAAGACCTCTCAAGAGAGGTAAAGTGGGATGTTTTTTAAAAAAGCTTCTAGCTGACATTTAAAGGCTTGTCAAACGCCCCACAGGTGTACTCCATGTCTGATAATAAAAAATATATATAACCATGTCACCAACAAATGAAAGGACATTTTGTCTTGTTCCCACATGAAAATGTATGATGTCAGAATTTGAAATCCAAGAACAAAGGTGCTCATGCTACACTAAGTCACACATATTCAATTAAGCATGCGCCTTTTCTCCTCCCTGATCATCAATTATGCTCTTAAAAGGAGTCGGGTTTTCTTTCTCCCTACCAATAGTGCAGTGCTCTCCGTTCCAGCCCGGGCTGCATTCACACTTGCCATCCCGGCAGGTCCCGTGCTCGTTGCAGCGTGGGTGACACGCTCGCTGATCACAGGCCGTGCCCATCCAGCCCTCCTCGCAGCGGCAGGTGCCTCCGACACAAATGCCATGTCCTCCGCAGTCCGCTGCACAAATCTCTGTGGGAGAGGAGACAACAGAGAGGAGGGGATATGGGTGGAGAGAAGGGAGAGGGGGAAAATCCACAGTGTTATTGTCAAGAAAAGCAGACACACTTCACTACCTCACCTTACGGGGCAATGAAAGGAATTCCTAGAGCTCATAACACTAATCCTTCCTGACAATAAGAATCTAATAAGTATATTACAAAAAAGAGATGGACATGGATTGCAAGAGTCTGCTGTGATTGATCCTCCTATTTGCTTTCTAATTCTCTTGCACTCCTCAAGCTTTTGTGATGCTCAAATCCAAAGGGGAAGGCTCTTCCAATAAGCAGAACAAAAGTCACGTTTAATTAAAATCTGGTTAAGTGTGGAAACAATGCGCTGATAAACTACTGATGCTAAAGTTAAGTGCTGGCAAAGCCTGTTTATGACTTCTTAAACCATGGTTCTGGGGATGGGGTTCATTAAAGTCCTTCTCTCTTTAAAATTAAGAATAGATATTTCTATTTCTACCAAATCTGCACATCTACTATGTCCCTGTTCTCCTACCACCCCATCAAAAATGCCCTCTCAGGCATTCAGAGGTACAACCGTACCTTTTGTGAGCCACATGCACTGGAGCTGATAGGATGGTGCTTGTTCCCAAGTCATATCAGACTTAATGAAGCACAGCCACAGCTGGGTATCTTGGTACTTACCTCCAAAAAGAGAAGAGCTAAAGGACCACGCCTTTTCAGGGATGCTTGACTTCCCACCCTCCCTGAGCCCCAGTAGGCCTGAGCACACAGGCATAATGTTTTCGCCTAGCACCAGACTTTTGTCTAAAACCTGGCGTAGCCTTGGCATGAATTTGGGAGACCTTATGTTTTTATCTACACTGTATTTGTCTGGAAAAACAGAGACTTGGTGGAGAAGAGCTACCCACAAATCGGGTGTTAAAGTGCCTGTTACCACCATTACTATACAGGATTGATTTCAAGGAAAAAAACAAAGCCCAAATACTGATGCAGTGTTGCACTGCAGATGAAAGGAAATGAATCTATTTCTTTATCTCCAGACTCATTACTTGGTTGCTCCTCTTCAACTCTCACAAACCCTGACTACACTCTCCCCTCCTCAACTGAAGGAAAGGCAATTCACAGTATTTCAGCCTGTGAGGTCTTCTCTCTGACTTCTGCCTGGTGCTTCTAAATTCCCAAACGTTTTGACCTCAAGCCTTCTGCTTCACTGAGCCACTTTATAGATTTTACAGGGTAAGGACACAGTTTCTTTTGGGGACATGGAGATGTGAGCAGAAGAAATGCTGAGCAGGGTTGGGCTGGAAGCACCAGAGAGGGGTACCAGAGTACTCTGCAGTGCACATTTTTTCTCTGTGTCACTGGCTGCATATAAAATATTCAAAACTACTCAGACTGCATTAACATCATACCTGACTGAAATTCAGCTGTAGTTAAGTTGCTTTTAGTCTTTTGCTAATTAATACCCCATTTACAGGACACTTGGGCTGTTCAAGAACTTTCGATACGCTCCTGATACAGGGCTGGAATACCCACTTCAGCTTCAGGAGGAAAGCTGTGCACACAGCAGAGAGCTGCAAGGTTTTCAGCCCCTTATGATGAAATGGACTCTGGTCTCCAAGGATCAGGGAGTCCTTCGGACAACGGTAATTATGATAGTAACAACTGTAATGCCTTGCATGTCTAGAAAACACCTCATTTTTCAAATGTGACATGAGAACAGTATCTAGCTCCTGCTTCCCAAAAAGCTCAGGGTAGCAGTTTCCAGTAAAACTCCTTTTACTGCAGCATCATGGATGTCTCCAAACTCCCTCAAACATTTAGTCATATATGCTTAAGTCTTCTAGTGAAAGAACTCTGGAGTTCAAATGGGCTTAAGACACTCAGGAACTTGTCTGTATCATTTACAGTCAAACTTGCAAAAGTATTTGGGTATCTTGGGTACTTAAACAGAACATGTGCACACACCACTTGCTGTTGAGATGTAACAGAATCAAACGTAAGATTTATTGGAAGCAAGTAGAAATTACACTATCAAACAATAAAGGCATGGCTGAGGAAGGGCTAGAGTTGCTGTCAGAAGATTTTACTTTGCATCTGGCATCGAAACACAGATTTTCACAGCTCCTAGCTGCGAGGGAGGTAGTATCATACTAGAGTACCCGACAGGAGCATAAGGGATGGGCAATTATTGACTTGCTGAAGGGCTGGAGCCCAGACGTGTGTTTTCTACTTTTTTCCCCAACTGCCAGACAGCACCGCAATGGAGCGTGGGCTGGTCAGGGTGGTGATGAACACACAGGACCTGCAAGTTGGTTAAAATAGCAGTAAAGCTGCACTAAAAAAAATAAAATAAGTAAATTTGGCTCTCCTTGGCTGACCGGATGAACAAAGTCTGGAGGAGGATAAAGGAAACAGCAGATAAAAAAATCAAAAGCTAGATTTATGCTGCTAAAATTTCAGCAGGCTGAGAAGAAACACCTTGAGAAAGTACAAAGTCTGAGAGTACTGGTATTTAAATCCAAACTCCAAGAATTATTGTTGTAGCCTCTGGTGCTTTCCAGCACACTTTTACCATAGGGCTACTCTAGTGTTGGACTGCAATCCCTTCTCCAGTTATTCTTATTATTAATGCTTATTATTAATCCTTATTATTAATAAGGTTTACATTCCTTATTCATAAGTGTTGAACTCTGATCTCAGAATATCAAATAAGATGTAATTTTTCTTGCTCCCAGTTTACCAATCCAGAGGATGCCAGCTTGGTCACTTCACATCTTCATTATATCCTGTTCTCCCTCTTTGTAAAAAAATTCTTCCTTATATCTAGTCTAAATCTACCCTCTTTTAGTTTAAAACAATTATTCCTCATCTTATCACTACAGGCTCTATTAAAATGTCTGTCCCCATCTTTCTTATAAGCCCTTTTTAAGTAGTAAAAAGGCCACAATATAGTCTCCCCAGAGCCTTCTGTCCCCTGAACAATCCCAGCTCTCTCAGTCTGTCCCCACAGCAGAGGTACCTCAGTCCTCTGATTATCTTTGTGGCCTCCTCTAAACTTGCTCAAACAAGTCCACATGCTTCTTGTGTTGGGGATGCCCACAACTGGGTCCCAGAGCTAGATGCAGCACTCCAGGTGGGGTCACACCAGAGTGGAGGGGCAGAATCCCCTCCCTCACCCTGCTGGCCACACTGCTTTGGATGCAGCCCTGGGCACTTCTGACTTTAATGGGCTGTGAGCATACATTGCCAGGTCATGTCCAGCTTTTTGTCCACATCCAAGTCCTTCTCCTCAGGGCTGCTCTCAATCCCTCATCTCCAAGCCTGCATGCATACCCAGGGTTCCCCTGACTCAGGTGCAGCACCTTTCAGATAAAGTAACCAAGGCATAAAGAAGGAAAGTGATGGATCCACAGGTAACTGTGAACTCTGAGACAGGCACATGACCTCCTTGATGTCCCAGTATGCAGTCTTGGGTCTTATAGGTAAGATGGAAATGTCAGATGTCTACAGATTGGTGGTGGAGGAAAAAAACCCCTGAAATAGTAGGAACAGTGACAGTCAGAAGCCTTCCTGGAGTTATTTAAAGGTGTCAGACTAGGATAATGGAGTGCATTCAAAAATGGTGAAGAGAGAAAAAACCCACGTTCTGAAAAGCAGAGTCTCTGTGTAGCCATTCCAATGAAAAAGGAGGGAAAACCCCCTGGGACATTTACATCTTGACTGAAATATTTCTCAGACAACAGGCTGTCAAGGAACAGTCTTGTACACGTGGGCCAGGGATATGCACTGCATGATATAAAACAAACAGATCTTAGGCTAACCCAGAACAGGAATGCTGGGAACATTTTGGGTTTCATCTCCCAGCCAGCTGAGACCCCAGCCAAACCACCACCCATGCACACAAAAGTGTGCAGGTCCCAGGTTACGAATGTATAATTCATATATAATGGATATATAAGGTGGTTTGGATTCCCAGGCCCCAAGAGCTGTAATATAGACTCTCAGCCGTGAAAAACACTTGTGAAGCAAACTACTTACGACAGTCTCCCTAAAATGTAGTTTAATTATTTCTGACAGGGAATCAGGAGCCAGGAACTCTCAACCCAAAATCTTCCATTTAGCTGCCAGTTTAAAGATAGATGGGTACCCTACATTAAATAGTCTTACAACACACAACCTGCTATATGCCGTGGTCCTTTATAACACAGCCCTCTTAAATGTTCACAGGTTCCTAATGGGTGATTAAATAGTCAGAGTAGCTTTTACTTTTCTGGTGGCACTCAAAGAAATGATCAAAATGGATTTCAGATTAAGCTTCCACTTAAATACATGTCTTTTTGGACAGAATAAGACAGCTAAGGCTGTTTTACAGAAAAGGGCAGGTGAATCGTTTCTTTGTCATTCAGTCCCAGGAACAGAATTTGTCACCTCTGTTCTTATTACAAGCTGCATTTTTTTGGTACATTTCCCAATTCTGCTGTTAAAATTAGAGGACATGATTAGCTACCATCTGAGCTGCATGAGCAAATGAGAAGGAAAGCTTTTAATTCTCCTATTACAGTATTCACAGACTGGCCAGCTGCACTGTATTGCTCCTGCCTATTTAAGCTTAGTTAGAACGCTGTTCTTGTGCATAAAGACCTGCCTGTTAAATATTTTCACACCAGCTGTTCCCAAAAGGTGACTAAATATTTCCTTTCATCTTTAATCTCATCCAGTGTTTGTATGAACAGCTTAGCCACTCCTTATCCTTTCCTAGAGGTGCACTGTGTTTTACCTCATCTCACAGTGAAGCTCTCAAAGCTGTTTGCAGTTCCTTGAAGAGAGGGGATCCTCCAAGTAAATCTGGTGCCCAATTCTAAGAGCAAATATGAGGCTTAATGTCCTCAAAAAGTACAATCAAGCCAAGCACCTCCGTGAGAAACACCTGGACTTTGAGTAATACCCTCTATTTTACTCCCTGATGCTTGTACTTACCAGAGGGCACTGATGGATGTTAATTGATTAATGGATGCAGACTTTTTCCTAAGGAATCAAGTTCATATCAACATTTCCATCTGGGGTTTTGTCCTGTTAGTGTCTTGATGTCTTCCATTGCCTGAATCTCACCTCATGTTATGTCAATCTTACCGGAAGAACTGAATTGAGCCTAATTGCCCTCTGTGGGTCAAGAAGGAAAGACAGTTCCAGAGGACGATTCACTTGAAACCTCTTTCATGTAGAATTTCTGGAGCAGACAGTGCTCAAGGCATTGTTGAGCTTTGGGTAGTTCATCCAGAGGTCTTAGGTTATCATAAACATTATTCTTAGAAAAGGATAATGCCATTCCAGCAGGATTCTGCTTGTTTTTCATGCAAATAATCAAAAAAGAAATTACTCATCTTCAGTTCCAGGACCTGCTCTGTTTCATCACTGCTCACCCCCCAGTACTGGGGCTCAGAGCAACCTGGTCTAGTGGAAGGTGCCCCTGCCCATGGCAGGGGGGGTGGAAATAGATGACCTTTAAAGTCCCTTCCAACTCAAACCATTCTGTGATTCTATGAGCCCAGACTCAACTGCCTGCTGGCTAGTTTTTAGACAAATGGTTTTTCTTTTTTTTTCTCATTATCTCCTCACGACTGGGAGAGGGATTTCCCTCTGGTCTGTTAAAACTGCCTCAGAATTCCTCAAGGCTCTCTTAAAATCCTAATCCATCTTGAATCCTACCCAAATCTTGACAGTGGCTGCTGATGTGCCTTAACTTCTCCGTGTGTTGACGAAAACTGTAATGTAATTTTATTCTGTCTCCATCAGCACGTCTCTCTCTGTTGTTGTTCATTAAAGTTTAAGAATCTCAACTATCTGAGGCCAAGATTATCCTTTTTGTTCTGCATTTGCACTGTGCCAGGTATAATGAGGTCACAGCACTTCAGAAGTTAGAATACTAAAGCAATTACTCATATAAATAATTTCTTTGTACCTGCTTCTTTTTCTTTTTTTTTTTTTGCATATCCTGCTAAAAAACTGACATAAATCTGTCCCCTTAAGAATAAAAAGTCTGCTATGTTGCCTTTGATATTTCAGAAGAAAAGAGGGAAGAGAAACCCATCAAACACTAACCCACCAGTGCAGTGCTTTGTTCATGGCCCTTTTTAATTGATGGAACAGACACAGGAGCCTCCAACACAGGAAATGGCATCATTCAGATTTTCATACTATGTTCACATTACATTAAAGACTGGAGTTGGGAAAGGGATAATGTTAATTTCATCATTTCTAGCAAATCCATTTTCATATATTTACCCCTATCCCCCCACAAATCCTCAAATTGTCTTGACAACAGTTTAAAGCTTTCTAGCTTAGAAAAGAGCAATACAGATGAAAATTTTTCTTTAGCATTCATGTGATGCAGAATCAGAGATTTAGCTGCTTCTGACCTGTCTGCTAAATCCTTTAATAAATATGGATTTAGTGCTAAAATATAAGATCAGGTGAAATTGCTCAGAGCTTCCTGAAAACTGGGTCAGTTCCACTGACCTTCAATATATTAATAGAAAATTTAATAATTAAAAATCTGCCTTAACTGGGATTTTCCCATTTCAAGTTGGCTCTTTTGAGGCTGTTTCCAGCCTCAGACAGATTTTTTTTCCAGAAAAGAAGCACAGAAGAGAGGCACTGCATGGAGCTAAAAGGCTGAGTTTGGTGAGGAGCTAAGCCTTGTTTTCACAACCTGCTTTAGAAGGTAATTCATGGGGAATATCTGGGAAAAACAACAAATATAAAGATACAGATTAAAAAACCAGACGGTGCATGATCAGCATGATTTAGATAGCAGTGAAGTGCTAAAGACATTCTTCACAATGAAACACATTTTGCAGTGTTATGAAACTCTCATTCCTGTGATGTGATAACTCTGTAGTGACAAGAACTCCTGTGCTGTTACTGAAGAAGACATAAAGCACATTAGCTTTTAAAACCACCCTTTTTACAAATGTTATAAGGAAAGGATCAAACTAGAGAGCAAGAAAAAATCTGAAAGGAGAGGTCTGGATTTTCTGTAACTACCAGTAGCAGATCTGTAGCATGAAATCCTCTGAAAATCGTCCCGATTCAGTAGCAAACAGGGAATGATTGTTCAAGTTCTGTCCATGTCATTGAGGGATGTGTTTTTACCTTCAGAGGTCATGTCCTGAAAGCAACGTCTGCATAACTTAATGCCTTTAAACAAATCATCTGTTTATCTGTTTTTAAAGCATACATCAAATATGTAAATATTACTAATGTAGAAATAATAATTATATATGTCTGTAAATATAAAACCTGTGCTTTTATGAGTGCAATTAAACTTCTGGTACCTAACTGACTCTCTGCTTCACTCAGGGGCCTCAACATGTTTTACACAGCTCAGTAAACTGAATATAACTGAAAGGTAACAGCTATTTATTTTCTTTCCATGGATGAGAAAATCAAGATTAAAGGATGCTCTCTAGAGACTGAAAATGAATCCATCAGCTTTGCTATCATCCCTCATCAGGAAGAACACTGACCTTCAGCAGTGGCTTTGAAATGTGACTTGGACACCTGAATTTTCACCTCCTGAACATGAAGCCCTGAGAAGCATCCTGGAATGCCTGCACTGGGGAATATATATCCTGCATTAGAGAGTGACCCTAACCAGGACACCTGAGTTGGCCTGAATGCTGATTCTTGCCAGCTCTGCAGAAGGAGGACTCAGTACAGGTCTTCAACACATGTGCAGAAGGGGTAACTCTGCAACTCTGCATTTGCAGGAAAGACTGGGTATGCACAAAGGAGGCATAAAACACATTAGAACAGAAAAGGAGAAAGTTTTCACTCTAAGTGGTTAAGCTGTTATCTAGGAGAAGGGTTGGTGGAAATCCCTAATACAAGAAAGGACCCATCTCTGGCCCTCAATTGACACAAAAGATTAACCCAACTTCAGCTTTTTCTCCCATTTTTCTCCTGGTATTTAGTTCTTTGCTGGCATAAACAGCTTTGTGTTTAAATGAAAGGCTTCTGCAAATCCCCTTCTAGGTCTCATTTCTCTCCAGAGATGCAAATCAGGAAGCAGGGTGCCTCTGAGATGCCTAATTTGGAGATGAATAAATAGTCCACAGAGTAGCTCCTCACCTGGCGCTGAGCAGATCCAGGAGATGTGTCCATAACTGCCCCAGAACCCACCCCCACCTCCAAAAGGAGTAATGAAGGAGTTCTGTATAGTGATATACTTAAACTGATGTATGAGCCTCTAACTCTGTAAGCATACAGGATCCAGCACAATGGGATTCTGTTACTGCCAGAAACAGTAACAGTGAGAACAGGAGCACAATGTACACAATTAGCTGCACCATGTACACTGGTACAGTTGGGATATCTTTAAAAAAAAAAAATCTCACTTCTAAGTGCAATTTCAGCTCACTTCATATTTGCATAAAGGTCTTCCAGTTTCTGTCCGGAAAGCTTTAACTTTGTGAGATGATATTCCATTAAACTGGTGTGGTGCTTTTTATCAGCTTCTGGTTTCTACAGTACTTGTACTCTATTTTCATACTTGCCTTAAATGCTAGGGACTGACCATCACATTGTGTCTAAAGCATCTTCTCTATGGCTGTGATTTACTTTTGTACTCATGTCAATCTTCCATTTATTTATTATTATAAAATCTATCTTAAACTGTCTCTTGTGGTTGAATAGCAGGACATGAAATGCCAGCTATTGTCAGGCTTCAGTCTTGGAGCCGAGATTTGTTGAATAAAAATAAATATCCCAAAGTGCAGGATTTTTTTTTTCTCTTTGATGCTTAATTGAATCTCTATGCTTTCTGGGACGTGTGTTAAAACTTCCCAGAAAGGAAACAATTCCTAATGTATCAAACGAAATTCCTAAGAAGGATTCTTCTCTGGGCTAATTTTAATTTCCTTTCTGTGTCCATAAGGAAGAGATAATTTGACAGCAGAAAAGCGTTTTGCTCATGCTTAAAAAGAACTGATTTCTTTTCCAATTCTGCACACTTTGTTTTTTCTAAAATAAATTCCACCAATCATTTACAAATATGTGTGCTGAAGTGATCACAAGCTAGATTTGCTTGGGATTCCCTCACTCAGAGCTCAGTCCCAATATGGTTTCCTTTTTCTTCAGAAAACATGTTGCCGAAGAACTTAGAAATTTTATTGTTATTCATCTTCTTCAAAAGGAGGCACAGAACATGTATGAAACATGCAGGGCTGACATGTCCAGAAGTTAGATATCTGTCTATGCATACAAATGGGATGCAGCAGTAGCTGTTCCAGAAGGTTTCTGTTTGCTGTGCTGTCCATATGCCTCAACACTGATCTGGAAGGATCACCTTAACTGAAAAGCCACAGAGCTCTCTCCAAAGCACTTTCAAACTTTTGTCTATCAAGATCATTAGAAAGAGCTCATTAGTGCAAATTTTGATGATAGTTTTTAGAGAATGAACATCTTGTAATTTGGAAGGGGGCAGAGAGAATATACTAATTCCAGTGCATCCACTTCAGACAACTTATTAAATCATGAATTTCTGACCTTCAGTAGACACCAATCCACTATATGACAACCATTGGTCTTATATCATCTTTTTCTTGCTTTGTTTTGATGTTACTCTGTTTTACTGACTTACAGACTATTTTCTTTATTATCTAACCTTGGACATTCTAATTTGGAATGAAACAGAATCATAGAATGGTTTGGGTTGGAAGGGACATTAAAGACCACCTTGTTCTAGCCCCCCCTGCCATGGGGAAGGACACCTTCCAACAGAACAGGTTGCTCAAAGCTCCACCCACCCTGGCCTTGAACACCTTCAGGGATGAGGCACCCACACCTTCTCTGGGCAGCCTAGTTCAGTGTCTCAAATATGATCTGATGAAGCTGAAAACATCCAATAAACCTTTGCAGGAACTCTGATTGTGATGAGCTCCAACTGGGTTGAGTGTAAGGTCACAGTCACAGGAGATACCTACCAACAGCAGCATGGAATTGACTGAACAGCAGTGGAGAAGCTGTGACATGGAACCTACAACCATGCTTAGCCATATGAGTGAGGACAATCTTTATCCAGTATAATCAAGGTAGGTCATGGCAGAGACTGACTGCACACAAGTATTCACCCTGCTGATATTGCAGCAGTATCCTGGTTAAAAGCAGGAATAGTCAGCAGCAGAGGTCTAGATTCAAAAATTAAGAGGCTCCTCTTTTCAACGGCAAAGTCAGAGAAGAAGACAAAATTTGGTCATCTGAGACATAGTGATACAAATGATAAGTTCTCAGTGATACAAGAAAACATGCTAATTGCTCAGTCATCCTCAAAACATCGCATTTTAACAGCAGCCTGTTTTAAGCATGGAATTTAATATCTTGTGGTGGTGTGAAATTTTTCAAATTAGCCACATTAACAGGAACCCCACCGACTCCAGCACAACACTGTTGTTTTCAGTCAGAAAAGTCCACAACACAAAGTGTAATTGATCCAAACAAAAAGAACTTTTGAGCTCATGGTGTGACTGCTGAGGTCACATTTGGAGATAGGGAAGAATGCTGAACTAAAACTGGCATGCTGGGAATTAGCCCTAATCATTGTAGTAAACAATGGGAATGGAATAGTCTTCCCACTGCCCTTTGTAGGGGTCCATAAATTTTCACTGATTACTGCTGATATGAGAGAGAAGCTTTGCTCATCACAGAATGCCTAAGGTCAGTGAGAACCAGGGACTGCTTGTTACACGACTGGACACACACTATTCTCAGCCTGAGACATGACCTAATCAGACCAAATGCTTTGTGATCTAATGGTCAGAGACAGACTGATGATATCATTGCTTCCACTGGTTTTGGCCAAGTCTGAAATGACAGCTACAACACAAGTTTTCAGTTCCTTCAATCTTCCCTTCGTCATTGTGTCTGACCAAGACTGCATGGACTGCTGCAGAGAAGTGGTTAGAAGTAAGGTCCTAAACACACCCCAGAGCTGACAGAAGTCAGATGCATCTCTGGTTGGTGAGGGAAATGTCCTAAAACAATTTCTCAGCTATCGGATTTAAAGTAGGAATCTATATTTGAAAGCTAAGTTGTATTTTCTATCTCAGTGGGAGTTCTCTCCCTCCCTTTATTATGTCCTTTTCATCTGGTGAGCACAAAGATACTTGGACTTTTGAAGAATTGGACTCCCCACAAAAATAACTACAGCCCATTTCAGCTATTATCTTTTTTTCCACCACATCAGGGTCTCCTTATACACATTTTTAATAAACAAAAGGAAAGGGAGTAAAAGGATATTCAAATGAAAGCCTCCCTGAATACTTTTATTTCAAAGGTTTGGGCAGATATTAGTCTTTTATTGCATTTTTAATAAAAAGCTTAGAAGACTTTAAAGGCTAAGTTCATCTGGCAATGGGTAGGCTTAAATCTGTACTCACAAACGCAACTACATAAAAAAATTCATGTTTTTTACAATGATAGTTCTTATTAACACTGTTGATTCTCTAGATTCACTAATTTTTTCACAATCCACAAAGCAGATATCTGCCAGGCAGAGCCTGTGAGAGCCTTGTGTAACGGCACTGGGCTGCACATACTTTTCCCTTAGAGAGAAAAGTTACTTCTCTCCACACAAAATGGAGAAGATCAGAAGTTCAGAAATCAGCATGTTATGCTTCTGCAAGACAGAGGATGAAATTCCTGCCGATACAAAACATTTCCTGGCCTTCAATGACCATTAAAGGACCAAATTAAGGCTTTCAGGGATGAGCCTGTAATTTAGGTATTGAGCCAGAACTGATTCTGATGGTATCTTCTGAAGACCAGCTTTGACGACACTGTGCTACCAAAATTTCAATGGCCCCAGACTAATGTTTCTCACAGCTCTGCCAGGGCAGTGAGATTAACAAGTTACAAGCTGAAGAAAGATCATTCAATGTGTCCTTTGATTACATAGCTGTGCCAGGTAACTTCTTAAGTGATTAAGATGTTTATCAATTTCAGGTGTTGCATCCTGAGGTTTAGTTCTCTTGCTCTTCCTCACATTTTAAAGCTAAGAAAAAGACAAATCAACAACTTCTCAGGCATTAAAAGGGGTCCTGGTCTGTAGCATCGTATAAGCCTGTATCACATGAGAGCTGATGTTATGCTCATCTTTTATACAGATATTTTTATTCCTGAAGAAAATGACTGTTTAAAGGAAGACTTATATGAACATGTTCTAAGGATGGATTTTTATCCTGGTGGCCTTGAGCATGGCATGAATTTAACACAGGATTTTGTTTTCAAAAGTTGACACCAGTAAGCCTAAGGAAATAAAATTTCATCACACATGTTGTGTTAGCCCTGGTGCTGTTTGACCAGTGGGATATGACATTGTCTGATAAGATATATGAGAACTGTTTCTGTGAGCTTGTCTGTGTGTGTGTGTGTGTGTGTGTGTGCGCAATAGTCTCTAGCACAGCTCCCGGTGTAAAAAAGACATTGCAATGTAAAAGTGCATTTACTTCAGCTTAACTTTTTAAAAGTTCATTCTTCATGGTCTCTTAACCTACTAATTGGAACAAAGAAAAGATGCCTGTTTCAATGAACAGTACAACTTTGTGGTGGGGAACTCTCTTGGGTGCTACCTGAAAGACCTTCACCATTGTTAATTTATACAACTAAATTGATACTAAAAAATTCAGTCATTACCAATAACTGATACAGGGTCTTAAATCTAATCATTGTTTGTGAATAGCCTTCGATTGATCCATACTTCTGCAAAGCAAACAGGAGCTTTTCCACTGACTTCAATTCACTGGGCAACAATTTATAAGAATATGGCTTCCCTGCAACCAGAGACATGGATACACACACCATGCTAGTCTTATTTTAAATCCAGCTTCTCAACCTACTGAAAGTAAAGTCATGGAAGGTGGGTAAATACCTGGTCTTCTGCTGGCCCTGTGGCTACCCACACTATTTCCCCACTGTGCTTGGAGGCCAGGTTTATCTAGGCATACCTGCCACATATAGTTCTCCAAAACACTGTAGCAAAGCTAGATAATCTGCCCTTGCTTAAGGTAAATTTTAAATGACTATTAATCTTTGTGATCGTAGACCTTCATAACAAAGTTTGTCAATAAGTCACTGGGAAGCAGCATTTCATCCCTGCCACAGCAGGGTGAAAAGGGCAGTCATAAAGTCAAATACCATATCCTCAGAAAACCATGTTAGCAGCAGAAGTGATGAGAGGAGCTGTAATAGGACCAAAGTACCAGATTTCATGAGACATGGTCATGCAAGCTCAGTCTCAGTCTCTGGCCAGGCATGCTCTCAGTCTTTTCAAAATGTGATGTAAAATATCATAACTTCTTACTTTTTTACTGAATCCCAGCTTCCAGTTTCTAACTCTTATCTTTAAATGTACAACCCATGATTTTATGTCTCCACTGGCAATTTAGGACTACCACATACAAAGTGCTATTCCTATTACTGCTCTTCTCTAGTGTACTTTTAAGGGTTTGAAGTACGGCCTGGATGTCAACCATGCATAAAGTGAGTGATTACGAATGAGTGATGGAGAAGGAATCCTTATCTGCATGCAGGTCAATCTACAACCACTGTCAACTGCCCAGAAAAAGTCAGCGCACTTAGGACACAGAGAACATAATTTCTATTGCTGCTTTGTATATTCAACTTCCCAGTGATTCGAATGAATACCGTGCATGTGAAGATGTCAACTACCGAAGACAGAACAGTGTGAAAATCACTGATTTAAATCTGAGGAGAGTGAAGGACAACACCAGATAACTTAATTCCTTTAATAATGATTTTGCATCCAAGCCTAATACTGTTTTGACGGGCCTGGGATTATACTGACACATCAGTGAGATCCCTCTGGTAAATGGTGCACACCCCCAATGCAGATGACATGACTCACCTATTCATTTCACTGTAGTCAGCAAATATGTCTTATGGTATGTGATGTGCTGCCTCTTGATTAGCCAGAAATAGTTGGTCCAGTTTAAATACGTCAGGAGTGAGACTATATCACATACTTAGTTCTGTTTCACACTGCAGCACAGGCCATTTCCTCCTCACCACTACACTCACACAATAAGAGAGCTGCCCCATAATGGCTTCATTAGTTGACAGATAGGGCTCATTAAGAGGTGAAGCGAGATATCTCCCCAAAAGCCTGGGATACAGAGGAGCTGTGATAGCAGACTGGACGAATGGGGTTAGGAGCAGTGGTTTCTTAATTACCTTTCTTGTATCAAGCATTGCCTTGGACTTTTTAGGTTATAATTAGGTTATAAAGGACTTCTTTTATTTGCTTGTGCAACAGTACTAAGATGCAAAAGGGAAATGATTTAATTATCCCCTAGAGAAATCAAAATACCACTTTTATTGCTCAGTACAAGTTATCTCTGGAATTATTTCCGTACCTTTCTCCAAGACACTCTTTTTACTATTTGAGAATCAGCCAAAAAACCAGTGTATATTGAGGGAAAAGTGATCCTACAAAACTGTCCCTTGCACAAAAGGGTGAGATATGTTTCAGAAGCATTCTCCCTGAGTGACAGTTCCGAGGTAGTATAGCAGCAGCCCTATCTCAACATATATTGGCAGTGGGCAGACACACAAAGCAAAAAAACCCCAAAGCATATAATTACTTCTTCCTACAATGCAATTCAGAATGGGAATTTCTCACAAGAGATTGAATTGCACAGCTTGTCTATGAAGGCTAAGTGGAATGAAAAAAGATAATATAAACAGGGAGCAGAAATCTCCGTAATATTATTGTTTTGTGAAAAGTAAGGGTTTTACCCAGTAATCTGTGTTCTCTAAGATTACCACAAAAGGCAAGTAAAATCTACCTACTTAGCTGAAAGATGCAGTCTAAGGTTCAAACAGGCTCTAGTTTTACTTTCTACATATGACAATCCACAGATTTCACCTACTGCTTCCATATTGCCTGATAACCTTCTAAATGAATATAACATACAGCACTGCAGACAGGTGCTATTCTTGACTTCAAGGTGGTAAGAGCTGGAAAATCCACTGTGCCTCCTCATATTCTGGGTTTTCAGATAATTATGCTGTTTCCAGAGTATGCCTCTCCATGCGGTTTATGAAAGGGGCTCTCCTTGGCACAAACCCACGTGGGCACAGTTCTATAGATTTCACTAGGATTGAACACAGTCCTTACTGCTTTGCTGAGCTGAGGGTGATTTCTGCAAGTACTTAGCTTTTTCCCTTAGTAATTCTTCTGTTCTGTTTGTTCCTGTTTCACAGGAAAATAAAATCTGTCCCCTTTAGTCCCTTCTACAGAACCTCCATCCCAGGGGGCTGGGCAGTGTGTTATTACATGCAATAGCATGCCTGCTCACTCTATTTTAATGATGCAAGAAGAGTACCACATATCCTGTGAGTAAATCTGTCTTTCAAATCAAGTCATCAATTCAGTGGAAAGGTCCGGGTTAGAAATGGAAGTTTACAAATCACCTTAGCTGAGATTTTAGCTGTGAGGCACAATAACCCGAATGTTACAAGCAGCTCAGTGAGGAAAAAGGTCTTGGAATGATGCTCAAGTTTGTCTCAAATAACCTCATGCTGCCAAAGAAAGTTTGCACTAGATGGATTTATAAAAGCAGTATAAGGAAAGCTTATAAATCATCTGTACATGACCCTGCAGGTTAACAAAGGGAAAGTGAATTCTCTTTGCACATAGAAATAAACATTTTTCCAAATCCATCCCCGCAATCCCCAAACCTCCATACAAACACAGAATAATGACTCAATTATGAACTATGCCACAGAATCACTACAAATACATGACTACCTTTCTCCTTATGGTAGCTTTAAAAATAAACCCAGAGAGTATAGAATTGAAGATGTTAATACAGGAAAAGGAAAAGCCTGGCACCAAATTTATCTTTTCTTCAATGCATGACAGCTTCCCTACCTACATCTGCAAAAGTTTTGATCAACCTAGTTTCAGCCCCAGGCAAGTAGAGTAGGCCTCCTCTTCTGCTTATTCCTCAGTCCAGCCAATTTCACTTCATGACAAGCTTCTAACATCCAGCCTAAATGATGGTTGTCAAAAAGGTTTTCTTTTTATGTTCTTAGCACCAGTTTATTCAGTTTGTGTCATCCTTAGAAATTACTCTTAAAATACTTGCTAACAGTTAACCTGATTTTCTTTACTCATGATAGCAATCCCTCAGTGAAAATATTGTTTACATATTTTTTCTACTATATCCACTCTCCTAATAGCTTTTTTTTTTCGGTTGCTTTGCTGAAAATTCCTTTCATTTCACTGCCTATACTGAGCTGCCCTGGATTTTTGGCCTAGTTCCACTCCAGTTGTGTAAGGTATAGAAACTATTATTGCTGGGGTCTCTTTTTTTGTGAGCACACAATACAGGACAAAAGCCAAAGGACTGATATTCCATAGGTTCTGACTATTTAATGTATTCCACTATTTTTCAGTGTGACCTCTAAGAGCTAATTGCATTTGGAAGAAAAGGTTTCTGAACACTTTTTTTTAACCTTCAATTCACATACCTGATGCAGATTTTGAGCAAGTTGCCCATTCAGAGGGGGAATGAAGGAAGGCTGCTGTCCCAAACCCCTACACAAAACTGCCCATAAAAATGTGTCTTCTTGGTAGCTGCTTCTACTAATAAATACTTTTACTCAGTAAACTTATTTTTTAGTTGGTAGAGGACAGTCTTTTAATATGAACCTCATGAGGCACTCATCCTCTTCTAGCTGAGCCTAGAAAAGCACAAGCTTTGAATTCAGAAGGGAAAGGAGATCTGACAGATTACCAAATCTTCCTTCTTGTTTACAGGCACCTAAAGATTACTTAGACATCTCTTAAAAATCAAAACAGACCCTTTAGTGGCTACTGGGGTCCATCAAGAACTATCACCAGAACAAGAAGTTTTATGTAGACCATCAATTACATTTACAGCCATATAATGAACAATAGCAAGCCTAGGTAGCTTTAATGGGGTTATTTATGATATTACTCTATGCTCAGCAATGGAAGCAGAATTATTTATGTAGTTGAGCTATGGAATTTCTGCTTCCAGTCATGCCCTACATGTACTTCACTGGAACACATCTGTAGCACTTGTTTTGCAGATCTGAGTATTTCACAAAGTTTAACGAAAGACCAACAGTAAGTCAGCGCTGACGTTACCGATTGAGCAGTCGTGACCAGTCCAGTTGGGATCGCAGCTGCAGAGCCCAGTATCCGGGAGGAAGGTCCCATGACCAGAGCACTGATCCAGACAAGTGGCTCTTGGGGTCTCACAGTTTGTTCCTCCCCAGCCAACAGAACAGTGACATTCTCCTCGTACGCACACGCCTCGTCCCGAGCAGGTAGGATCCATGCAGTCCACTACATGTGAGAAAGAAGAGGAAGCAGACAGGGAAAGCAAATGGGAATTTCAGGAAAAAAGCTATCAGACTGCCATCAATACAAACATATTTACACAGTATCTCAAGGTTTCAACCAAAAAACCCTGCTGTGAACAAAACAGATGCTTCATGCAAAAAGTCAGTGTCCCTAAAAGGCAGTGAGACCTAAAACACCTACATGAAAAACAGAGAAAAATTTAGTGATGAAATCCATTCTTTTAAGCAGGTCTGCACTAATAAATGATCCTTCTGGTAACAAAAGGCTAATATCAATTAAGAATAGAGTAAGAATAATATTCTCTTGTACACATAGTGTGTCTTCATTTATTCTATTAGAATAACCTAAATTACTATTACTAATGAATTCAAAGTCAAGCCCTAGTTTTCTGAGAGAGAATTTTGCATAAAGATTCAGCAGAAGCTGACATTCTTATTCAGCAAAATACATGCTTAAATTGAAGAATGTGCTTAAATCTATACAGGTTTCATGGAGACTTACAGAAATTTCACATTGAAATATAGCTGGAGACAGTTTTTCTGGACTAAGGATTAAAAAAAAAAATCTTTTTTATAATGGCGTTCTTCCGGTTTTATTTTTGATCAATTAATACTCTTTTTTAAATGTCTCAGGTTCACTTTCCCTCCCAAGAGTCACTTTCCTAATGAGATCAGAGACCATTCAGATAGGGGTATAGCAATATACGCCAGAAGACCAAATGTACTCCCTGCCTGATTCCTGAGTTATGTGTTTTGTAGGCAACTGTCAGCTGCTCTGCCCACAGGGGAATTTCATCCAGCAATCGAAAAAATATGAAATGCATCAGACACCCTCCCAGAAAAACCTACTGGAGGAGTCGATTGTCTATTTGTAGATAAAAGCTGATAGGACAGCCTGGAGAAATTCTTCCTGTCTTTTGAAACGGTGTGTGGCAGTTCCTTGGGGATTGGTGACGAGTGTCAGTCTGGCTAAGCAGCACAGGAAAAGCTGTCCAGCTCCTGGCTCTGATACAGCAGAGCAGAACATGGCCACCGCACACACGGCAGGTTTGTGGTTCAGTTTTTACCCCTGTAAAAGCTAATAAGAATTCCACTGACCTGTTTAAGATCCAGAAACCTTAAAAGGAAACACAACAGCTGCTCTGATAATTCCCTGGATTCTCAAACCCTTCTCAGTCTGACAAGTAATGGCTCAGTTATTACTATCCCAAGGCATGAGAGAGAATTTTCTTTTTTGTTTGATTCCTGGAGCTCTGCTCATAGCTGGAACAATCCTCAAAAATTTTAAGAGGCTGGAAAGGATGAGTCCATAAATCTCCTTCGCTGTTAGTGAGCTGGGAGCAGGGGTGCCAATTTTAGCGTGAGACCCTTGAAGCCCTGGCCCTGTTCTTTCTCAGCAGTAATAAGTATGAAAAGGACTGAGGGACGGAGTAGCAGCCTCGTCCGTTCTCAGCAGATGGTTTGAACATAGAGAACAAAGATCACAGGCTAACTGACAAGAGGCTACCTCCAGGCAATTAATCATCCCCTCTGAAGGTCAATTGGGAAAAAGGTGAGTTTTACAGGGGCCTCCATCACAGGAGGTGGACAATCTGCTATCTCAGCTCTAACACAGACGATTATAGGAGGGGAATGTGCATGTCAGAACCCCCCATTTATCATAATCCCAAGGCCATTTTTCATGTTGAAATGAGCCCTTTCAGAAAATGTCACACACAATGACTACTTTAATCTCAGCCTCACTAGCTGTATCTCTTTAGGCTTTCTGCACCATCGGAAGGGCCCTGGGACAGGATTACAGGCTTCTGCTTTCTTCTTAATCAATTGCTTAGTGGATTTGGAGTACAATGGTATATTTTTAGGGAGTTCTGCTTGACAAATTTAGCTGCTCAGCCCTGGGAGAAGCAGAGATGGGGAGCTGGGCAAGAGGGCAGAGCTGACAAAATCTACTATACCTGGAAAAGGAAAAAAAACCCCGTATGTCTGTGTTGTTGGTTTGAAAATGTCCCAAATGGTCAAATTCTTGGTTGGAAAATGCCCTGTTTATTCAGCCCTGTGCAGAATCTTTTCCAGGGAGATAAATCATGCAGCAAGCAAGGTTAGTGCCTCTTCTACACTTTTCCCCAATATGCTTCATGCTCCATTGGTCACACAAGTTATTAGGCTTATTCGGTGCCCGAAGAGTAACTTCTCATTTTTCACTGCTTAAATTTGCTCCCCTCCCTGTAATGTCTCGCTGGCTTAGGCCATGCCTTATAAAATATGGGCCAATAAGCTAAGGAAGGAGAAAAGAAAAACTCGCATAGGATTGTTGGCTGATGTTTTATAAACATTGCTGAACTTCTATGAGGGAAAAAGAAAAGACAGAAGAAACCCTGGAATGAAAACCCATTACAAACACGGACCAAGAAGTGAAGCTACGAGAACTGAGAAATAATAAAAAGTAATCAATACCAGATGCCCCTTCTTAGAAGAGAAATTAAAGACTAAAAGCAATTTAAAAAATAGTATAAATCAACTTTTTTACTAGATCTAAATATATATATATATATGTCCTCAAGATTTCCCACATGGCATATTTCTGAGTTACTTCCCCCCTCAAAACACAATACAAATTATGCCTTGAATATCAAAAACATGCATGCTTGGAAAAATACTAAACAGCCCATAAGAAAAACCATGTTCTCTTTGTTCTTCCTTCTTTTTCAAGTTTTGACCTAGTGGGACTGACACTGTCCCCCACTACAGTGATAACATAAAGTAACTGAGCAGTGCCTGGCTTTTCTGCTTTAAATGTGACCAGGGAAATAAAGGTTCCTGTAAGAAAAAGGGCAAATCTCACTCTGATTTACACACATTAAACACTTCTGTCTGGAGGCAAAATCAGGATCTTTTCATTTCTGTTTATCCAGTAAAGATATGAACTAGTAAATAGGAGGTCTACAGAGATGCTTTAAAGATACTTCAGTAGTCACAATCTTCGGGTTTTGCATGCCCCACAGCTTCACTGAATTGTGCTTTAAGCCAAAATGAAGCTTTCTCAAGAGATAGCTTATTGTTATAAGAGCTGATACTGTCTTCATTTCTAGCGTTTACTTACACTGAAGCCATGCTACATCAGACATGTCCCACTCCAATACATTTAACACATCAAAAGAATTGCTAGATTAGATGCCATTTGAATGTCTGAATCCAACTCAGCTATTTTCATTGTCTATAAAATAGTCATTTCAGATAAATCTTTATCCTGCATACATGAAGACAACCATAAATTAATTCAAGCCGTTGTCATTCTTAAATGTATCAAATTACATCTTTAATCTATCAGGTGGTGAAGAGCCCTTACATATGTACCTGAAGAGGTATAACTTAAGAATGATTATTCATCAGGTCACCAGCATAGAACTTTGAGAATAGTTTTCAAAAGTGTTGAACATTATTCTTTAAATAATGCACTTTTGGATATATTTTTGTAACTCTCTCAATGATTTATACACTTAGAAAACTGTCCACTTTTTCATTTAGCAGTAAGAAGCAGTCACAGACTCAGGAAGATAAAGATTTATGTTGGCAGGTGAGTTCCTACACAAAAAGATTAAAGATAAGTACTAAAAGGAGCCGTAAATCTAAATGTAAATGAAAAATGTTTGGGGGCTAATGTGAGGAAAAAAGCTATGGAAGAGCCATTAAAATAATATCTGATTTTGAAGCAGAATTTAATTCAAGTCCTGAGCATTTCTAAGCTTTTAAAGCTGACAAGGATCAGGGACTTTCTCTCACACGCCACCATTTTGTGTATGTAAGCAACTGAAATTGCTTGGCATAGCACAGCAGAGAAGAAAGCACTGTAAAAGTAATTATACGTTTAGATGTGTAAATGGAAACGATGCTTTAATAAGAATATTTGAACAGATGATTAGATGTTCTGGTCTTTTAACTAGATTCTTCTATCTGAGGCATTTGATGGCTTTTCATCCAATTATTGAACAAATATGATAGCTAACGACGAGTTATGACAACATATCATTTTTATGTTGTATCCATCTATTGTATCTCTAAGGTGCCTATTACTGTTCCGTTTAAGTGCCAGTCCGACTCTGAATTGCCTCCATCCATATAATTACAGAACAACAATCAAAGCAAAAGGCTAATTGAATGCATCTTGCAAATACCTTCTTCACAGCTCTCGCCTTTGTATCCTGGGTTGCAGATACAGGTGCCCATGATGCATGTGCCGTGGTTATTGCAGGAGACATCAATGCACTGGTTGGTTGGGACATCACACTCTGCTCCCTTCCAGCCACTATGGCACAAGCACCTTCCTTTCATGTATTGCCCATTCCCACTGCACAGCACCGGGCAGGACGCTATGGAGAGACAACCAAAATCACATTAAAACAAATGGAAAATCACTTCAAAAAGGAGCACAAGAGCCCAGCATTTGATTTACATTCTTCATACGCAGTCTTCACCGGGGTATGTTGCGGTTTGTTTTGCCAAAACCAAATCTTTTAAATGGATGACACTCAGCTGTTAACTGTATTCTCCTACGAGTGTTTAAAACAAACAGTGCCCTTAGGTTAGTCTCTCTTCTTGCTTTGTGTCTCTGATACCTTTTTCACTAACTAAACTCGTAATTTTCTTGTATTCTGATTTTTCAGTGTACTGATGTCTTCTTTCAGCAGCATCACTGACCTTAGATTGCTTACCACCATCTCTGACCTGCTGCCAGACTTTCCTTGACAGCACCTCTGCTGTGGACCTCAGTGGCCCACAAATCACTCCCCTGTTTTTTTCTGGGTTAACTTCCACCTTACAGGTTTCAGTTGCTTTGCTCAGAGCCCAGAATGCCACACTGAGACTATTTCCCTGATTTAGCTCATGTCATACCATCAGGTATCACCTTTCTTCCCTGAAAGGGCTGTCAAGCACTGGAACAGGCTGCACAGGGAAGTGACTCAGTCACCACCCCTGGAGGAATTTAAAAAATGTGCGGATGTGGCATACGGGGACAGGGCTTAGTGGTGGACTTGGCAGTGCTGGGTTAAGAGCTGAACTTGATGAAAAGAGTTTTAGAGGTCTTTTTCAGCCTTAGCAATCCTACGGTTCTAACTGAATGTCCAGCCCACATTTTTGGTTATCACCTCTGCTGGACTCAATTCATCACCAGCCACAACGCAAAATTGGCCCCTACCGTTTCCAAGCTCCCTGTAATAAAAGCTGTGTAAATCTGTCCTCTGAAATTTGTATCAGTTATTAAGGTTTTATAAAGGATTTTAATTGTCCTTGTTTCCAGCAAAGTCAGCTGACTCTCAAGGCCACCCAGACACAGGATTTCTTCCCTGTAATAAATGGAAGAAGAGGAAGATGACAAGCTCAAGCTGTGGCATGATGGATCCCAGGATTAAGCATTTTCAGAGCTAAATTTGGAAACTGCCAGGCAGAGTGGGATGGGATGAACTGAAGGATACAGAACAGGTTCCCCAAGGAAGCAGAGGGCACCAAGGACCAGACCTCAGCCTCCATGACCACAGCTTTTGCTCTCCAAGCTTTCTTCAGCTCCTTTCAGATGATGCCCTCTCCTTATTCCATCCTCCACACCAGCCACATTATGCTCCTTTTGTCCTCTGCTCTGATTTTCCCAAGGAAGATGCTGATTTCAGTTCCTCAGAAGCAATAGCCTTTTCCTGCTCACTCTACCTTGAAACTTCTCGCTTAAGTCCTGTTCTCTTTCATTTCATTTTGCTGAAACTCAGCCGCAAGGACATATATTCAACACAGACTGCTCTTGTTCACTGTTGCACATCAGCCTCAGGTGAGAGCAGCTGGCCTTCTCATCTGCCCCTCGGAAAGGCAATTTATGAACAATTTTATGCAGGACAAATGTGAAATGAATATTCCATTCTGCAGCTTAATTCAGCTGCATCAGGCATGTGATGAATCCTCTTTTGCTTTGTTCCTGACTTTGATTATGTGTGGGAAGGGGTATTAACATGGTTGAGGAAAGCTTTCCTCCCCTTCTCTTCCCATCTTTTCAGACAGTAATCTCACAAAGCACATCATGAGTTGTTTCCACGTGTCCTTATAGTCAAGTCAGTTTGAGTGTTACAGAACTACAGCAGCCTCAATAAAATATAAAGCATTGCCAGCTCTGACTGTTAAGCCAGTTTGATATGCAGTGAACTAGATTTGCCTGACCAAGATAAAAAAGGTTTAGAAAAGAAAGGAATTTGGCAACTGTTATTCCTAAGGAGCCCTCTGCTCATTTTAAAGGAAACACATTGCAGTGGTGCATTGCAAGTGCATCATTTGCAAGATGGTATCTACCTATACAATATGAGACATAAATTGTTTAAGATACACTGTGTTGTGTACACGGTTCACAGCACACTCACTCTGTAATTTCACTTTTCAGCTAAGCTGATGGAATTTTCTGCCCCTCCCATCTCAAATTTCAATGCTCAGTAACGGACATTGTTCAGGGGACAGGCTGCAGTTCTTTTCAACAAGAAGAAAGAGTAACTGCCTTTAACCAGGGAGAGGTTGCTGTGGAAGACTTACATGTTTCCTGACAAGACAGCTGATCACTCAGTAAAACATCAGATAAATTACTGGCCATCTGCAGTAAGACTGACACTCTACAGAACCTTCTACGGAGAGCACCTTCAGCATCACTTGAAAGCACTGCTGCAAATGTCAAGGCAATGGCAAGAATAAGACCTCCTCTGTAGCACACAATAATGAATAAAGACAAAAGAGGTTTCTGAATTTTTTCCCCCTTACTTGTGCAACTCTTTTCCATATATAAAGATATATAATTATTATTTGATCATTCAGATTACAACCATGTCTATGATGACAAAATTATAGTAATTCTCTAGTGTGGCAATGATAGCAACAACCCAAATGCGTACTCTGTTTCTTGCAAAGTTGAACATCAGAGAGTAAGATCATTTGTTTGTTTGTTTACTTTATAGAGAACTTGAAAACACTACCTCCCGTGTCCAAGAAAACCTTCAAAAAGCCTATGAAATACACCTCTGGTGACTTGCTCTCATTTATTTTGTTTAAAATAATTAGTTAATAATACATTAATAATTAACTGTTACTAAAAAGATAAAGGCTTTCTGCTCCAGAGTTTACCATTGACCTAGAATTCTTCATGTTGGCAGGAATCTGCTTACTTCTGTACAAGGACCGTGAATGGCTGCAGAAGAATACTGTAACAGCCCTACACACGCTGCCCTTTGAGGGGTTTGTAGGTCAAAAAGAAGAATCTTGGATGCCCCTGAAAACCAAAAGGAAGTCAATGCTGGGATCCCTGGATCTCATGCTCACGGCAACATGATCTATTTAACACACCCAGTGAATGGAAATGCATACACAAATATAATTTTGGCACTCCAGGTATTATTCTGTCTTCCTAAAGGCAGGGTGCAACCTGTGATCTGAACCTAGATGATTCTGAAAGAAAAGACAGAGTTGAATAAAAGGTGTTCATAGCAGCTAGAGCATGTGCTCTGGTGAACTGGGAGAGGCTCACATGGCTGCACTGAAAAGCCTGAGAAAGTTCAGGATATAGCTCCTCTGAAAGTGGATTCAGAACAAGAATTTAAGTATTCTGACTCACAGTGAAGAAAGTTGTTCTTCTCCACAGACTCCACAGGGAGCCTTGGGGGAAACAAGCCCTGAACTTCTGCCCCTGCTGAAAGTTAGGAGGTGTGAGCTGGAATATGCTATGGGACATGGAAAAAAAACTCCTTTTGTCTCCAGCTCTAGGGATTTGAAAAGGAGCTTGGAAATGCAAACCAAGTGTAAGGAAATGCAAACCAAGTGTAACCTGAGTCAGCAAGAAGTTTGACATAACAGCTCTCAGGGATGCAGCTTGCCACATCCATCTTACTGGGCTGTGAACTCTGAAACCCCGCCGGGTTCAGCCCGGCCCGCGCTGCCTCGGCAGGGAGCTCCCGCCTGCCCCGGGGGGGAGCGGCCCCTTATCTCTGTCTCCTGGCTGGCTGCTGGGATGTGACCCAGCTCGGCTGCAGGGGGAGAGGGCCGGGGTTGGACAGAGTTTAGCTCTCTCTTGGGAAGGCGCCAGCCTGCTTTCCAAAGCAGCGATGAGCTGGGGTGAAGGCCTGACCTGCAGCCTTACCGAAGCTCCTTGGGTGGGCACTAACGTTTTATGCTACCTCCCTCCCCAGATTTATAAATCTGTACTTAGTTTGTTGGACTGTTCGAGCCAAAAAAGGCCTTGAAAAGGTTGATGCACAGTATCCTGTCATTTCCCACATGCAAGGTTTTGATATCTTGGTTTGAAATCTGTTCTTACTAAAAACATTTCGGTTTGTTTTTTAAATGTTTAAATAACCTAAAAAATTCAGGCCAAAGAAAATCCTTCCAAAGCCATTTATTAAAAATACTTATCACTCGAGCAGAAAAATGTATTATACTCTTTACTGGGGTAAGTCTCATTCCCAGTCCTCCCTAGTGTTTTTACTTTTGGCCAGAGTAACCAATTTTTCCTGCCATTACTCCACTCATAGCCTTACTCCAACCCTGCCCTATTCCCCATAGCCAGGCTCAGGCAGACTTGCAAGGTACTTTTTGTATAATCAGTGTCTTAAAAGAAAGTATCATTATAGTATCATGCCACGCCATGATAAAAGTGCTCTGCTAAACAAATCATAATGCCGCATTTATAAGTGATGTTTTCTAAAGCCACTTACAGAGAGAAAATTTCCAACGTGACATTCTTCCCGTCCACAAGCAGCCCAAGGAGTTGTGCTCTTGCTAAGAGCACAGCAGTCATGATTAGCATAGAATCATAGTGTCATTAAGGTCGGAAAAGCCCTCCAAGATCATTGAGTCCAACTCTCAGCCCAGCAATGCCAGCCCACCACTAAACCATGTCCCTAAATGCCACACCTACACTCCCAGAGATGGTGATTCCACCACTTTCTGGAGCAGCTTGACAAATCCTTTGCTGAAGAATTTTTTCCCAATATCCAATCTAAACCTCCCCTGGCACAACTGGAGGATGTTTCCTCTTGTCTATTGCTTATTACTTGGGAGAAGAGACTGATCCCCGCCTGTCTACACCCTCCTTTCAGGTAGAGACCAGTAAATCTCCCCGAGCATTCTTTTCTCCAGGGTAAACACCCGCGGATCCCTCAGCTGCTGAGTGAAATTCTACCAAATTTGTAGCAAAAAAATTCACAGATTAACTTGTTTCCATTCTACTACAGCATCCCCACGCTGGGTGAAGAGTACTTTGCAAAAGGCACCATCATGAATATAATTTCAAGAGGAAAAATGTTAACTGAAGAGGAGAGGGGAACAGTTAATCAAGCATAAACTCCTACCTCTGCCACAGTCGGGGCCCAGAAAGCCAAGGAAGCAATGGCAAGTCCCAGACACGCAGTCTCCATTTCCATAGCAATTACTGGGACAGTTATCCACTGATTCTGGAAAACAAAAGAGAATTCAGAAATTTCTTTAGGCAAGAAAACACCTCTGAGTTTAGGAGGGCTCTGGATGGGCAGGACAGATGAAACTTCAAAGCAGTCGCTGCACTCAGGGTAAAAGCATTAGTGTGAGCTCCACTAAACCACGCTCATCCCTTTACACCAATGTATGGCCCAACTGCAAATCCTGGGATCAAATATGAGCAGCTCAGCACCCACCATGTGTGGCATTTTCACAGTACCTGAGAACTTTCAAATGTCTTTTCTTCCTGTATATTTTTATGACCATATTTCCTCTTTAAATTTATTGTAGAAATGCAACACCCCCCATTCTCACGGCAGAACATGCACTTTTGGTCCAGTTTTGTTGACTGGATTAAGTGACCTTGGGACATTTATTTGTGCCAAACAGAGCTGAGCGATGATAGATATGTTCCCCTATGAACTTTCCGAACAAAGACCCTTGGTTCATCCTATCTGCCTGTTCAAGGAATACTTCTAACCAAATTTCATCTTATCTGCTATGCAATATTATATTGAATATAATACATTATACATTATATAATCTAGAATTTTTATATTTAACAGCTCAGAGTGCTGGGGCTAATATTCTATTTGGTGCAACAGGAATGGGTCTATTCCACATTTTCTTCTGTTTCTTGTTATCATCTTAAATTCCCCGACTTTGGCAAAAACACCAGCTATTCATTTCTCAGGGAAAGTTAACAGGTAAGCAAAATGTTATCTAGCACTTCTCTTTTGAGGAGAGTTCAGAATATTGGGGCTAAAACATATAATTCATAAAAGAACAACACAAGCTGGTAAACACATCAAAAAGAGAATGAAAATGATCTTATTTTCTTACACTAAACTGTAAGTGAAGACTGAGTAAATGTGAGAGGGGCTTTGAAAGATGTTGTAATAAATAACATGGTTCTACACTGCTATTTCACATTTTCTCTGAGGGAGATGCATATCAGATGGAAACTGGATTCGGATATACAGGAGGGGCACGGTGGTAGACATGGAGGGGGGTGAAAATCTCAGCCCTCTGAATAATGACTGCATTTTCACAGACGTATTTCTCAAGACCTTGTGGTAGCAAAGATAGCTGTAAACTCCCAATCAGTGCAAGGGAAGAGAACCAGCAGCAGAGATGTGCAGATTAGTTTCTAATCACAAATGAAAGGAAGCCTGTTTCTGGATATGTGTTCTCCAAAGAGCAGAGGTTTCTGAAGAACATTTTAAAGGATGTAGTGTAATTTAATCATTCATAAAGGACAACAACAATTTTAAATAATAAAACCAGTTCAAAGAATTTATGTTTTAAGTCCTGGCTTTGGACATCTCATAATCAGACAGCTCCATGCAGCAAGGAAGGTACAAGGAAGTGCTGTCAGTTTTCTAACACTCAATAGTTAAGCATATATATTCACTTGATGGTGTATGGAAATACAGTCACAGCATGCAGTCAACCCTTCAGGCTTGAGCTGCCATCTTTATTCCAATCAGAGAGCAGCCATGCTTCCTAGAATAAAGAAATAATGACTCAGGCCTTGTGCATTTATACCGATATTTAAGAATATCATCTCTCACTTCATAGCAGTTAGAAACACAAATCTATCCTGTAAATGAGAAGTTAGTATTAGCCCATGTGTATACAATCTTCAGAACTTTGTCATGGGTTAATGTCACTGCTGGAAACAAAAATGAATTACTTTATGCCTTTTTTTCTCAATGCTTTTTTTACAATACTTATATTTTTCTTTTCTTCAAGAAATATATGCAGAAATTTAGGAAAAAGGAGTTATTTATGCACGTACTCACACACATGAACATACAGAGCGTGAGTACTGTGAAACAAGATAATGAGAGAAGTAAGGAGATTTAACAGCTCCTGTTGCTGAAAGGGTCAGTCCTTTTCCTCTAATCTTCTCATCCTAAGAACAACTTTAAGCTCCCTCGTCTTGTGCTGATTCTGGCACTTGTCAGACCCTTCAATGAGGTGGTTAAACTCAAAAGGTGGCAAAAAAATGAATGCAGCAGAAAAAAACTGAAGTATTTTTTTTCCTGCTGCCTGAAAACTGGGAAGAGAAGGGCTCTGCTATTCAGCATCAGTGCAATTGTCCCATGACACCTCACCAACCCACTGCCACACTGGGTCAGAGACTGCCAGCTGGAGCAACACTGCATCGATATAACACATGTGTGACCTTTGAAGTCAAGGGGAATACCTATGTCAGAGCTTGATGCACAACAGATCCCCAGTATTATGACAACACCTTTAGAATATTAAGAACTGTTTTTAAAAGTTTTTTCCCCAGTTTTTGCTTTAATGGGCTAAACTGAGGTCTTTGAAAAGGAGTAAATAGCCATATAGCTTTCTTGGTATATTTATGTAATATAATATTTAAGCAAAATAGTAAAAAACCCACAGAAGCATCTAGAAAGTATCTAAAAAGTAACATAACATCAAGCACAGCAACTGTTCCAAAGTGTCACAATGCACCGCATCAGCTAAATGGTAATCTTTGTTACTGGACCCGCCATTTTGCAGTTATAGTGCAAAATAGGTTCAGCTGGTGTGTCTGTGATGCCTAGGACAAGACAGGCAAAACTCTGTACACCAAGTCGATGTTCACTGCAGGTTAAACTGAATTACTCTGTCCACTATAATGAGTATGTACAAAGGGATTTAGAAGTTCAGAGTGACCTCAATAATGGAGCATACCTGTGCTTAGGTAACCACCCTGTCCAGAATCTCTGGGTGAATCCATGTAAGAACCTTTACTCTGGTGGCGCATCCTTTCCTCCTCTGACTAGTTCAGCACAGACACCTATAACTGGTCAGATCCCTGCTGACAGTGACTGACACTAACTCATTTAAAAAAAAAAAATTCACATCTGTTTTCTGGTTCATATGCAGATCTGGCATTTTTCTTTGTAAAAGTGCAGTGATATGCACACATATCACTTCATCCATCACTACCTCTTCAATCTTTGATTTCCCAGACACTTCTTTGCAAGTGTGGCCAAACTGCTTCATACCATACAGTGGCTAACTCAAACGGAATTACAAAACAGGTGGATGGAACCCATTTTACCTTCCTCACTGAGACACCTCGGTAGCTCTTGCTTGTGGCCTGAATACCCTTTAATCTTAATAATAGAGTAGGCCCTTAAAAATCCTTTCATCCTATTTCATTGCTTTCTCTGATGTGCCTTGTTTCTCTAATATAGCCAAAAGTAACATTTTTAATGTATTCTCATTTTACGGTACCTCTATTTGCCCTGGAATAACCTGCCTGATAGAGATGAGATGAAGTGAAAAGAAACCCTACTCCCCATGTGACTTGTGTCATTTGCTGTTTTTTAGCAGTTAAAGATGCAAACTTTCCTGGTGATTCAGGGCAATTAAGGTCTTCACACACTCCCAAAAGTTCTTCACTACTGAGAATCAATTCTGAAAAGCGATGAAGGTTCATGCAGTGCATCTTTGTCTCAAAGCTACTCCCAAACAACTCCAACGTAATTCCATAAAGGAAGTGTTAAATGAACACACCTTTTTTCCTCAGG
Organism: Falcunculus frontatus; assembly: GCA_013398115.1. Taxonomy (NCBI): domain Eukaryota; kingdom Metazoa; phylum Chordata; class Aves; order Passeriformes; genus Falcunculus; species Falcunculus frontatus. Next base: position 637,598 of record VZRV01002450.1, on the reverse strand, counting down.
AACTCCAGAGCTAATGAGCACAAACAAGGCTGAGACTGAGGCTTGTGAGCAGCGAGTCTGCAAGCTGTGCGTGCAACACTGAGCATGCTCCTATTTATATTCTTAGGCAGAATCACAAACTGAAATTTCTTTTTACTTTGAAGATTGCAGGCATTAGCAAGTTATCCTCACTCAAGGCTTCTCATAAAAACCTCTGCTTTCATCCTAGGACTGAATTTTGTTTTAGTGGTTACAGACTGTGCCAGCTGGGCACCTGAGTCAGTTTTCTGGCCCTTTTGGCATGTATACATGCACACACATCCACTCACACTGCTCTAACACCTACATTTCACGCTAAACAGGAGGAGGCGGGTGACTTGGCATCAGAAATTAGGGAGTCATGATGGGAGAACCCCAGAAAAAATAAAGAATCAGACATTTTCAGAAGCTAGGACTTAGCCTAATTATTATCATATGGGGCTTAGATGATAGAGGAGACACACCTTTAACATTCAGGAAGTCCCTAAGTCAGTGGCACAAAGCGGCTGTCTCTCTTTTGAGTATGCTCATGGTCAGCATTGCTACAGAGGTGACAAACTATCAGTGAATAACTAAAAATAGGCCACTGCAGTTACATCTGGCTTCTAGTCTCCATTATACAGCTTATTCTGTAAGCTGTTCACATAATTAGAAGAGTATTTTCCAATATATACAAAATTCCATATGGTGTTTTATGAAGAGTACCATGGGAACTGCTTTAGAGAATCATGACAATGTTTTTGTTTTGTTTTATTTAATTGTTCAAGTTCACTGTGAGACCATGAACAATTCTTTTTTAGAAAGAGATATATATGTTCTCTTTTTCCAGTCTGATTCCCACAGTTTTCTCTCGGCTTCCAAATCCCCGAAGAGATCTGACTGACACCAGCCGGTAAGGGCAGAGATTAATAACTGGAGGGCCAGCCAGAGGATGATGCATGATGCCTTCATCTGGTTTTGCTATCGTGTCCAAAGATAGCACTGAAAACACAGTTTCCATGCCACCTTTCAACTACCAATAGCAGCAGGAGTGAACCTTCTGAAAGCAAACAACTCATACAAGGGGCAGACTGGCAAAACTTGAGGTGGTGGAGTTTCTAAGAGGGAAGGCAGAAGCTTGCCTATGGAATTAAGTGTTCTGCCAGCTTCACTATCTAATTAGCAACTGAAAACCCAAGATTTTATGGAACCACAGAATCACTGGATGGTTTGGGTTGAAAGGGACCTTAAAGACCACTCAGTTCCAATCCCCCTGCCATGAGCAGAGACACCTTCCACTACACCCAGTTGCTCCATGCCCCATCCGAACTGGCCTTGAACACCTCCAGGAATGGGTCAGCTACAGTTTCTCTGGGCAACCTGTTCCAGTGCCTCATCACCCACACAGTGAGGAATTTATTCCTAATATCTAATCTAAACCTGCCCACTTTAAACGTATCAGTTTAAAGCCATTCCTCCTTGTCCTATCACTCCATGCCCTTGTAAAAAGTCTCTCTCCAGCTCTCTTGTAGCCCCTTTAGGCACTGGAAGGTGCTCTAAGGGTTCCTTGGAGCCTTCTCTTCTCCAGGCTGAGCAACCCTAACTCCCTCAGCCTGTCTCCATAGGAGAAGTGCTCCAGCCCTCTGAGCATCTTTGCAGCTCTCCATTATCTCCTCAACAAATATTGTAAACCTCCAGATCTACTCTGAGACAAAGTCTAAATGATATAATGAGACACCTGGTCTTCAGATCCACACTGTCTCATTTTGGAGAATGATACAGAAATGCCCTGTCTGACATAGCAGGTACTCCCTACCCTAAGACAGCCTACCTCAGCCAGGAAAAGGAGGACGTACAAAACTGTTTCTGGATTCATAAAAATAAGAAATGGAAAACATTCATTAAGTGTGAAAGCCTAGACTTCTCCAAGAGCAAAACTCTTTTTCTGAAGTACTCTTTAAGGTCCTTTCTGCTCATGAGCTTTAATTATCAAAGCAAAGAAACAAACAAAACCACCCCTAAGTATCCTCAGCAGCTGTAACTCAACATATTGCACAAAATAACATTGATTCGCTATTTTTGCCATTTATTTCAGGGGGTGTTTTTCAGCACAAGTAAACTCACAGCTGGTAGAATTTGAGGGAAATTTGGCTGAAACCTTTATCCCATTGCTAGTTTTCCCACTGTAATCACCCTTTACTCTGAGAGAAGCCATAAACTGGCATGATCCAGCCCATACGCACAATGAGACTTCACACTACACTATCTTTCATTTAAGGATATTACCGAGTTCAATACGAAATTGCTAATTGCTAGCATTCCCATTTTTTTTTAAGTTGTTAATCTGAGGCATGGACAAATACAGCACAGCATTTGCTTCATATTATAAACTGACTCATGTGACAGCGACAAAGCTCCCAGGCTAATGGTCTGCTCAGGGGACCACTTTGCTGCTGACAAAAAGCCCCACGAAAGCCAATTCTACTGTGGTGAACTCCATAAAGGTCTGTCGGCCTGGCTCACAATTACTGACATGAATTACCTTTATCCAGATGCAACACAATAAACATATTAAGGAGGTAGACAAATTGCTAGACTCTTGATGGACTCCTTTTTTATATACTCACCATGTTTGCTGGTCAGCAGTACAGCTACTTTAACAGTATTTCCGCCTTATTTATTTACTATGCAACATTCAACTTAATAGCTTGTTTCCCTATCTTTGGGCCAGAGGCCAAGGCAGATGTTTGCCTGACACCAAATCCTATTAGAGGGTGCAGTAACACAATTGTGTGTTAAAGATAAATATTTTATAGCCTGCACTTGCCACCAAGCATCATCATTCCCTAGGCATTTAGAGGCAACTATCTATTGGCAAAGAAAAAATAGTTATCTAGCTGGCAACTGAAGGCAGTAGCTTTTTGGGAGTTAATAAGCACCAGGACTGCTTTCTAAGAACTGATTAAATGCCATTCAGTGCGGTGTGGTTGTATGGATTCAAATGTAACTGTTTCATTTGATAACCTCAAAAAGTTGCCCTGGAAATGGCAGTGTTTGGTGTCAGAAACATGTAGGAATAGTATTGCAGTAGGACAGTCAGACCTTAATGAATCAATGCTAATCCCAGTTCTGGAATGAAGGTTCAAGGAATATAAAAAATTTGTACCAATAAGAATATTCTGTATTAGAAATGAGATGCAAAGAAAAGAGCAGGTTTTTTTACAGTATCCTGTCTGGCCCCTTCAACTAGCAGTCTACTCCACTGCTACATAAGAAATGGCCTCAAAATCTTTTGTTCAGTGCTGGTGAGAAGATATATGTAGCTGTTCAGCCTAAAATAAATTGCTACAGCTACTCATCTACCAGCCCAGAAAGATATTGCATACATACTAATTGGTACAATAAAAGGTTTTACCCTTTCCTTATAAATGTTGACTCTCTCTATACAAAAAAGCATTAATTCAAAAACAGCAAGTAAATGAAAAAAGGAGGTAAACCAAATAATTAGAGTAGAATTGTTTACTGTATCAAATAAATACATATATTTATTATCAGACAGAAATATATTGTTCCTAACTGTCCACTGATCTATTTTCTGCCTAGTTATGTTTCCCTGACTAAAGAAAATGTTTTGCTGGGAGGGAGGGAGGGCACAGGGAGCAAGGCAGCAAGCAGGTAGATCCCATGGTTCATAACTGACCTTGAAATCCTCTGTCAGCCACATCAGTGCAAAAGGGCCATGAGGAGTGCCCACCATTCCTCTCATTGTGCAATGAATTACATTGCTTGGGAGAGTGAAGGGACACCACATTATTTCACCTTACTCTCTGCTGCTGCACTAGAGCAACCTTAACAAGCCACATATTCTTTTTCCCGGATCTGCTTGTCCAGGATAAAACTGACACCTACAAGCTCATTGCAATAACATCTCTCTTTCACAAAAACACTCCTTGTCACTGCCCTGACTACGTTAGCAATAATTTTAATAGGAAGTCAGGCAGGATAACATGAAAGGCAGAGAGGATTCTGAAGCTCTGTGAACACATTTAATTTACTTCCCAGTTGCAGAGCTTGCAGTCTTGTTTATTTTTCAAAGAAATAATGCTACTCAATTGAATTTCACTGCAGGAGAGGTTGGATTCTAAGCCTACAGAACTGTCACCTGCCCTTGTAATTGCGATAACAATGCCAAGGCAGACGTGAAGGTGAGAGGGGATAAAATGGGTTTCAGTTGTCTTCAAGCATCAGATTTGACACTATGAGCCAAAAAAAAAAAAGTAAGGAAAAAAAAGTAAGGGGGAAGAAAATGCCCTGGAAACAAAGGAAATGTGGAAATGCTGGGTCTAGTATTCTCTTGCTCCTCCTCTTCCTTCCCTAGATGAAACTGTAAAGGACTGATTCCTTCTTATAGTACATCGTCACCTGCTGAGATTTCAATTTTTCTGCTTCATTTGTGTTTTATACGGCTTTTATACTTCTAGCTCAAGTAATCCACACCTGGCAGCCTGGGATGTGAAAGTCTTGACAACATCATGGAAACTCAGTCATTATTTTTGAGTGCTCTTTCACAGTTTCCTCTTCTGTAGGGCACCTAGTGTGATGCTGATACTGCTAATGCCACTTGATGTTGTGCCAGATTTTGATTTTATTTTCTTTTTCCTAAGGCTGGGAGGTCTGTTTTAATTAAGGACCCATGCATATAACCCTGTTTTGCTCTCACATCCCAGTGGAACTCTAATCTTCACATGCAGGTACAAGGATGCTAAATTAGGAAAAGTGAAACAGGCAGGCAGTCCTTTAAACAACTCCTTGAATTGCTCCTGACTCTGGAAAGTGAGAGAGAAGGACAGTAACCACAATATCGAATTGCATGTTATTCTCCCTCCTCTTTTTCTGTAAGAACGTTTAAAAAAAGCAATTTGCAAGGGCAGATACACCCCCATCTCCATCAGGGTACTGACAACAAACACCTGCCCCTGCCATGAGTGACTCTACAGGCTGGAGCATTTTACAAGGTGATGGTGAAGCACAGAAGGTTTGGTGCTCAGGGGCAATTGGATTGGTTATTGAAATCAAGAACCGCTGATTTTGCCAAATTTCACAGTACATCATGTGAGCACATTTTCCCTTGAGCTGTCTGTACTTTTGCTTTTAGGCCTGGTTTGAGACGTCTATGCAGGTACTCAAATGGCTCTCACCACAATCATATCAGTCTTTCTCACACTATTTCAAGCACATTTGACTTTAGGCCCAGCTGGAAATACTAAAAAATCAGCTTTTTCCTGTCCTATTTTTGAACTTCTGTTCTACAGAAAGAGGGACCAAGTGGGAATATTTTGGGGAGTAAATAAAGAAGAGAACAAGCCTGATCATTTCAGAAACCTTTGCCACATTTGGTCTGAATTTAGGTTGCCCTTTGAGAGAGAGCTTTATCTCCCTGATTCATTCCTTTCTCTTACTGCTTCCTTATTAAGAAGAAATCTTTCCAGTGCAGAATGCCTTATAATCTGAAGCTCTCAGATGGTTGAAAGCATAAAGTGTAATGGGGTTCCAAAAGCACTTGGGCACTGGTCTATGTATATGATCATTTAACTTGAGTAAAATCTCCCTTGACTTCACCAACTTTTAGGAAATCCTGCTAATGTATTTCTGCTGTTCATAGGGCTGTTCAACAGGGAACACTATTTTCTTTCCTCATAATGTGAGCAATGCTAAAAGCATGAAAGGGTCTTGAAATACAGTTCTTAAGGAATCATACATTGACCATCTGAAAACACCCTCTGTTCCAAATCACTTGAAATGTGATCACAGGTTGGAAGTTAGCTGGGAAAAATATTCAGTGGATGATTTTAAACAAAGAGTAGCTGTTGGACTGAAGCTTTCTTCTTTTTCCTTCTACAATGCAGCTTCCAAGCACAATAAGACTTTAATCCATACTTGTAACATAACTGTGACATGGCTGTGGAGATCTAGAAAGACACATGGTGAACAGTTATTTTCTTCCTAGATTCCCTTTTTTGCAGTTGGAATATTTTTAAACCTGAATTTCACTCCAGTAGACAAAACTCTCATATCCCCTATTTGCCCAGGGGACTGCAAAGAATTTTTTTTTGTTCCTTCCCACTCTCATAAATTGTTACAAACTAATACAGGAAACAACAATTATTCAGCCTTCAGGGTTCAACTTCTGGAGCTGCACTAGCAAGAGGGAAGTTACTTCACGTTCAGTGCATTACAATTTCTTCTGTCATAGCTCAGGGCAAGGCTAAAGCTGGCCTTGAGTTTCATTTTAAATGATGTTTTAAGTCGGTGTATTACAGGGGGAAAAAAGCAAACCATTCTTGCATACACACATAGAGAACTACAAATGTAATCTTATTTGGTCAAACAAGTACCACGAAACCCTGGCAATGTTATAATTTTGGGTGCATTAAAAAAAAAAAAATCATTTTACACCAAGTCTTTAGTTAATATATTCAGCCTGATACCTAAGGATCTACTGGCTGGAATGACTGATATGTGAGGTTCAGCTAGGTAAGTGCCTGGTGCTAAGGACGCGCTCTCAAGAGGGATGCCTGGTCTTCAGCCACTGCTACAGAAGAGCCTGAGTCCCCTCTAGGATCTATGTCAGCCTTGCCCCCCTGTAGAGATGCCCCCAGTTCCCTGGGGAATCTCAGGTGCCACCAAAGTCCTGTGCTCAGGCCGCTGCACTGAATTCTTGGTGGTCTTCTGTCAGGGCCAAATAAAAAGCAGAACTTATGGCTCCCTTCCTGCCTCTTGCAGACTCACTGCACAAACAAGGTCAAATCTTGTTCCTTCTCAGAGCCTCTGGCAAGCTGTCTAGAAATTAGTTTAAGATAATCTATGAAACTTTTTCTGAGACTGTTGTAGCACTCAGCAAAATAAAGCGGTCACACATCTAATACACAGACCAGCTGTTATCATTTAAAAAGTCAACATATGCCAGGAGTGACTGTACAGACCCATGTCCTCCTCATCTGTGAAATGAAGATTGGTCCAGTGACTCCTGAGATGCTGATGTTGTTGGCTTCTGTTCTTTTGTGGTCTTGCATGCAAGCATGTACACGTTAATACAGCCCTTGGAAAGCTGAGGCTTTAAAGCGCCTGTTGTTCTGGTACAGAAAGAGTTCTCCTTTTGTTTGCCAAAGCGGACAAGTAACTCCCACAACCTTATTTCTGTGCTTTAGCAGGAGAGCATTCATGGAAAGAAAAGTGTGCACAAAGCTGCTCTAGCAGCTCGGTAATACGACACAGGAATAAAACAAGCTGTGCTTACATTAGCCCGCAGTCTGGGCTGCGTGGAAAGAGCTATATACAAAAGTGTAAAAACGAAAACCATATGCACCGTTTTTACACATTTCTTCAGAACCCCTCAGACAGCACTCACATGCCATGTTATTAAGGCAGAATTCTGCTGTTCTGAAAAAATGTGAACAGAAAAACACAGGGACGGAAATACCAGAAAGAAAGAAATACCAGAAAGAAAGAAAGAAAAAGAGAAAAAGAGAGAGAGAGAGAGAGAAAGGCTTTAATTTGGTATTAAATAAACCTTTTCTTGACCCTAAAACTAAAGTAATTACCCCAATCAATAAACCTTTTGTACAAGCTCTGTCAGATCAAGAGAACTTGCCTGCCTGAACACAGCACACGGACATGCAAGTTCAATGCTACCAGTCCATGTAAGTACAGATGCAGGCAAAGCTTTTCAAAAAGACAAATCTACCTTCATTTTTCTACCACTTTAAAGCATGATTAAAACCAGACAAAATCTGGAACATTAAAGACATTCAGACATCTATCTTCTGCTGAGATGAATACTTACTGGTATCCAAGCAGTCTTTGGAAGCATGGCCTAATTTCTTTTATACAACAATATAAATGAAAGTATCAGTCCATTTTTCTATTTTTCCCACCCAAATAATCACTTGTAATCATAAAACCTATTGAAAGAGGAGTGTACATATAGAAATCAAAATAAAAAAAATAAAGAAAAAGTTGAAATCTAACATTAAATAAATTTTTGCATCTCTGCTTTAAAACTAAGCTGGTTTTACACATTTTAACATTCTATTGCTAGCTTTTATTCACAGATCATCAGGGAAGAGATACACTCTATACAGAAAGAGCGGCCGTGGAAGTTTTCACAGCCAAGTATCTGACCTTTACAGGCTTCTTATTATTTAATTATCTTTGAGATGTGTCCCTAATTTCCTCTTTATTAGAAGTGCCTTACGTCTTCAATAGAAAAATCCTGAAATAATAGTTTTGTCTGCCATTATGGCTTGAGAAGCAGAGTTATTACGTAAGAATTGTTTCAGGCACTTGCAGAGAATAAAGGTCATTACAAGTAACATCTAGATTTGAAACAATTGGTCTGACTTCCCATTTCTTGGAAGTGCTGTAGATCCAAGCAGCAGCAGGCAGAAAACTGCAGTTGACATTTAGGGAGCAGTGTACCATAGGATCATGTACAAACATTACTGACTGAAGCTGAAAGGGATTTGAGAACCAGGAGGAATGTTTGATCTGTTAGGAGTTGTCTGAAAAGGCAGACACAGAGATAAACTCCAGCACTGGAACATGCTCACCCTCCTGGCTCACTTCACCGGGCAATGAGGCTGTTCATCAGTTTTGAGGAAAAACATGAAAAGACGAAGGGAGCACCGATAAAGCTGCTGTTGACTTCCAGGTGCTAAAGTTTTAAGGGCTGTGTCACTATCCATCCAAAACCATCATCACTGTTTTACCGAGAATAGCAAACAAACTCTGGATATGAGGAGTGCAAACTGATGTCAGAAGTTTCACCTCTGCACAGCCCTCTTTCCATTTCCAGATCCAGGCTCAGCCCATGTTTGCTTTATATTAAGCCCCATAAAGAGAACAGACTAGACTTACACATGGGCTGGATGAAAGTGAAATCTCACCAAGCACACTACTACACCTCATTGGAGTGGGGAATTCTTGCAGCTCACAAAGCTCAGGCAGAGCGCGTTCACCCCACACTTCTGTCTCACCTTGTGATACCATACCTATCAGACTGGGCAGGGTTTGGCTAGGATGGAGAGGGCAATCTCCTGTCTTCTTGCCATCCTTCTGTAAGGACTAGCTCAATTCTCACAGAGGACCTCACACTCTGTGGCCAGCTGGATGTTTAGTGGAAGACACTCTGCAGTGCTGCAGCATAACCTGAACCTGCTCTGAGAATAAGCATTTTCAGTCAAGCAGATCTGTCAACACAATGTCATTCATGAGATCAAATATACAAGGAAAGAAAAACCTAACACAGCCTGTCAGGGACTCATAAATGCATTTTTTACTTTCTACATGAATTGAGTGACTGTGTATTTTCTAAATACTAGCTGAGACCTATGAGCTTTGCCACACTCAGAGAAGCTAGGTAAGAGCTGAAAGCAGGAAACAAAGCATCCAAAAAAGGGTTGGCAGCAACAAGAGAGTAATCAAAAAAAGCATTGCCCATCTGACACAGCATCAGATGTCTGCTTGGATGGGGGCACACAGAGCCAAAGTCAAAAACTATTTGCAGAGCATGCAAAGCTCTGCTGTTATTTTGCAGGAGAGAGATCGATAACATCAAAAATTAAGCGATTTTCCTTCCTGGCACAGTCCTCATATGTTGCTATGTGGTGGGCTCGTCTCCAGCCCGTGCCACTGTCGATCATCAGGACTCCACCTCAGAGGCAGGGGACTCCTCCCCAGAGGAGGATCCTGAAGGCGGGACTGAGGTCTGAGACCCACCCACTCTTCCAGAGGGTTCTGTTTTGTTTGGTGTTTGATTGGTTATCATTGGTTGCACCCTCCCCTCAGTTTTTTCAATTGGCCCCTGGACCCTTGTATCCTCCCCTTACCTGTACCCCTATTGGATGATGCCCATGACTCCTCCCAGTTTGTGCCTCCCTTATAATCCCCTGCACACGCTGTCTTCCTTGGAGTTCTTTCTGCGAGCCTCTCTGCTCCAGATCTCTTGGACCTTCCGCCCTAATAAAGGAGACCACGGGGGAGACCCCCCCCTCCCGCAGCCCTTTGCCTCCTTTGCCTTATTTCCACTGTGCCTTGCCTGTGACTCGCCTGGAGCCGTCTCACCTCAGTGCGAGTCACCCGCACCCAGCCCTGCAGCTGCATCCCTGCTTTGGGCTCTCCGGAGCTGGCGTCTCTGGCCAAGGGCAACCAAGAGGAATGCAGGCAACATTGCTGTATTTCTTTTTCTGCTCAAAGCCAAAAAAGAGTTGTGAGTGGGGGCAGGAATGGGTTAGTAACTAATTATCTGCAGAGGGTTACCACGAGGTGGAAGTGATCCATGTTCCCCTCTGAAACAGGAGGGCTAAGATGACTGCGCTCAAGGAATAGGGGAGAACTGAGCACTTCATGGAGCAGCTGGAGTCTCATTAACAGTTCAGGAGATCTGATTCAGCAAAGTACTTGCTGAACTTTGAGCCTCTTTAGCCTAAGGAGAAGTTCAGAAAAGGGTAGCTGGGACATTAAAACCACTTTTCCTCATTCAGAGTCCTGAAGATCTAATAGTGCACGGGGGACTTCCAAGACGAGTAACTGAGGCATTAAGGAGCCAGAAGAGAAGTGCAAGCCAGAACAGATCACACCCCACGTTACTCTGCACAGTATCCTGACTCCTCAATATTTACATGAAACCAATTTAGATTTTTCCAGACATTAGCAAAGCAAGAGTAAATAACATGAATGGTTTTGAGACTCCAAGTGGATCACACTTCTGTATCCTCTCTGAAGTGGAAATTGCTAGAGTTTGTTAGCTTACATGTAAGCAGCAAAAGCAAGGGAAGGAAATCTGAGCTACTCAAGACTCTTCCCTTTGCTGAGAACAAGCTAAACACAAAGGCACTTTTACACAGTGCTAAGGAAGTCATTCTTGTTGCCTTTCACACAAGGATTCCCAGTCCCATGCTTGTCTCTGTGCCCTGCAATTTCTCCTCTGTGACCTCAGTCCTACTGTGAAGTGTTCCTCTGCTGGTATCATTCCTCAGGGTCAAGTGCTGTCCCAAGGACTGCATGGGGTGGGCTACATTCTGGGCTATTGCAGGAAGGGCACTTGCCTTGTGGTTTATATTGCCAAGTGCTGTATGTGCTGGCAGCCCCTTATAAATCACACTGGAGCTCCTCTTGCACTTCAGTGGAGGAAACTACTTAACAGTAGGGGTTTTTTTACATATGGTAGAGGGGGCAGAAGGAATGGTCCTTTTCTTAAACTTAAGCATTGTCTCATGCAGAAGATAGGAGTGAGATAAAACTTGCATCCTATCCCGGCTGTTCTACATGTGTTTCTTGTTGCTTGCTGGGTGACATGCTGGTAAACAGTGATGCTCTCCTCTCACAGACAGCTGATTTTGCTCTTCCTTTTGATTTCTCAGTGGCCCTGCACAGCCAAGCCTGCCTGAGCTCAGCAGAAACAGCTGCTGGAAGACACTTCGACTCCATAGATGCTCTTTTCAGGTTCTCAGATGTTTCTTGCTTCTACTGAGCAGACTTTTGGCCAAAATCTCTGTCTCACATGTGCTGATTCCGTCTGATTCCTGAGCCTACTATTTTGCTTCACTTAGACAAGATTGCTCTAAATAAATTACCACTATTGGGCAGATAGTGGCAGATTGTGAATCCACGAGGTGCTTCTCAAAGAAGTGTTTCCATTCGGAATTTCAGAAAGTGCTACCAATGTAATTTACAAAAAGGTTAATTTATTATTGAGAGACCTTGACTGTCCATTCCTTTATAATGTAATGAATTGTAATTCAGAAGAATGGGGTATAAAAATCTATTAAAAGCTCAAAACTTTTCCAGAATAATCTTTTTCCCTCCACCTGAATTGCCTGTATTATTCAACCGTATAAGCTCTGACAGGCATTACAAGGCTGTATTCTACCCAGGTTTACATTCAGTGGAATGAAACAGGCAGACATTTTGACACCACCTAACCCTTCAGTGATGACGATTCCACATCCTTTTAGAAAACAGGCCAAGTTGTCATCTCCTGCCCTCAAAATCTGTGCTAAAGTTCCTGAGTGGATTTAGTTACAGCTTTATCGCATTCCAAAGCTGTATGATGGACAGCCTCACAATTTATGAAATTAACTGTGTGTTATCAAACTGGGAATACAGATGCTTTTTTCCATTTTTCTCTAGTTTTCCCTAGAATAATGGAAGCCAAATCATTCCAGGCAAGCACTGCACAGTAATTGCAGTTGATACTGTCATACAGAGCCAGCAATGATTTGCTGGCTCTGAACAGCTCAGTCTGTTGAAACACAGCAGATAAGACTTGGAAAATCAGCAGCCTTTCCATCCAACATGTTTATTGCTGAAGTAAAAGCTATGGCCATTTATTTTGGTGAGTCCTCACTCGCAGGGGATGTTTGCCTGAAGCAATGACTGCACAGTTTGCCTTTATGAACTTATCATTGTGATCACCATTATCAATTTTGTGCTTTCTACTGCTATCTGTGATTATTAATTAATGCTTCATTCATTTTCCCAAAAGTTCTATCACCCTCACAGCATCTCTGGGGAAATGTCACTTTACTCAGTTTTACACCGTGAGCAGCTGAAGCACGAGCCTAGGCTGGGGCAGAATTAGCACATCAATCAGAATTCAGGAGTTCCAGGCTGCTGGTCCTCTTCTCAGATCACTGGATCCTACTTCTTCCTGCATCACAGCTATACTTTTCAAACTCACTCTTACTGTAAGCCCTGTGTTAGTGGAATAATAAAGGGAGATTTTTTAGGTGGTCTTGCCACAGAAACCAAATTAAATGGCAGCTTGCCTCTGACAGTCAACACAACACCTTTGAAGGTTCCTCACCCCACACAGACAGATCTAAGGCTTCCATCACATGTGACTTGATTTATTTGTTTGGTCTTGCAACTTTACACACTGGTTCATAAGCACTGTCAGGTTGCTTTAGCCTCTTTACTTGGACAGTGAAAAAAAAATAGTAACACTACACTACCACAGTATTTATATACTTAAAATCTACCAACCATGTCTTGCCAGACTTCATGAATACACCAGAAAGGTTCTGAAGCATTAGAGTTACACAAAACACCTGACTGTTTGTTTGGGTTTGTTTTAACATGCTATTAAAATCTATATTGAGAAGAAAGGTACCAACTTGTTAAGGCTATTACAATGTTTTTATGGTACTTATACAAATGCTGCACTTTTCTGGACAAACTCTAGCCAAGAAGCCACATTTTCCTACCTAAAAAATTTACCTAAGTCTGTTTCAAAATCCACAGCTTGTACTTTAACAGTTTTTTTTACACTACAGCTTTGTGTCGATAAACTGCTGCCAGTGGATAAAGTGATTCCCACCTGTGTAGCAAAAGAAAACTTCCTTGTTTCTGCATCACAGAAACACAGAATGATTCAAGGTCAGCAGGGGATATATCGAACATGTCATGGGCTCCATACTGAGGACTGTTCTGCTTATCATGCAGTCATGAAGGTAAGCAGAGCACCAACAAAAAACTCAGGACTGCCTCGAAGATAGTCTGACGTGCTTCTCACCCACACCATTCCCTTGCATTTCAAAGGCAAATTAAGAATGCTTTTTTTTTTTCTTGTTTTTCCCTGTATTAGTGCAATGAGGCCAAGAGAAAAGTCTGGCTAGAACACTTAAGCATCACTTTGAAAACAAGAACAAGTAGTGACAGTGCTTTAAATGTGTTTTCTGCTGTTAGAGCCTTACTGATTTTTTTCCTGTGATGGGAAATTTTGAACTGAAGCCGTTCTTAGACAAGGAAAAAAACACTGCCTTCAGAAGAGTATCTTAAGGTTCTGTGGTTATTGTAAACAAAAAAATCAAATTACTAAGGTAAACTAAATGGAAGTAAATTCACATTCTATAGAGTAACACTTCAATTTCATAAGGTAATATGCAACTACTTCCAGTGTTGCTCAGCTGCAAACAAGACAGAAAATCATACTTCCCGGTTTTAAATTTAATACAGAGTATTAAAGCAGTTTCCACTTCTGCATTAGATAAACTTTAGTGCTAAAATGGAATATTGGGATGTTAATGACTTTGCTTTAATAAGACCTAAACTTTTTAATTAACCTGCCAAGACAAATTACAGCCCATAGCTCTTAGGTAACTATTGCAGACAGCTGAGACTCAACACCAATGCCTCTGTTGGGAGAGGGATTAATGGCAGCTTTGGAATGAGTCTGCTTTTTTTCTACAAAGAAAAAAAGTCCATTAAGGTGGCTAGAAGAATGCTGAGTGCTAGTTTTATGGAGTAATCTTTAAATTACAACCAAATGAATTTAGGTATATGAACAGTTTCAGCAGGTCAACGAAATTTAAAAATTAAATATTACTGAATCGGAAACAGATTTTGATATTTACAGGGTGGAAGAAACACTCAGTGTGCTGTCAGGCACCCACTGTCAGCATCCTTTCCTCCTTGGACAGCAAGAAATCCATGCCTCTGAGCTGAACTGACAGGGCATTTAATTGCCAGAGAAGTCGAAAGACCTATTTAGTTAATTTGTTCTTCTTAAGCAATCTCAACTTCTTTCTGTTAGCAAGGAGAAACGGAAATTCCTGTTACTGTGGTTGCTACTACCAAGCCTTACAGTGCTCTTCACTGGAGTTTTAACCCCAGTACTCTGCCTGAACTCCAGCTTGAGGGATTTTGACGGTGCTCAATGGCAGGACTGTCTGTGACACAGAGCTGTGGCATGGTGCCGCTGTCTGTTCTTCAATCATTCCTACACCTCTGCTCCAGAAAGAGAAAAAAGCCAATCAAACAAACAAAAAATCAAACAAAACCAACAAAAGCCAACTCTATAGAAGGAAAACCACAGTAAGAAAATAAAGCAAGGATTTTCCAGCTTGTAATCCATGTTTGGCACTGGGCAGAATCTTGTTATGGTTATAGTTACTTAAAAGGCCTACAAAATACTTACTCAACATTTAGGGTCTAATAGTATTCAGCATGTTGCTAAATACAATCCCCTGCAAGCATTCTCTCCCAAACCACACAAAGCCATCGTGCAATTTGAGTATGTGCGTTAATACCTGGCCCCGAGGCATATTTAGGAGTTTAGGAATAATAGAGGAAATCCTTACCAATAGCAGTAGTAAGAAAAGAAACCACTTCCGATTCCTTGCCATCATTGTAGAAGGCTAAATGCCATATTCCTGAATCTAAATACTGGATAAATCCTGTCTCGTGGCTGGCCAAGGGCACAAAAGCTCTGTGCTGCCGCTGAGGTCCTTCCAAGCTTCTCGCCTCCTGTGTCAGTAGACGTCTTCCATCAAGGAGCTCGACAAAGTCAAACTGAAACATAAGAGGGAGCGATCTTTGTGTGTGTATCAGGTTTTCTCAAGCTTAGTCTCTTATTCTGGGTCTACAAAAGCATCATAAACAGGATTTTTCTCTGGTAACTCAAGTACTTTGTTGGACTACCTGCAAGTAACCATTTTGGAAAGAGCTAGTATATGAATGTACTTTCCTGTATATGAATCATGAAATCATCTTTGTTTAGGAGGTGACTTGCAGCATATTGGCCCTACAGAGGTGTTCTCATTCTGTAGAAATACAGGCAGGGAAACATGAGACCATGCCTCAACTGCAATGGAAATTTGACACTAAGCAGCTTATTTGGTATCTTCTTTGTGTCTTGGCTAATATGGAAAAAAAGACAGAAAAATATATTTAGCCCAACTGCGTTATTTGCCAGAATTGCTAGGGGTCATCAAGGGAACAGTAAGAGATATTTTAAAGTGAATTCTGGTAGAGGTTTTGCAGAAGTATTTTGCTTAGCCAACAAAGGTTTTATCCTAAAACAATACCAAAAGTGGTTAAAAGATCATAGTAAATGAAGATGGAAAAGAGATAAATATATAGAGAAGTCCCATTTAAGGAGTGGCTCTAGGTATTTTACTCAAAAGGATGCATGTACTTTTTGCAACGATAACTTCAACTGAACAACTGCCTTGCTTTAATACTAGTATTGCAACTCCCTATAGTTCTCTATTTAAATAACCTTGCACTGATTTTCCACAATAATTGTATTTTGTCTGGTATTATATTAATGGGATGAGGCAGATACAAACCTAGCAGACACCACAAATGTTAAATGAACCTTATCTAATCTTTTATCATGTCTTTAGATGTCCAGGACACCTAGCAACCAGAATCCAGTAGCTGAGGCACTGTTCAGCTTTTCTCTTTCCTGACTTCACTTGGTTTTGCCTCTCTCATCCAGCTGGTCAGATAAGCTTGTGGTTTTTTTTGGCAGGAAGAAGAAAAACAGGCAGAAAGAAACAACACCACTTATTTCTGAACCCGTAAATGTTGCTGCACTGGATGGCTGCTGAGTGTTAGCTGACTGTGGCACCAATATTTAGGCTGCTTATCCCTTTTCACTTTACTGTAGCAAAATTTGGGTGCTTGTTATTAAGTTGTCTGGTATGGTCTTCAAAGTCAACCAAGATAAGGACTTGATGACATGTTCTTTCCTATGTAGGAAAAGTTAAAAAAAGTTAAGCTACTAAGTTAAAAAAAGACGTGTTTATTTCCAACAACATTTTGAGCAATGAGCTATATATGACATAGCTCACATATGAAATGACAGAATTTGTTCCTAGGTTATTTTTATTACGTATTTTAAATTATATCTTTACAGGAAGTTAATTTTGAACCTTGCTTTCATTTTTATTTTCTTTTGGTTACATTTTAGTACACAGATCTCAAATTTGGTGCTGAAGTGTCTTTTTGAAAATGTAAAAGCTGCTACACCTGCAAAGGTCATTCCTTTTGGGTGTCTATCCAAGTTAGATTTGCTAGAGACAGAGTTTCTGTTTTGAAAAAATATGATGTAAACATAAATTATAAAAAGATACGATCTAAAATCTAAAAAGACAACATAAGTAGAAATTCTAAACACGTGTAATTAAAAATGTACATTTCTGTTTCAGCCATGTCTTGGGGTGCGTCAGGCACAGCATCGCCAGGCGGGCAAGGGAGGGGATTGTCTGGCTCTGCTCTGCACTGGGATGGCCTCACCTTGAATCCTGGGGGCAGTTTTGGGTGCCACAATATAAGAGAAACATTGAGCTATTAGGAAGTGTCCAAAGGAGGGCCATGAGGATGGTGAAGGCTCTGGAGGGGAAACCTTATGAGGAGCGGCTGATGTCACTTATTCTGTTCAGCCTGGAGAAGTGGAGACTGAGGTGAGACCTTGTGGTCTGCAGCTTCCTCATGGGGGGAAGAGGAGGGGCAGGCACTGATCTCTTTCTTCCCTGTGGTGAGCAGTGACAGGACTCGAGGAAACAGCATGAAGCTGAATCAGGGGAGGTTTAGGTTGGATATTAGGAAAAGGTTTTTCATTCAGAATGGCTGAACTCTGGAACAGGTTCCCCACGGAACTGGTCACAGAAGTGTTTGGACAATGCTATCAGGCTCATGGTGTGATTCTTGGGGTCTCCTGTGCAGGGCCAGGAACTGGACTTTATTATCTTCATCAGTCACTTCCAACTCAGCATATTCTATGATTCTATAAAACAACAGAATGATTTAAGAGGATACTGGTGAGCAGTCGGTTTGAATGAGGCTTTGGGACCCAGGTGTCTGTAGCCACTCTGAGCATGAGATACTGCCTGGGCTGATGCCTCATCAGGTCTCAGTGTGACCATGCCTGACACAGCTGAGCAGGACAGTGACAGAGGAGATCATCGTGGTGTCTGGGTGCTGGGAATGTCCCAACTGAGCTTGAGTTTGATTAAGGAACAGGTGAACTGAAGAAGGTAAAAGCAGTAAGAGAAAAACCTAAATATTTCCATTTTCATTTTGGAGCATGATGGAACCGCCTGACTTGATTTTTAAAATATAACTGAAGAAACTACAGGTAAAGTTCACCTCACCAAGTGCTGACATCTCCATGGCAGCTTGAATTAGTTTTCTAGAATCACTGGCTTGCAAGCAAAGAGACATTTCTAGGATGCAACCTGCCTCATCGTAAAGTGAACATCTAAGGAATGTCCTGCGTATTGTGCTTACAAGCATCCACTTCCTGCTATAGATCAGATGTAGTTACTTAGAGCTTAGTGAGATGAAAACAATTTCAAGGCACTCAGGTACAGTGAGCTGCTGTTGTTCCACTCCAGTCTGGGTTATGCTTACTTGGGGCTTCCTGCCAAAAGCAAAAGGGTTTTTTTATAAATATTTGCAAGATGCTGCTGCAGATGTTGATGACTTTGCCAAGCTACTAGTTACTAGTCGTAAATATTAATTGAGCCACAAATGGGTTGTGCTTTATTGCATTTTAATACATTAAAAGATTTTTAGTAAGCAATTAGTTACTGCCAGCAAGGAAATCAGATAAAATACCATGTTAATCAATTCAAACTTCACAAACGGGAAAATACCCTCTGCAAGCTGTGACAGCCTATCCCTAAAATTTATGATTTATTAAAATTTGGCCTAGGTTAAAATGAGTTTAAAAGAGGATTTGATCTAGGAAGATTAAATCTAATAGACCATAAAAAAATTGTGTAACTTATTATGATTTGTTGAGAAGAATGAGAAGAAATGCCTTCTGTTAACAGTAAACTATTTTGGGCTTCTGCATGATCTATTTCTAAGACTACAGAAATCTGGAGCTTACATTTTCTTCCTACTTACTAGGGACCACAGCAGTTGGCAACCTAAAACAGAAAACAATCACCACAGCCAGAGAAAGTTTCCCAAAGAGAATTTGGAATAGTTTGTTATTTTAGCATGGATAGATATGACTTTGAATATTGTACTGGGTTTGCATGGGCAGGTTTTGGTAGCGGGGGGAGGCTGCAGGGGTGGCTTCTTTGAGAAGCTTTTGGAAGCTTTCCCTGTGTCTGACAGAGCCAATGCCAGCCAGCTCCAAGACAGACCCACTGCTGGCCAAGGCTGAGCCCATCAGTGATGGTAGCAATTGTCACCTCCGTGATAACACATTTAAGAAGAAAAAAAAAATTATTGCACAGAAGTAATTGCAGCCAGAGAGGAGGGGAGTGAGAATATATGAGTGGACCAATTATGCAGACACCAAGGTCAGTGCAGAAGGAGAAGCAGGAGGTGCTTCAGGTGCTGGAGCTGAGATTCCCCTGCAGCCTGTGGTGCAGACCATGGTGAAGCAGCTGTGCCCCTGCAGCCTGTGGAGCTCCAAAGTGGAGCAGAGATCCACCTGCAGGCAGCCTGTGGAGGAGAGCCATGCAGGAGCAAGTGGATGCCTGAAAGAAGGCTCTGAGCCCATCCAAAGCCTGTGCTGGAGCTGGCTCCTGGCAGGACCGGTGGCCCCATGGACAATGGAGCCCACACTAGAGCAGGTCTGCTGGCAGGACTTGTGACCACGTGGGAAACCCATGCTGCTCTTCAATGACTTCATTCCATGGAAAAAGTGAGGTCTATGTGTTAAACTTTGAATTTTTTACTTAAACAATTGAAACTATCCATGTAATAACCTCTGTTCCATAACAGAATTTAACAATGATCATAAGTAAAGTGAATCCAGAGTTCTGATCTACAGTTAGTGTTATGCAATCATGACTTGAGTTTTTATTCAACTAACACAGGATTTTTAAGTCATAAATGTTTGAATCTCCTAGTGAAAGGAGACTGATTAAAAAAGGGCAATAACAGCATTATCGTGGCACTGAATTTATGATGTGCTGATCCTATTGAAGTATTTTAGTTCTGTAGAAAAGTAGGCAGAGAAGTGTAGATTTATGATACCTCTTTGACAGAAATAAGTTGGAGGTGTGCTAATATGAACAAAATACCGTATTATCCAGAGAGATCGTATTAACATATTTGCTTGTTCAAAAACGAAATAAAGGCAGGGTATTTCAAAAAATCTCTAATATTTTCAGCTAATAGTAGAGGGCAAGGGCAAGATACACTAACATAAACCTGCTAATTCTTTGATAACGTGCTGATGCAAGTGGGAGTAAGATACTTTGCACTGCCAGTGAATTATGCCCTAATGTATTAATCAATCTGGGTAAGAGCAGCTTAGAAGCTGAAACAGAAAGGAGAGAAAACAATGTATAAAATCCTTACTTAAGGGGATAGTTCTTCAGAGCTTTTCATGGAAAGTGATTTTTTGATATGGTTTTTGTCAAGGTGTGTTAAGAAAAGCATCTGCTTTCATTTTAGTCCTACAGAATAATAACTGGATCTTGATTTCTGCCTAAGGTGGCGGCTTTCTGTAAAACCTTGATTTTCTTTTCTTATACACTAATTACTTGGCCCTGACAAACCTCAGTCTAAGCTGACAGCACGTATCACGGGAAGGGTTGCCTCAAGGCATTCCAGCATGGAAGACAGAAGTGAATCTTGCTAAGGGGGACCAGCTGGGGTCTTGCTGCTCTTACCATGAGATGGGAAAGGCAGTGGCTGAAAGAGAGACAGACCTGAGATACATGAAACTGCTTAAGAAAAGACTCCTTTGGATGCAGCTTGAGTGTGGCTGCCTTTGTGCAAAGCACTGGATGGAGAAGGTGGTATCTTCTGCTGCTTGGAGCAACCAGATGGTATCCTCAGTGACCAGCAGACTCACAAAACCCTTCTCCTCTGGCAGCTTGCTGCCTTAGGCAGCTGCCTGATCTGCCCCTGACTACAGCCCACCAGATTAATTCGTGTAAATTTTCCAATTGTCTCTTGATTCTTCTTCTCTGGTTAAATGGTCTTTGGCATCTTGCAAGCATGCAACAAATTCTTGAAAGAAATAGATGAAATAAAACAATACATCATACAAACATCAATTTAAGACAACATTATTTAATTGAAATAAGGTCCCATTACCTGTGTGTGTGATGGTGGGAGTCCTTTTCTGCCATAGATGCCAACCAGAGCAGCCTTTCCTAAAGACACATTGAATTTCAGATGCACTGGGTGGTCGATGAACACCTGAGATCTCCAGAAGGTACCAGGAGGGATCTTCTGTGTGGCTCGTCTGCCTACATCAATTTCTCCGGAGTCTATAAAACTGTCGTCTGGAAAGAAACTACTGGGCTTTCCTGCCAAAACACAGGAACAAAATTCTTGAATTAGTCTTAGATCCTGAAAGTAATCTAATCATACTGGTATCTCTGACACTGATCTTGAGAAACAGTCTATTAGTGTCCTGATGTCTGCAGAGTACTTTGTCTAGCCAATCCATACGATTGTGGGAGGAAAACTGGCAGGATTATTTCTGGCTTCAGTAACAGTTTTGTTTGAAAACATGAGCATGGGAAGAGCAACCTGGAGAAAAATGGCCTTTTGTTTAAATTGTAACATCAGAGAGTGTGTAATTACGTTCCAAAGATAAGAATAAATCATCTGACATTATATCCTAAATGAATATAAGTTTAGGAATGGAGAAGTCATCATTAAATTAGTAAAGAGAAGTGTAGCAAGAGTGAGATAGATGTGCCACAGAGTGGAATGGTGGTGTGGAGAACAGCAACATGAACGATGCCTAAGTGGGGAAAGGAAAATGTTTCTCTATTAAATTAATTCTTGACAGTGGTAACAGTATTTGAAATATGCTGAACAGTTAAAAAAAAGCCAAAGAAAAAAAAGGACTGAGAAAAACAAAGGAGATCATACCCTGCACTTGAATAATATCTATCAAGAAACATGAGAGGTTTTAATTGGGTTTCAATATAATCTGTAAAGTGTGCTGTTATTATCTATTTTCTTTCAGAAGACAAATGGAGGCATCTGTTTCTAAAACTACCAGGCTGGAGATTCAATGGAGATTCAATACCCTATGCATGGGTATTCAAATGGAATCAG
Organism: Falcunculus frontatus; assembly: GCA_013398115.1. Taxonomy (NCBI): domain Eukaryota; kingdom Metazoa; phylum Chordata; class Aves; order Passeriformes; genus Falcunculus; species Falcunculus frontatus. The sequence goes on along the minus strand of VZRV01002450.1, from coordinate 615,767 downwards.
TACATGCTGTAATGTCCAAGGGAGTCAGCAGGGAGCTTGGCACCCCAAAAAAGCACACCTGAGGAATTCCAGGTAAGAAATTCATACAGTCACAACTCTCAAAGCAGGTGGCTGCTTCAAAAATTCTGGACTCAAGGAAGAGCAGTGAATGAGGGGCAGAATGAAAAATCAAACACCAAATTGTTCCCTTTTCAGCCTGTGCTGTGACCGGTGGCCACAGCTTTGGCTGCAGGGCACAGGGATGATGAAGAAGGCAACTGCTTAGCAAACAGCCTTTATTAAGGACACTTCTAGTGGAAAAATATGCAGTAGTGTCACCTGAAAGATTCTGGCTTTAGTAAAGAGAGCAACATGTCACCAACAAAGACAAATTAATTTTGGAAATTCAAATAAAATTTGTTCTCTTATCTCTGTGCCATTACAGCACACACTACTCTGGGTTTCACAGAGCAAACAATTCTAACAAAATGAAACTTCTGGCTACATACATTCTTTTGTAGGAAAATCACATTATGAATTGTTTTCTTCCAGTACCTACATTTGAGGAATGTGGGAAAAAAAAAATCTTTTCCCATCTATCATGAATTCACGTCAAATAGTCTCAGAATTTACTTGCCATGTTGAAAAGGTGACTGGTAGAACATTGCATTTTATTGTTTCAAATGACGTTTTCTTTAATGTTACATAACATTAAATACAGTATTGCCTTAAATTTCTCCATATACCATCCCATCACAAACTCTCCAGGAGAAACAGATGTAAATTGTTAGCTGCCTCTGAAAATCAATATAGAAATGATATGCATATTAACTATTAAGGATGGAGAATTTTTCCTTGCAGAACTTTTGGTTCCAGTAACACTAAACCCTGATTTAAAGTCAGCAACTGCTTAAGGACACTGCTGGAGCAGGACTTGATGGCATGAGCTGTCTTGAGGTAGAAGTTTTATGCATACCGGCACAAAAGGTGTATATGCAAAGGCTGTATGTTCACACAAAAAAAGCTACTCTTAATTTTATAAGATCTCCATTTATCTTTGCTCATCACTCTCAAATAAATACAGAGGGGAAATCTGCTGACTTTTTATCCATTTTCAGTCCACGTACATATTAAAGGAGATAATCAGAAGCAGCTTAGGTAAATGGGCATTCTTTCTGAATCCTTCTGTGCTAATAGAGTACAACTGCACAATGAAAATCAGCCAGCTAGATTTTGAAGGGAATTATGTTATCAACTGGATTGATAGTATTTATTTGGCATACTAAAATTTTCTTTTCACACTTGTCAGGATTATAGGAAACAGTTCCAATGTCTTCATGCAAAGTTTCTTATTGCACTATTGTAAGATGAAAAGATTGAGGATTCTATTAAAGAAGAGCTACAGACATCACATGCTTTGGTTCAAATGAAGAATATATTTTTTCTGATTACTACTGACATGTTTTATAGATTCATAGATATTCAGATGAAAACCTTAAGAATTTGATATGCCCCATGATTGTTCATTAATAAAGATTGTACATCAGAGTGAATCAGGGAAGGTGAGAATTTAATATGACAGATGTTGCTATGCAAGATAGAGCCTGGAGAAAATGAGCACAGGATGTATTCTGTAGAGAGAGCAGCACTTGCTCATGCAAACGAAAATGCTTCTGTGATTGCAAAAGACAGTCTCACAGAAATAATTTTTTGTACACACAATTACAAAGTTTATGTCTCTTCTTGGTGGACACTTGTATGTCTGAGAAGCAGATGTCCTAAGAGCTCTTATAGCGTGTTGCCAGTGGTGGAAGCTTGTCCTGATACAGGAGTCCAAGGAAAAGCTCTCTTCACGAGCCTGAATTCAGCCCCTGAAATCCCTCTCTGTTTCATGAGTTTTAGCCAACAGTAAGATTAAGCCCTATGGACTGGATACTTCATAAAGAAAGCACAATAAAAAAGCCATTTCAGCTTCTAATCAGAAATTGGCTTTTAATCAGAATATCTGACTCCTTAAAATTAACTTCAGGTCTGACTTCTTAATTGGGCTGTCAATTACTTTGCTCTTTCTGCACATTACCTTGAACTTTTTAGTTGCCGTAGCAACTGTTCCTAATTTCTTTGGATATCAAAATGAACTGTTTCATTTCAGACTTTGCTGAATCTCTCTGCATTTCTGACAGGATGGTTCCCTGACCCATCAAAACACTTAAGAACACACATAGCTCTGACTTCAACCACAGTCAATTACATGCTTAAATGTAAGCATGTGGTTAAGTGCTTTGGTAAACAGGGTTGGGCTTGAACAGAGGAAAATGCTGTTCTGGAGCACAGCCACAGATGAGAAGGAATGACTGTTACTGAGAGTTGGCAAGACACTGGTAATGATTCATTCAGATCAGCTCTAAGGATGTTCCTAACACATTCCAGCCTATTTCATTCTGATCCGGAAGATATTCAAATATATTTCAATTCTTTTTAAAATAAATTTCAATCACATACATTCTGGTTTAGAACAGAAGCCATGCAGCACTGCTAGTCCAGAATTAGTTACATAGCTACCTGATGCGGAGAGAGCTGCACATGAAGGCTGGACAGTGCACCAAAGATGTTCTCCTGATGTGTTTTTTAGTCAGTACACGATATTTTCCTCTAAAGCCTACAGATTGCCTAAGATCTATATAAAGCACTAACTTGAAGGGTCTTCTAATGACATAACTAGGCTATTTCTCAGACTTCTCTTTTAACAGAGCAGCAATCAAAACTTCTACTCATGTCACTGTAAACGTGGCTAAAATAAAATCAAGTGGAGGTCCTTCACTTGGATGGCAGTTTTGAATACATCCGTTTCTTTTCATTTTGACTTTTAAAAGGAAATGGACAGATCAAAGCTAGATGATTCAAAAGTGAAACATATGGCAAGTTAGAGGGGAAAAAAAAAGGATCTGTCATGAAGTATTTTTGAGTACAACAGCAGGGCTGTCTTCAGCTTGCTGTACTGTCTAGTAAGGTTTACTGAGAATAACCTGCTTAGCTGATTTTTCCTTGTAGCAACTTGATGGCAGCCATCAGTTACTAGTAAATACACTGTTTTAAGGAACACACATAATTATGGCCTTTATTTGGACTAATAAAGACAGATAAAAACTCTTATAGAAAAAAACTCTCTCAAATTAATTTAAATTAAACATGTAAACACAGGCTGTCAGTCAAAGCCTAGAGAACTTTGTGTGTGGGTTTGAGTTCAGTGAGTTTGCAAGCTGCAAGAAGAGCAGCATACATTTTATCTGTCCACAAAACTTCTTCCACCAAAATAACTACCAAAAATAGTCAATTACTGCAATTTTACTGGAATCTCTTATAGAGAGAATCTTAACACACAAACAAAAAAAGCTTTCTGAAAATTTGCATTTCTCATTTCTCCAGCTATGTCCGGGGAGGGATAAGACTTTGCAGAGCTTACAAGTACTTTTAGCAGTGGTGCCTCTAAAAAAAGCACACAAAGATGTAAAGCTGCTGGATAAGGTGCTGCTGAATTGAGGACCCACAAGCTGCTTCTAATTTCTGTAAACACCGTGATACTTTGTGGAGACTAGGCCTTTTATCTGGCTACTTTTGGAAAGCTATGTCCAGCTCTGGAGTGCCAAAACTCACAGTTCTCAGTAAGTATTTTGGTCCTAGAACATTTGCTAAGTGGCAACAAATAGTCAAACATTTTCGTAGGGCTGTAGAGGGAGCTTGATCCAGTGCTCCAGGAATCATTTAATTTTCAAGAGACAATGTTTTCCCATGAAAACAGCCATTTGAGGCAGGGTTTTCATGCTGGCCTTCTGTAGTCTGTGAGAATGCCTTGAATGTGTGGAGAGGGTTTCACGCAGTTTTATTGCATTAGTGGACATCAGAGGGGTATGAAACTTAGAAACATATGGAAACAGGACTGACGACTACTAGCTCTAGACATGAAAGACTGGAAAAGCTCCTGCTGATGGCAGCACTGAGGGTAATGGAACATGAGATTGGACGGCTGGAGTTTAGAGGCAGACAGAAGACTCACAACATGGACACACACCAACCATACCTTCACTGGTTCCTTTGCCTTTCCTGTCAGGTAACTCTAACCCTGTGCCCCCCGAAGGATATAAGGAGACGTCCGTTGGCACTGGCCAACTGCTGGCTGTGTCTTCCGTGATCTCATACATCTGCCCTTCCATCGGCTGCAGGTGCCAGTTTAGGCCAAACAGGTGCATGGCTGTGGTGAGCAATGAGAAAAGTCATCTTTTTCTGTTTGGGAGAGGTTCAGAACTACAGGGGCACTTTCTAAACCCTCGTTCCACTGCCTTATTAGGGGTCATTGCTTTAGGACAGGAATGGGATTAATGTAATTAGACAGCTCCTGCTGCTTCTACCATAGCAGCTCCCTAGGTCTTTCCACCCACTTAAACTCGATTTAGATCACCTGTACCAATCCACTCTGCTTCTTCCTGCAGGACCACTCCTGACTCATGGTCTGCATGAAAGGATAAGCAGGCACAAAGCTCCCAAGGCTGGGGTGACAATGCAGTGAACACAGAAATACAAGGAGTATTATTTCTGAACATACCAGTAAATCCCAGGGAACTGCACTCTGGTTTGTTTTGCCATAGTCACAGTGTATTATATAGGTTCTTTTTTTTCTTACACACCAATTATACACAGAAGCCCTTACAGACATCTCTGACAGCTTTTCCTGGTTAAGACCAAGTAAAAACTGACACAATTTAGGATCCCTCTTGCACACGTCTCTGTGCTCTCCGTCACAAACGTGAGCGACTGCGCCTGAGCATTCCTTTGTACAACTCAGCTTCTTCTATTCAGATCAAAGGCATATCCTTGAGAATTGAAAACGAGCAGCACCATTTAGATTTGTGTGATATCAGGGCAAAGCTCTCTGTAGGTTTCTGGGCCACACAAAGTCATCCAGTGCACACGTGAATCTATTTCAGGGCATTACAAGTGAAATTAAGGAACAAGACAGACTACTTAAAAAGCAAACACATGTATGAGGAGTATGGAAATCATATGCTTATACAACTAATACTTGCCCCTTGCAAATATAAAGCAAAAGAATGTGGCTTGTGGCTTACCATATCAGTTCTTCCATCTCCAACATAAACATTTCATACTCAATCAGTATCCAGCTTAGCTTCAGGCTCTACACAGCTAAATGATCTGATATTTGCTACATTTGGAATGACATTTCTTTTTTAAGGGAAAGCCTTGATATTTTACACTATAATTTCTCCAAGAAACTATACAATGGCACTAACATCACAGACATTTAGTATAAACAAATCCAGTAAAGAAACAGAGCATTTCCATGGCCTGTAATTCCCTTTTTACTCACAAAGATATACCTGAGATCAACAACCACTGTTAGGGACAAGTGGTTAGTATATTTAAACCTGTGCATCAGAAACAATCTTTTCAAGAGGATTGAAAAGTAATCTGAGTAGCTCTCTGAAGACAGTGTGTTTAGGCAATTTAGCAAAATATGTGATTTTTTCCACTTCAGTCTCAATTAGGTCATCTATCATTTACTAACATAAATAAGGTTGTCTTTGTACAACTACAACATCACAAAACATGAACGCAAAATTCTTTTTTTACCATGTAAATGGGGACTGTGTTTGTTAACAGTCTTATCCATTTAGAAGGAAAATACACTCTTTAAACTCTCATACAGCAAGCAAGCACAGCAAGGAAGGTCTCCTGAGGACCTGTTCAACACTCGTTTTTATACAGGTTCATATACCAAGAAGGAATGTTACCAACACTACCAGTAATTTAACCAGGGTACTTTAGACAGAGGGACAAGTATTTTCATCTGAAAGGGGTATATTTACTTGGCAGAGAAACTGTGCAGGGGAAGAGAGGAAATCAGACCATGAACAAGGAATTCGCATCAAGCATTTGGCATTGCTATGCTTGCATAATATCTTTGTGTTCATACAGCCCTCATCATCAGAGTGCCTGGGCACTTCATAGCTATAACCTCATAAAACCTCATCAGGTAGGAAACTGCTTTTTTCTACTACACAGAAAGGGAAAGGAGAACTACAGCAGATTAAAGGACTGACTCAATTCACTTGTTTGGGCATTAAAATGCAATTGTGTGTTAATTTACTTAACTTACTCTATGTTTACAGGATCCCAAGCTCTAAGAGGCATTTCATATAGCTCTCTGCCAGTGGTTTTGTTCTAAGCTCAGTACTAGATGCTATCTTATAATTCCACCAGGCTGGACCTCTCCAAGGACCAGAGTGTTACCCAGGTGCTGCAGAGCAGTTACAGAGCTCAAGGATTTAGGTGCTCTGACCATGGAAGTCCTCATGTTAACATGGGATGTTGATGGTTACACGGATGTTTGTAGTCATTAGCAGAAATTGTACTCTTCTCTCTTCACTCTTCCAAATTCAGGCAATCCTAGACAGCAGTCAGGCTTAAGTTCTGCTGGCCCTAAGTGCATAAGCCCAGCCCCATCTCTCAGATGTCTTCATGTTAGAATGACCTACATGAGCTTATACTGGGCATCCCTGGTTTAGGCAGGAACTGAGCCAGTGGTTTGCTTTCTTCGTAACACCATTTTAACCTGCTCTGTCCTTTGGACATCACAGCCTAAGTGCACACAGATTTTTAGGAACACATTGCAAAGCCATTGTTTCCCCAAAAGGACATTGCTGCTTCTCCTCTCCTTAGGAGGAATTTGTTATTGTAGATCATTATTTACTGCAAGCACAGGAAGGTGAAAAACTCAACATTGTTTTGGGTGCAGTGGGAAAACTATGAACATTTCTTCCAGGCATTAAAATTCATTTAAAATACCAGAGAGGAAATGTCTTAACAAGGGATCATCTTGGTTCAATGTAACAACAGAACTGGCAGCCTGGAAGTGCTACAGCTTTTTGCACATTATCCATCCACTTGAGCAAGTGAATCAACCATTCCATGTCATCACTCAATTCTCAATGTTTGAAAAGTATCTTAAAATGTCCCAAAATAGAAAATACGACAGAATTATCTGTAACATAGATGCTGTGTTATCACACAAAGTTAAAAGACTTGTATTAATGTTAACTTTTGACCTTTGCTAATAGATTTTGTCTGAAGCAAAAAGCTTCTTGTGTACATTGATCCCATCATCACATAGATCACAGAATGACAGAATGGTTTGGGTTGGAAGGGACCTTAAAAGACCATCTACTTTCAACCCCCTGCCATGGACAGGGACACCTTCCCCCAGACCAGGTTGCTCAAAGCCCCATCCAACCTGGCCTTGGACACTGCCAGGGCTGGGGCATCCACAGCTTCTCTGGGCAACCTGTGCCAGTGCCTTATCAGCCTGATAATAAATTCATTATATCTAATCCACATCTATTCTCTTTTCATTTAACACTGTTACACCTTGTCCTGTCACTACAGACCTTAGTAAAAAGGGCTCTCTATATCTTTCTTACAAGCCTCCTTTTGAAGTGTTGAAAGTGTAAGGTCTCCAATGATAGAGAATGAGATCTATGCACACTGTGCATACAAAAGGGCAGAACTCTGAAAAACAGAATTATTTGAATAGCTTCTTGATTATCAAGTGGCTTAAAAAAAAATCAGAAAACAGAGTGTAAAAGCTCAGAGCTACTGCTCTATTCAGGATTTCTGATTTGATGTTTTTAAGCACAAAATAAAAGCCTATAAATATTCTCACTCATATGGCAAACAGACATCACGCAATTTCTGCTACAGGTAGGCAATAAACACAAAATTCAACCTGAAACAAGAACAAAGAGTCTGATTTACTTTGGAAACACACTCTGGTAGCAGGTATAGTATGAGGAAGTCACCTGATTAAGTGATTTCATTACTATCTTCCAAATACCAGCAGTGTCTGATTGGCAAGCTGGTGGAAGATTAATTCCTCCTCTTGCTCCCTGTAGCTGCCACACAGGTGCTCAAAAGTCAAGCAGTAATAGCAGTGGATATTTAGGGTCTTTACATCTCAATGGCATGTGTAAAGCTGTTGTTGCACACAGTTGTGTTTAAAGATTTTAAAAATGGCACAAATTAACCTTCTTCTGTGCTAAATTGATGCAAAGTTCTTTCTCACAGAAAAAAAAACCAACAAAAGACCATAATCATGAAAAAGCCCTGGAACCATGGATAAGAAGCACAACCATATATTTTGAAGTGTTAATGTTCCTAAAAGCAAAGTAAAGCTGTAAAAATAGATTGAGATTCCTGATGTTCTTAGTCTCCAGGTCAATGGAACCCACTGGGGACATTTTCTCTGGCTTTTTTATCACCCCCTGCTCAGCTAGATACAAGATGTCACTGACAGAGACTAAATGCCCTCCTAAAAGCCCCCATGTCCTTCTCCCTCTCCCTCTCCAACATGATGCTCAATAGATTTTCAGATATTGAAGGCTCCCCACGTATTAAAAGAGCACTCTGCAATTAACAATCTTTAAAGTGTACACTTTTGTAAAATACCACATAGCTTTCACTGCCTAGGAAGCTCCATGACAGGCTCTTTGCAGAAGCTTTGGTTATTTTTCCCATGGAGAATAAAACTCTTTTGTCTGCCTTCTCCTGGAATGAAAACAATAATTAGGGGAAACCCTGCATGCTCTCTGGGCAGTTTCAGCACCAACAACTTAGATGATATAAAGGCATCTGGGGCTCTGGCCCATTATGCTCCAGTTTTGACTCTAAAGCTTTGACTTGTGCAACCTTTCCCCTGTAGCTAAGTGTTAGCAAAAAGTGCCCTGAAACTTGCTGAATGGGAAACAGAATTTTCTGTGGCAAAGTAAATCACCTTATCCTCAGTCCTAAGTCACCTATACCTGCCTTCTTGGTGGAAAAAAACCAGACATCAAACTCCATTCCCTTCAGGGTTCCATTACTTTGCTGAGTTCAGCATTTCAACCATGTCAGTGTGATACGGCCGTTCTTTTGCTGGACTCAGATTCACTTTAGCAAAGAAAATTTGCAAACAGTTTAGCATCAGCTGAGTTATTTAATCATGCAAATAAATCAAAGTTCATATTGGTGGAACCAAGTATTCAGGATCACAATTCTTTTGATTTTAACGTATTATCTCTTCCTATATTGCATTACTCCTACTCCACAGCTACTTGTGGACGCCATAATCAGCATCAGCAGATGTTGTAAAGCCAAATAAAGAGGAACATTCTTTCCAAGCTTCTTTTGAAGAGTCACAGGCTTTTGAGTATCTTTGTATTATTGCCACTTGCTTATGAGACAGCAAAACACTGAAGTCAAAACAACTTACTCAGCGGAGCAGAGAACAAAGGAAGTGGTACAGCATTTAGAATGAAAAAGGACAGACAAAGATAATAATTCACATGGTCAACAAAATGGACATCTCTTAGGACAGGTTGATGGAGCGAAGGAGTTAGCAGAGAGAGGCAGATGATTGTGATAGATCACAGGGAGAAGAAAAGACAAGACATGCTTACTGAAGCATATGAGACCTCCAGAAACCACACCAGTCAGCAAAAAATTGAAAAACAAACTGCTGGCCCTTTATTAGCTTGTTGCTTTGCCCAAAGCAGCAGGCTAAGTGTAATAAATAACCAAACCAATCAATTACGATATTTGGAATTAAGGCTACAGCTGAAGCCACCAGCTGCTTCCACAGTGTTTGTTAAAAGCATTCGCACAGCAGCTCACAGGCTCTGCTGCTTCCTTCTCCCCTGCCCTCTCAGGGCTAAGTCCTGCAGGTACCACAGCTGGCCTGGTAATTCCTCACCCAGGCAAAGCTCCTACAGAAAGTAAGGAATGAATAAGATAACAACTATTTTCCAGCTAACAAATGATCTTGCCCTGAACAATGAATAAAGAGTTTCTCAGAACTGAAGCTTAACAAAACACATTAACGATACCTACCTGAGCCTGGACTTACAGCAAGCGCAGCAGGTAAAGGGCATGAAGGCAAGACAGAAAGTCTTTTGGGATTCTCATCTGAAAACCCTAGCCAGTTGCTTTGCACTAAGAATACTCCAGGTTTTGAATCCATATTTTTGTAAGGATGTCAGTAAATTTGCTTAAATAACACAGGGGAGGACACAAGCTTTGGAAAAGCCAAGCTTCTCTGCACAGCCACTCCACCCTCCCCAGCTCAGCTGCACTGGCACTGCGCTCCATCTGGAGAAGTTTGGCTTCACTACTCCACTGGTTTCTATAAGCACCTCACTGCACTGCTGACAGCTAAGCCAGAGCCAACACAAGCCTAAAGGCCACTCCTGGGAGGGAGAAGGGTTTTCCAAAGCCTTCCAGTGCAGCACGGGGAAAAGGAGAAAATGGAAAAACACTGTGTGAGAAGGAACAGATGAGAAGGACTGATGCCACAGTGGACAGGAATAAAAATGAGAAAGGGGAGGAAGGTGAGAAAAATACGGAATGAGAGAAACTGAGAAAAAGAAGGTTAGGATAGAGCAAAGATAAGCTTAACAAAAAAGTAACAGGGACTTGGAATAGAAAAAACAGCTGAAGCTCAGTCAGTGGTTGAGAAGACATTTTTACAGCTTGGTTCTTTGCTTTCCCTTCTTTGTGTGGAAACAAGCATAAGATACGTGGTGGTTACATATTCCTCTTTAACCTTCATGTTTAGTCAGACTTACAATAATATGCTTTCTAAAATGATACCTGAGCTTTGCTTTTTTCTCCTAATTGAGAAAAAGCTGAACCACCACTGAATTACTCCGGGTTAATTTTAACTTAAGTAAATTGCTTTCACTCCTGTCTCTGGAAGAAACTTGACTATAATTACCTGGATAACTGTCTCTACACTGAAATCATATTATTTTTGTACAAGTGGTAGAATTGCCTCTTGCAGAATTAACCATATTTTTGTGACATTCAGTGTTATGAAAAGGAGCCTTTCAACATGAAATAATCACTGGTTTATCAATCTTCAATAAATCAAGGAAGATTAAGAAGAATGGAAACAGTAAAACAAACATTAAAAAATAAATCAAACTGGTTTTCTCTTACACTGCTGTTCCATTTCAGTGCTGACCAAGGCTTCTGTGTCCCAGCATGGCAGAACACACGAGAGTTAGGGGTTGAAGTGGCTCTATGGCTCTGCTGGTGTAGGAATGGGGCAAAAAGCTGGATGCAGCATATACTATCTGCTCTACTTGTTTGTATGGTCAAGTCCCAGACCAAACAGACCAAAGCTGCTGTTCATCTAAGAGCATGGAGACACTTTCGAGTGCTGTAGTGATTTAATACCCAAAGAACAGGTTCACAGGTCTGGAATTGAGATCTAGTATCCTGACTGAAGTTCCCAGTGGTTTGTAATAATCATGAATTCACATCATTTACACATACATACCCAGCTCACTCAGCCAGGCACCACGGGGCAAGGAGAGAGGGATTCCTGCAAGGCCACTTCTTGCTTGGACTCTGGCAGTTACCTTGTGACCAAAAACTCTGTACAGCACTCTGTGTCATTGCTAGTGTCTGAAATTATTTCCTATACATAAATGCTTTCCATCTGTGGCTTAAAACTCTCACTCAGGAAATGGAAAACCTGACTTCATAAATCATTTTTTGCCCAAATGAATGTGAATTTGCACACCAGGATAGGACTGCAGTCACGTGGGAACAGAGAATCTTGCACACCAGGCTCTCCACAACCCAGATGGATTAGAGCTGCTGTGGAGTTAGAAATGTAAAATTAACAGGTCACAGAGGAATGGAGCCCAAAAGGCAGCTTGATTTCATGTTGTTTAAGTGAAGACTCTCAGCCTGTGGCTGGGAGGTCCCATGGCTCTGCTTCCTGCCTGTTGATTTATTTGACACAAGACAATAGTTAAGAAAAATAAAAAAGGCACCAGGAGGGACATTTAGGGTAATGCTCACTATTGTAAATTCCCAATTTGCCTCCCTTCCTAACTGCTCAGTGATCCACCTTCAATGAGAAAAAAGGGTTTTCAAGCCTTCACAGGCTGGGGTTGAAGACACTTTGCTGGGCTGGGATGCAATTGCTTCACCTAAGAACGGGACAGTCTGTATCCATCCATCTCAGGGTTAAGGGAGGAAGAATTTTGCTGATTAAACAGAGAGATATTTGTGTTGTGTTTGTTCGTGGGACTTTTTTAGGACCTCAGATGTCCTAAAGTATGACGTAGTAGCTTTCCCAGCCAGCTCAGTACAGACACGCTATGGGATACATCTAGTAATTCCTGGGACTGTACCTGCTGCCTGACTATTGCTTCACATTCAAACTATGCAAGTACCAGAAGTGGTTATTTTGGAGATAATTCACACCTTCTCCTTCCCTCAATCAGAATCACCAAGTGCAAAGGAGGAATACAAATGATAGAGAGCATCTACCTCTTAAAATTTTGCCACCAAGGTGGGAACTGCCTCTTGAGAAAACAAAGCATTGTGCTAATCACCTGAAATCCTGCCGCAAACGCATTTACTTGCTTTGATTTGACACTAACTAGTCATTCTTTGACCTCTCCTGATTGAAGAAGAGCTGTATCAATGGTTTTCAAGATAGAAGCATATGGTCTACCAAATACTATTAGCTTCTTCTTAGGAGAACGGTGTATATTTTAATTTAGTTAAAGAAGAAAGGCTTCCAGCTGAAGCACCACATTTCTTTGAAACCTTCAAGGAAGTGACTAGAAAGGCACGCTATAAAATGAAGCAGTTAAACTCAATGTTTGTTCAATGCAAAGAGTCAGCACTTCCTATTCAACGTCTTCCTAATTACCCCTGAGGATCAAAGTCTTTCGAATGATTGCCTGTCCATTCAAACCATTAACAGATGATCATTCGCCCCTCCAGTGCTACAGTCGCTAGTGATTTCTTGCAGGAAAGGGAAAATATAGTTTTAAATGGGTATATTTAATTATTTTTATACATATTTAAAGGAGGATTTTTAAAAAGTGTTAACCAATAGAAAAAAAATAGACATAGAAGTGGCATGGCTTATCTGAGGAGCAGCCTGCTTAAATACCTTTGGTAATTTCATTTACCATCTACACCAATTTCAAACAGAATAGGGAGTGGAAAGATGGACCTCAGCAGCACCTGGCTGCTATTAGGCAGCCTACTGCACCAAAGAAACTTATTTCAGCCCTCACAGCTCTGGTAAATTTGGTGTTACACATGATCAGGCCTTTCTCAGTAAAATAATATTTTCCCTTCTAGATACCCTTTCTGGCAGAGACCATATTACTATAAATATTACTGAGATATTTCTTCAAGATCAAAGTCAATTATAAGATGGTCCCACTATACCTCCAAATGGAGTTTTAATTTGTGTGTATAATATTAGAAATAATGGTTTTCCCATTGGGGTACTCACTTCAATTAGAGAAATGAGGACAGGCAGCTCTACCAGAGGACCTCTTATCCTGCTCTGCATTTACAAAATTCTGGGCTAGCCTGTTGTGGACAATATAATTTTACAAATGCCCTTTTATTACACACATATAAACTGTGAGACACTAATTAAAAATGGTGTAATTTACATAGGTAAATCAACAAGCTCTCACATGCTTCCTTCCTTGTTATCTCAACTAGGTAACTGTCAAAAAATCTGCCTTCCAGAAATGTTGCCTAATACACAGTTTGCTGTGCAGAAGTCATAAAATATATCTCTCTTCTTTTAACAGCCCAGCACAAGAGAGGTGGGATCAGAGTTTAAATCAAATATCCCAGTTTAAGCATCAAGATCGAGACATTGCTATAGAATTTGATGTATGAGCTGATCTCTCAGATGGCTGCCTGCTCATCTGTCCTTCTGAACATGAACATGATTTCATTACAGTAAGACAAGTAAATGTCTTCGAGAGGACTTGCTTGTGTTTTAGTCCTAAAATCAGCTGAAAACTGCATTAGTGTTACTAGTCACTATGCACATTCTAAAAGCACCAGAGCCCCAGTTGGGCTGTGCTAGTTGATATAAGAAAAATTAACAAAATGACAATCTCAGAATCCCTTGATGCCCAAAGAACAGGTTTAACTTGAGCTTTACTTAGCCTAAGTAAATGTAGTGACTTCAAGAGGATGATGGAGGTGTTTCAAGTTCAGTACAAATTTACATATTTTGTAGATCTGGGCCAGAGTGCTCATCAGCATTGTCAAAACTGAGCTCTAAAGCAGAATCCTATCAGCCTTAAAACTGTTGGAAGAGATATGAAGAAATTTTAACTGCACATGTGTTCAGGAGCATCGTGTTGTTTTAGCTGCTTTGGATGACAAAAGCACAGGTATGCTTAAAGCAGGCTAATTTTTCTTTGCATATACTAGAAAAACAAACGTTCCAATTTGGAGAGGAGAAAAAAAATCCTTTTTTTTTTCCTGTACAAAAGCTCAGCAAATGGATACAAATGCACAGTCTGAGAAAGCTGATAAAGTGGGTGACATAGCACAATTAACAACACAATAATTTTTTTTCTGTCCAGAGATCATGACCGTGAGCAAAATCCAGCACAATACTTTCAGGGGCTACAAATCTAAGTGAATGGTTCAGATCAGTGTGAAAAGCTCTCTCAATAACAAAACTTAACACAACCTGATGATTTGTTCCCTTGGACTTAGGAATAAATCCAGCACACAGATTAAGGCAAATGCTAGCAAGTGCAACCCACAGTGTTCTAGAAAGACCCACAGCCATCTTTAATTTTACCTAAAAAAAAGCATTTGCTAAAAAACCTTGAAGTTTGCCAAGTCAGGCACTCAAAAATGAGCAAAGAACAGAATTAAGATTGCTTGTGTGATTTTACATCAGCCCCTGTATGCATATGTACTCTGTAATAGACTTTAATTCCCTCATCACAGGCTATTTTTTTTCCACTGGCCCAATGCTGAGCAGAACAATTGCACAGAAATTGCCACTCAACCCTGGCAACTCCAGCACTGTAGCACGTTCAATAGCTTTCTAGGGATGCCATATGTGCAGTCTGCTTGGTAGCAGTAGGAGGGGGTTGGAAAGGGAAGGAATACACTCGGCACAGACAATTTTGTTACCACACTCTAACTAGGTCCTTACTGAGCATGTGTGAACTCAGATTTTCTAGTTTTTGGTAGCCAGCTCTGGGTGGACCAGGGATGTGATAAAGTACACGCTATTGCTTGTTCTCCCTAATAAAAAAAGATGTCACAATTCTCTATTAACTCAGTACTTCTGCAATATAAATAGAAAACAACAGTAAATCCAATAGTAGAATTTTGCCTAAATGAGTGACCGCATCAGCAGGCGGATCCAGACCCCTACTCCCACATGTCTGTTTAGGGTATAGAATCACAGAATCATTAAAGTTGGAAAAGACCTCTAAGACCATCAAGTCCAACCACTAATCCAGCACTGACATGTTCACCACTAAATCATGTCTCCATCTGCCACATCCACATGCCTTTTGAACACTTCTAAGCATGGTGATTTCACCATGGGCAGCCTGTTCCAATGCTTGTCAACCCTTTAAATGAAGGAACCTTTCCTAATATACAATCTAAACCTCCCCTGATGCAACTTAAGGACATTTCCTCTGGTCCTGTCACTGGCTGCCTGGGTGAAGAGGTCAATCCCCAGCTGGCTACAACCTCCTTTCAGGGAGTTGTGGAGAGAGATAAGGTCCCCCCTGAGCCTCCTTTTCTCCAGGCTAAACACCCCCAGCTCCCTCAGCTGCTTTTTATCAGACCTGTGCTCCAGACCCTTCCCCAGATCCATTGGCCTTCTCTGGACATGCTCCAGCACCTCAATGTCTTTCTTGTGTTGAGAAGCCCAAACATTACCTTGTGGTAACTTAGGCCATGACAATTTTGTTTCATCACTAAATACAAATGTATCAAAGTGCTTGTTCAGGAACACCGAACACTGCTTTATCCCTTCATCCCCAAAGACTAAGTTGATAGGAGTGATTAAACAGTACCAAGCAGTGTAACTTGATAGTCTGAAAGATTTATTTATTAGAAGGAACTCTACCGTGATATTGGATCTGGTCAGCGAATACCTTCTAAATTCCTGTGCACTGTTCAGCTAGCAAGGACCAGAGATCATTCTTAATAGATAGTTTGGGTCTGAAAAGCCGTAAGAGTTTAACAATAGAGAACTGTATCCATTCTGGACCAGCTGGGTGCCCAGAATGGCCCCACATACACGTTCCACAACCTGGAGTTGCCCATGATGCAGTCTGACTGGGGAAGGTGTACCAAAATAAATAAATTGTTACTAACCACCAGGATTAATGCTGTTTGGAATATCATTATGCTTAGATTGAGGGATTTTCTTTTTTTACCAAAAGCCTCAGGAAACTCTTTTGATGCTTGATTTCATCATAATTTCTGCCATAATTAAAATAGATTCTGCTTCACTGATAGTCCAATTAGATTTTCTTTTGAAATACTTAGGGTAAGCATAGCCATCATCTCTGCTAACTGCCTGGTTCTGCTTTGCTTTTTAAAGAGTCTCTTTGCATAATGAAGCGATGCTGCAGTTGTACTAGGCCAGCAAGGTGAGATGCTGCTGCTGTGTCATGTGCTACCAGATTTGAAAACAGCCAACTTATCCTGTTCTCATCACCTTTCTAGGCAAAAGCTTCTGACTGCAATAGGAACAGGCTTGGAAGTTAATGTACAATAAAATCAAATAGAGAAGAATATAGGAAAAGCTAGAGATGATGGGAGAGATTATAGGTTAGCATTGAAACACGAAGATTCAACAACCTCTACCTATAGAGCACCAGACTGCGCCATCTCAAAGGGAAGTATGTAAGTGGTCCTTTTGGAGCATTTAAGTTTCAGCATAAACAGTGGTTTGAAATCTTGACAAAGAGGAAAAGAGTGGATTGGACTTTCTGTTCACTATTTTACAGGTCATCTAGGATGCTACCTGGGCAGTATACTTAACAACAACACCTCAGCCTATAAAGATGTCTATCTACTACATAGCTCAACTTTAACTACAGGTAAAAAACCTCAGAGAATGCATCGCTGCACACGTTCAATAGAAATGTATGACCTGGCTGCAAAGCAGGCTTTGAAGCCATCTTCTAATTTATGCTAGAAAAGGATGGGAGAGAAACACCAAACTATAACTGAGGAGCATTTTTCACTGCCAGTGACATCCCTAATTGAGATTACTCTATGACTAGTTACCTACAAAAATGTATGGTATTTAAAAACATTGAAAAAAAGCCCATTACAGGAAACAATTCTTTCTGTCTCCACTTAACTGCAATTAAGTTACGTTATTTCACACTAATTAGTATGAAATAAAAACACAGACTCGAGGAGAACTCCTTCCATGAGACATATAAAGATCCGTAAAACTGATTCTTTTTCAGCATCTGTGTGCAAAGGTCAATCTAAGTCATGAAATAAAGATTACAGCAGCACATCTGTGCCACTGTCATAAAGGCAAGGCCAGTACTTCTGAAGTCAGCCTGCTGTTATTTTCTTTTCTGGGGGCTTATAGCAACTATAAAACCTCACTAAAAGCAACTGATAAAAGCTTATGGGTTGAGAGCCCATATCTTACCATTTAATAAAATGAGATGGAATTACATTAATCTCCCCTTATATTAAAGAATCTTAATTTTATGGAAGGATCAGGCATCTAAAGGGCCAACTGATGCGTGGTTTCATGACACACTGATGCAGACTCCCAGATCAGAGGGAGCCCTCTGGATACAGAGCCATAACCTGCTTTCGACTGGTTAAATAATCAGTTATATTGGTGGTCTACTTCTGAATGGAAGTCATTCTTCCAGTGGTCCCACAATGATGAAAGAGGATCAGCCTTTGACAGAAGGACCTCTTCAATCAGTGTCAAAATAAAACAATAAGCAGAAATAAAAAAGGTAATATATAAAAGCTCAGAACAATAGGGAAACAGAGTAATCTATATAAATCTAAAGCCACAGAGAGGGGAAAAGAAGCTGAGGACATCAAGAAAAAAACACATGGCTTGGAAAAAAACCCGAGGAACAATAGAATGTTTTTTTACATGTACTGAAACCTAGCAAAATGAGCAGCAATATTTATGGAGATGGGGAAATTGTTAATAATGTTGTAGGTAAAGACTAAAGTGTTCAGTAAGAATTTTTGTTCTAGTTTTTGAAAATAACTACAATAATGCTATTATTTCACAGGAAGTAAGTTTTTTTCCAGTCCATTAATAACCAGGAATTATACTGAACTACATCTATTCAAGGACAAACATTTTTAAATCTGCAGGCTCATTTAACTTGTACTCAGTAAAGAAGAAGGAAGAATCCGACTCACTGATTAATATTGAACCAGCTACCAAGAAATTAGAACAGGGTTAATGCAGTGCAAATATTTAAGAAGGGGAAAGGACAGGATGCAAGTCACTTGGTTTGGGTAGTCTAAAACCTATTACAGGCAAAATAATGGAAAACATAGAATTGAACTGATAAAGAATAAAGAAAGTGAATGTATGGTACCTTAGACCAACCATACTGCTTTTCTGAAAAACAGATCTTAAGAAACAGTTATTCATTCTTTGACAAGATTACAGTTTAGTAAGACATTTGATTTAATTTGATCTGATTAAAGAAACAAGCATTTTCCAATGGTAAAAAGGCATGTATACATATATTTAAAAATCAACTGAAAGATGTTAAAATTTCCGTTGCTGGTGAATAACCATCATATGTTACAATTTCTTGTAAAGTTCAACAACTGATAATTGGCCTGAAATTATTCAACATTTACATCAGTGTTGTGCAAGTAAATATAAAATCAAGGATCACTAAACATGTAGATGATTCAAACACTTCAAGTGAAAAATACAATGATGAGGGCAGAACAGAAAAATAGAAGAGCGGGGCACTAACTAAATTTGATTGATTCAAACAAGAAGTGTCAATGGCCAGCCTACACACTTCGGATAATGGATCACAAACTGTGTCCATGAAATGAGCAACTGGAAAGCAGAAACTGGAAATGACTTAAGCAGAAAGCACAAGAAGATGCAGTATTCTAATGTAACTTTTATGGCCCAGAAAGACCTAATGAGATCCTTACACAAATAAGTTGGGAAAAAGCCAGCTGAAGTAGGCATGTGACTTAGCTATGTAAAATGGGTAGGGTAAGTAGCTGGAGTTTGCTGGGCTTCAGTGTGCAAATAGGTCAGCCTACATGATGTGATAGAGTTTATGGATTTTAACATTGAAAATTGAGAAAAGAGTTTTAAATGAAAATTATGGGAATCCTCAGGCTTCTTCCTGCCTCCAATAAACACTGAATTAGCTGAGAAAAGATGTAAACTTGACCAGGATATTTATCACTGTAAACTTTGAAGAAATACTAACCACTTTACAAAGCAGAAATTTTTCTGCCAAGTTCAGAAAATATTGTCATCACATGGAACACCTACATTTTAGTACTTCCCAGTTTCCGCAGGTTGGGAAAGACTGGCAAAATTAGCAGGTCTGCAATACTGACTCGCTGTTCGCTGTGTCCATCGGTGCTGAGCTGCTCCCGCTGCCCAGATTTCTCCTGCCTGCACTGAAGCACCAATCACAGAAGGATGTGCACTCGTGTACCTGTGGAGGTCCAGTGCCATTTCATGGGGGTGGGCACCCCTGACTGCCTGGGCGGGCTGCAGCCCTGTGGGAATGGTGTGGGACAGGGACCCCATGGTGTGGTTGTGCTCCCTGATGCAGCCTGCCACAGACATCGTAGAGGACATGGAAGTGGACATGGTGGTGGACATGGAAGAAAGGATGGAGATGGATGAGGAAAAGTCTATTGAGGACATGAAGGCTGGTGTGGAGGACAACATCGAGGATATGGAGGTTGATGAGGTGGATGATATTGAGGACATGGATGTCAATGTCGAGGAGGACATTGAGGAAATTGAAGTCGACATGAAGGACAGCATCAACGATACGGAAGTTGATGAGATGGATGATATTGAGGACATGGAAGTTGATGTTGAGGAGGACATCGAGGAAATGGAAGTGGACATGGAGGATGACATCGAGGACATGGAGGTCGATGAAGAAGATGAGGAGGAGCCCATGATCCTGGGATGAGGATGGACCCTCCAGCAGCAGGACAGGCAGCTGTTCGCTGTGCACTGCCCACAGGCAGAGTGGGTCCCCTGCCACCAGGCTGGGGCTGGGCTGGGCGGCCCCACTCAGGGACATGGTGCCTGGGGGAGGGACAAGCACCACCCCCGGCCCACCCTGCGCTCGNCTGCCACCAGGCTGGGGCTGGGCTGGGCGGCCCCACTCAGGGACATGGTGCCTGGGGGAGGGACAAGCACCACCCCCGGCCCACCCTGCGCTCGCTTTGGGCCACGCCAGCCCCATCCCAGTGCCTGGGGCCCAGCTCCCAGCCCCAGCCAGGCTCCGTGCTGGCAGCAGAGTCCCGCTCTGCCAGCATGTGCCAGCCTAGGGGCACAGGGAACAGCCCTCAGTGACCATGCTGCCTCCTTTTTAGCAGGACGGACAGAGATGATGGCCACACATGTGACCCCTCTGTAAATATGTTCTACATGTTCGAGGGTTTCTGTACATATGTTCTACATGTTCGAGGGTTTCTGTACATATGTTCTACATGTTAGAGGGCTTCTGTTAATATGGTCTATATGTTATAGGGTTTTCTGTAAATATGTTCTGCATGTTTTTAGGTTTCTCTAAGTATGTTCTACCTGTTATAGGGTTTTCTGTAAATACATTCTACATATTAGAGGTTTTTTGTTAGTATGTTCTACATGTTACAGGGTTTCTGTAAATACGTTCTACATGTTAGAGGGTTTCTGTAAATATGTTCTACATGTTAGAGGGTTTCTGTACATATGTTCTGTAGATTGTTATTCTGTAGGCTCCCTTGTAAACACTTTCTATAGATTGTTGTTGTTATAAGGACTGTTAAAATGAAAGACGTTCTGTAAATCACAGGTTTTGCTGATCTTCGGTAAATAAACACTTCATCTTTAAAACCCCACGTCTCTTCGCAATTCCTTTGGGCACTGACTGCCTTTGAGAATTGTTGGGGCTTCCACTTGCTCAGGGTTCCCGGGGCGGGAGGTCCCTGGGGGTGCTGGTATGGCTGCCCTGGGGCTGGGGGTCCCTGTGCACAGGGGGGTCCCACTGACATTGCTCCCGGCACTGGGCACTGCTTGTGTCCCCAAGAGCAAAACTGTGACATCACAGCTCCCAGAGTGTTCCACATGAAGTGTCCAGGACCTGGAAATGAGCACAGTGGACACTTCACCTGCTGCCAGTGCTCAGTTATGACTCACTCTTCGCTGTGTCCGTCAGTGCTGAGCTGCTCCCGCTGCCCAGATTTCTCCTGCCTGCACTGAAGTACCAATTGCAGCAGGATGTGCACTCGTGTGCCAGTGCAGGCCCAATGCCATTCCATGGAGGTGGGCACCCCTGACTGCCTGGGCGGGCTGCAGCAGTTTTTGCAGGAATTTTTAACATATATGCAGATTTTTCCAGGCTTAGTCCAGCTCCTGTTGCAGACACCGGGCCCAATGCCACTGACTCTGCATTTGAACCAGTGCTGAAGCAAATGGAGTTGCTGCAGTTTAAGAGGAGCATGTGCACGAGAGGAGTAAGGTCTGTATTTCCTAAATGTCAGGGGTATGAAAGGAAGAGCTAGATGTCATTTACACTGTCCTGCTTAGTGAAGGAGTGGCACTAACCCTCTTGCCTCACCAATGTTTGTCTGCATTTGGTACAAGAAGAGCCAGCCTTAACAGAAAAAACAAAAAACATATTCAAGTTCTACTATACAGGAAAAAAAAGGCAATGCTGGGTCATGAGGATGATCCCTCTCAACCAGTGTCCTGGAATGTTGTTTCACAAACATTTATAATACACAAAATATATCACTGGTAATACTAAAGCACCTTTTAGACTACATCTGACATTTTTATTAATTAAGGGTGAAATTAAGTAAATGAATTTGCAGTTACTGAGCGAACACCCACAGTCACTGAGTGAACAAACCACAGTGATTTTGTGAAGATGTGAAAAAACCAAGAAAGGACCTCAAAGCTCTGCTTTAGGTAACAGATTGACTTCATAACATAAAGGCTTTGCTAGAACAGATTGTTTAGCTCCCATTTCTGCCTTTTATCAAAGACAAGATGGAAATAGAAAACACTCAAAGATTTTCATTTACAATCCTTGTAAATCAAAAGAACAAATGTCAACAGTAGCAAAATAGAATTTAATCTGGGATCTGAAAAGAAGTATTAAAGCAGAAAGTGAAAGAAGCCTCTTGGCAGGGTAATAAATTGCTTTATATTTTAACGTGAATAAAAACCTTAATATCAAGGTATAAATGTAGGATTAATAGATATGGATCAAGTTTAATAATTAAGCATTAGCAACTTTTCCTATTGATCTCCTACCATGTAAACACCATGGTAACTGGTATACTATACATCCATTGCTAACTAATTAGATTTCTAAGAGCTTTGGAGAGCTGCTTTAAATTGGGTTTGGTCCATAGCATCAAAGAATCATCGACAAACTGAGCTGAAGTTAGCTTTCAGGGTGATTCTTACACAATAAAAAGAAAGACACTTTATAAACACATCATAGTCTTAGCACACTTTTACTGTCAAAGCATTTTGCCTGCAGCAAGCAACACTGTTCTTTAAGTGAAGCTGCATCTGTACGGAGTTCAAATGAACATGGAGCTGAAAAGTAGAGAGCTCTGACTCCAATAAAAAGGAATGGCTGTTTTGGCTTCATAATATGTTTTCCAGCCCTAGCTTTAATCTAAATCAAATGCCCATCTTTCTTGCTGTTCATGCAATGCAACCGCAGCACATGCTTAAGTATAGGAAAATTACAAGTGCCTAACAACATCAAATTGTACTTCCATCTAGTCTGGAATCTACATCAGGCAGAGGATAATACCTTCTGTTTAAACAGGCAGAAACTATTCTCCATCACTAATTAATTTAAAAACTGTTCCACAGATCTAGCCAAACAGCTGCTGGGCATGGAGATCTGGACAATCAAACAGGTCTTTTCTGTTTCTAAACTTCCTCCCAAGCAGTACAACAATGTCAGAGACTCTTTACAATGCTCTGCTAGCAGGTCTGGCATCTACAAGGTACAAGAACTGCTGGCAAAGTATTAGCATAGCAACACACCTCGTGGGATTATCTCTGTCGTGAATCTTGCTAGAAATTAGCCCTCCAAGGCAGAACTCAATGGTATACAGACCCCATCAAAGCCCAGCAAAAGCCATAAAATTTTTTCTTGTTTAGCTGTCTACTGAATGGACATTCCTAAAGTGGGGAATTGAATTTTAAAGTCATGTCTGTTCAGGAACACTTGGAATAGCAAATTTGCAGGGCAGTTCTGAGCTGCTCAAAGAGGCCTTTGATTTCAATGGTTCCATCACTTAAATGTTGCAGCCCTGATGTATCCCTGCTTGTATTCTCCTTGGTGTTCTCACCCCATGAGACAAGCTTCTGTGGAGCTCATGGGATTTGCATAAGCTGTGTGTGTGCAAAACACCGACGGGCACTGTTGCCACTGCCTTCGTGTGGTGTCTGAAAAATCTGAAAGGAGGCAACAAGTCAGTCAAAATGTGGTTAATTCAAATGAAAACCAGCTTCTGGTGTTTAATGTACTCTATTATATTTTGTTTGTCATTATCTATCCAGACCAGTGACTCAGCCCTGTAAAACCTTCAGCTTGATCACAGCGTTGACACATGATAGCAGCCATTCAGCCCCCATGGACATCTATTTATGTCTTCTCTCCTCTTCTTGAAACAGCCCAGCAAGATAAATGAACCTCAGACAGCTAAATGCCATAAAGACTTACATAAAATAATAGAAAGTCTGCCTTTTAGCCTCAAACAAATGATTTAGCAAGTCCTCCAAGTGAATTTCAAAAATGAACTGGCTTCAGCAAAGAACTTCAGAAATGACCAATGCCTTGTTGTTTCCATGTAGCTTTGCCTGCCTCAGATGGCATCCACCACACCACAGTTGTGTCTGAGCATCTATCACACAGAAAGTACTGCCCGTAGCAGAGTCTCTTCCATATGTCTTTAGCTCCACATTTCTATAGACAGGTAAGACCTGCAGTGGGCAGTTTTTAATATTTAAACAGAGGACTGTGACATGCCTGATGCTGTGAGGAACATCCTGAAGGCCTAGGATACCACTCTGAAGTATTTCTATTAACCGATCAGTGTACAAAAACCAGATTAAATGCCAAGCTGCTGCCATGAGACCCAACCCAAAGTCCATTCACTTAAATGCAAGCCTTTCCTATGACCTCAGTCTGCTCTGGAGGATGAAAATGGTCATTGAAAGATCATTTCTGTGGTTGTTTTAACTAACAAGAGCAAACGGAAAGCAGTCAAGTTCCCAACACTCATGGACTGTTATACAGATTAGACCTTATACTCATGCCTAAATTATACCTTATCACTAAGCTTGTCCCCATGGCACTGAAAAGAGAAAGGTACTGCTTACTAGAGAAAAGGTATCTCTAAGAAAATGCAACTATGCAAATACAGGGGGAAAAAAAAATCCCCAAATTGGAGGAAAAACAGTAATTTGTTTGCAAACAGACCAGGTTACTTAGAATAATAAACAAGTTCCTGTTAAGAACTGCATAGTTTATATCAAAATACAAAATGTCTCAGTTTAACTTAGTGAAAGTGCAAACATTTTGACTCCCTGATTCATTTCTTTTCTTTTGGGTTAGGTGATACAATTCTCATCTGCAACTTGACAGGATGTAAAAAATAATTACAAATGAAAAGGTTATTCATAATTTTTAAATGAGTTAATTAGTAAGCCCCGCCAGAGTCACTCATTACAGTAATTAATAATTGATTATACTTGAAATTAAACACAATTTTTCATCAAAATCTAATTAAATATCTGCCTTTTTGCTTGTTGATTAGAACACTGGGTCTGGTAGAGACAATCTTTGCTAAATATGTTTATGCTGAACTGAACCATTGGATTTGATTTTCAGTAATTGGTAGTTCCTTTAGAAATTAGTAATTATGACCCATAATTACAGTGGTTCAACCTGCTCAGCATTTCTGGTACCTTGCCAGCCATCCGTGGCATGTGGCAAATGCCAGCAACTTCACCTGAATGGAGAGGATAAAAAGGAGAGGAGGGCACTCAATGGACCTTCCTTTCAACAACATTAGCGGTGATTTTAAGCAGGAGTGTGATCTTTTGCAAACTCTGAGACAGGATTCTGAGTTGGAGAATGGCAAACCAAACTCCTCTCCATCTATCAACCAGCACACACCTCCTTCTCCAGAATGAACAGGCACCGCTGTGCTGAGCTGAAATGATTCTCTTCTGACACACTGAGATAATGTCCAAAGGAATCATGTTCAGGGCATAAGGAGAATACCAGACAAATGAGAAAGGCGAGTCCAAATGTACATAGCAAATGATGAAAACTGACTGCATATTTCATCAAACTGCTGCTGATTTAATGTTAGTTAATTAATCATTCCTGTTCCTCTTACAGGAGACATAAAAGTGACCAGAGTATGATGCAAGGCAGAAGTGGAAAAGTATCAGTCATTAAAGAAGTGTATATAAAAAGAACACAGTAAAAGCAATCCTTTGTGGTGGTGCTAATTACATTCATGTGAAATGAAAGCAAAATCTTTCGATCCGACTAAGATTTGTAATTCTAACCACAACCTTTTATAGATCATTAGTGTACAGGAAGTCACAGCAAAATCAAAAAGACTCATTTGTGCCATGAGAAATGGGCTTTTTTACCCATGATCACATCTAAAAGTGTTTGACAACTGGAGTTTGCACCACGGACAGTTTAACATAGAAGCCTAGGAATGGACTTTTTAAAGACATTTATAACACACATATCAAACAGAACTGAAGAAAAAGTAATGGTAACATTCCAACTTCACAGGCTTAAAAATACAATTTTCACTTCTAGCATTTCAATTACTTTTGCAACATACACCAAGAACGCTTTTTTGCAATGAATACTGAAAAGCCTCATAAACCAAAGAAATTCAGATCATGCACAGTAAGAGAAAAATCCACTGCTTTTCCACCCAAGAAGCAAATTTCACCACACCTCCTCCTCTAAAAAGGCTCTGCTGAACCACAATTTAAACCCAGTCCTTTTCCACCCTCCTGGTCATACTGTGAACTTCAGTATAATTGGTTAAATATCACTGAAATGAGTGTGTCGCCAAACAGTAGAATTAAACCACATTTTTGTATCAGGATCTTGGTTCTGACCCTGTCCCATCAAAGTCAACACTGACAGACCTGGATGTGACTGAGATTGGGACATGGACTTCACCACCTGTTTTAATGCGATGCTTAGAGAAAACCTGGTGGCTTTGCCTCACTCCAGGTACACTTTCCTCTGCGGAATGCAAACAGTCTATGACATTGAAGGGAGTACAACTCCCTCATATGACTCATGTTTTACTAAGCCCTTCTGGCTTTATGACAGGTGTTAAGCTCCCTACCACAACACTGCAACACAAACAAGTCAACAGATGCCTTATTTCCCCATCACTTTGTACCAGTCTTGACCCTCTGTTTCCCAAACATTAGCACTACAGGAGGGTTTGTAGAGAAATGAAATGAAAAGAAAAACAAACAGCAACAAGCTTACCTATGAAATAGGCCAGCAGGATCACCAGCGTGACTGAGATGACAATGGCACTCAGAGCAGCACATTTCCAGTTACAGTACTTATAGGGCTTCTTCAGGTTAAAGGCAGGCCTAGAAAAGGTACTTCTGGGAAGGGGCCTAGGGGGAGGTGAGTACACAGTGCTGGATGTCAAGGGATATCCCGGCGACGTTGTACAAAAAAGGGGAGAAGTGCCTCCAGGTTTGAACAGGAAGTGCCTGAGGGAAGAAAAGACCAACAGCAAGTGACTCCTCACACAAATCGATGCTGAGCGAGACGTGGGGTGGGAGAATGGCGACTGCTGCCAGGACGAGGAAAGCACCTCCACACAATGCTGGCTACGGACATGGACGGCATGCACAAAAGAGAAGAATAAAAATCAAAGGCAAGTCACACAGAGTAAAAGAAAACAAAACCAAACAAAAAAACCACAGTGCCAACAATGCCACAGAGAACTCTTCAAAGGCAGGAGTCCCCTCTGTGGAAGAGCTGGCGTTAGAGTGAGATGAATACCCCAAGCACAGCTACGACAGACTGGTGGCACGGGCAGAACCAGGAGCCTGCTCGCACTCCCACAGAAATGCCCTACAGAGGCTGAAGAGGAGCAGAGGTCGGATTAAAGAAGGGAGGGTGTTTATCAATTTATTGATCACTGCATGAGAGCGTTTTTTGTGCGGCATCGGTGAATGGAGGTGGGGAAAAAGAGCTTAAGCCATTCCACAGCACCCAAATTGTCACAGAGGGGAATATTCACACTGTCCCCATCCAGCAAATTTCAGTGTCGGACAATGGCGTGGCTAAAAGCATCAAAGTCCTGTGTACTGCCAGTTGGGAAAGGCACTTGCTTCCAGAAAGCAGTCCAGAGCACCTTGGATTGAAGCCTACCTTTTAAAAAGTGTGAATTACTGTCAAAGGCAACAGCATTTCCTGTCCAGTGACACATTGGGAGGCACCATATTTTGCCCATTATGACAAACGCAGCCTGAGAGCCAGCCTATGAGCATGTCAAGTGCGACTCATGGAAGTCAGCACAAAAAGAATACACTGAAGCCCATGAGTTCCTGAAATGAAATGTTCCAATGGGACTTCTGTCCACAGGAATACTAAATGAAAAGACTGATTTTGGTGGGACATCATGACATACAAGGCATTCAAATTCTGGGAATGAAACCCGGGAAATGGAGTGGACTAATCTACCACTATGCTGATGTAAAACAAAAATGCAGCTTGTGAGGACTGAGAAACAGCCCCAGCACCCTTTGCACTTTCTGCCATGGCTTATGGGGCCAGATTTGCAGCCACAGTAAATGCAGTCATGGATTGCATGGATTCATGGGAGCCAGTCAAGCCAGTGGCTAATACCAGATGAAGAGGTGACTATTTTCCCCATGAAGTTACTTGTGCAGTCACAGGGAGAAATGTCACATGCGGAAACATCACAGTGCAGAAAAGCCATCAATTCATGCAATAAAATGGAACACATAATTATCCAAAATAGGTGTCTGTAGTACTACAGCCAGGGTTCTATCGGTACTCTGACGGCTGAGCATTAGAGAAAGATGCTTTATTTCTACTAATGCTCTACATAAAAAAAAAAAAATTTCTACAAGTCGGATACTATCCCATGTTTTGAAAAGAATTTAGACAGAGGCGTATCTTTTCGGAGCAAAGAGGTACCTGCAGTGCTCAAGTACAGCATTAAGCTCTTGTGTGAATGATGGCTACCAAATTAGGAGCTGCCAACACAAGATTCAACAGTTTTGGCACTGAGTATCAAGTTAAAAGCTGATTATAACTTAAAAGTTGTGATCAAAATTTGTGTAAAGATGCCAGAATGGGTGGTTAAGTCAAACTCCAAGGCCTGGCTTACATACAGCACTAGCAGACTCTTGTCAGGTAAGGTATGTGGATGACATCAGTTTAAAAATGAAGTGTCAGGCTGTCAGCACAATAATGGTTTCAGATTTTTATGAAAATTAAATTAATTTTAGTTAATATGGGACTCAAAATTGCTGTAGGTACTTCTTACATATGAAATGACTTTCAAAACAACAAGGGGATAAAAAACAAATTGCATGCAGTGGCTCACTAGCATATTAATGAGTTTGCCATTAATATGTACAGGACACAATGCTCCAAGCCCCAGAGATTAATTTTTTAAAGCCATATTGGAAGAGGTCAGCAATGGTGTTGCCCTTCAACATCACTGATATGACCAAATGCTTTCATGCAAGGATCATAATGACTGTACAGTAAACAGGAAGACCACGTAAGTGTCACATACCCATCATTGTAAGCACCGTCATGTCGGGAGGAGGTGAGAATGTCCATCTCAATGAGGTTGTCCTGCAATGTCTCTAGGAATGTCTGCTTTGCTATGTTTCTACATACATATGGAAACATGAATGAAGCCAGTGAGTCATGCATATATGAAGTGTGATCTTATAAACCACAATGGTTATAGTGCAGTTGTGCATGGAATTAGAATGATGGACCATATATTTATATGTATAAGATGCTACACATATACATATATAGCTTTTAAAAATGTTCACTTCTTTATATATACACTATATATATGCATATACACACATATAAGCACACACGCCCATGTGCATGTATAGAAAAATTTGATGTCTTCGTTCATTGCACATTATTTATTGCCAGTGACACGTGAAACCTTCTGAACTCCTGGATCCAAAGGACTAGATATCAATCCAGCCCAGATATAATCTGGTTATACACCTGCATCTGTGTTACTGTTACTCTGAAAAGGCACAGCACAGTATCTATATCCCACTGTGGCCAGACCCTGGGAGCACTCTTGCATCTAACTTTCTTATGGATTTCCAGCAAAAATCTGCCACTCCTTTGCTTTAGTTTCAGTTTTGGATTTGAGAACTTTTTAGTTTCCAATTTGATTAGTTTGTTTTCCTTTGTGGAATAATAACGCATTATTTAGAGTAAAATGTAAATTTTCAAAATGTAGATTTTGATCAATATTAATATTGCAAATGAAAGTCTCTTGGTGATAAGCAGATAGAAGCTAGAAACAGGTTAAGCTGTAACCCAAATTCCAACACCAGAGTATTGGCTATGATCCGGATAATACAGGCAATAAGCAAGATACTTAGGGCCTGCACATGCAAATGCCTGGGACTGACCCTGCACACAGAAGTGGCATTTTGCAGTATCTGTCCTCCTGGCATGATCTTTTATGAGTCACATTTTGACCTATAAATGCTAAACTGTTCTGTACTTTTTGAGGAGAATAGCAGGAACATAAAGAATTAACTCAGAGGCCCAGCTGGGAACAAACTGTGTCTTTCTCACCTTTGGGCTTGTTTCTCAAGACCTGGCAAAAGAACATTCTTCCCATGTTTTTTAAAGCAAAATACAGTCCTGGTTTTGCCCATGTCTGTTTTCAGCAACAAAACTGAATCTAAGCCTGAATATGAATAAATCCCCTGGCAAAAACTAGTAAAAGAAACATAACAGCATTGTGACACTTTATCACTTATGCAGGATTAAGAGCTTAGAGGGTGTAAGTGACATGAACTCAAACAAGAATTCCTGTCAAAGAAACTGGATTCAGGTAACATGTTAAACCAAGAGAAACCAGCCCTGTCACATTATACAAACCTTGATACTGTTTCTTCTAAAATGTCCTCATACCTAATTTTCATTTCTACTTCCTCCTATTCCTGCTGCTAATGCCAGCATTTGTTTAGCTCAACTCCCTGCTTTTGGAGGCCTTTTGGCTGCTTTGACAGAACAGACCTACTCCTCGATCTGAATGAAAGTGAAGTGACTCCTATTCATAGCTTTGGAGTAAAGTGGATCAACATGCAGGAGCTGTGTGCCATAGCACTTGAGACATCAATCCATCCCCAAGTGTCTGTGGCTTCCTCACATTCCCTGGGAATGCAGGGAAGATTGGATGTTGAGTTCAATGCAAAAAGAAGCAACATATGTGCATGCACTGAGCATTTAATGGGTAAGAGGCAAGGCATCTAGCAACACACCAATCAATAAAAGTTCATCAGTAGTTAAAATCCATGTCAAATTGGTTCCATGAATTTCAGTTGTGGATTGTCAATAAAACAGAAGAGGGGAGGGTTATATAATCTCATAACGTATGCATTTGTAACAGAGAGGTCGCTGGGTCACCTGAGGGACTGATGCATGACTGTCCTCCTCATGGAAGGCTCACAGATGTGCTCCCTTGGAGATTACCTGTAAATCGCTGGCTAGTTACAAAACACTCTCCCTTCTCATTAACAGTAGTGGTGGCAGAAATCTGACCTTACATAATTACCACGTGAAATTTCCTGGGAATGGAAGTCTCCTGAAAACTGTTGGTTTGTCAACTAAGTGTCCATCTAGTTGGCATTTATTTGCCCCCACAAGGTCAAATGTAAAGGAACAGAAAGGAGGCCACAGAAGAAAGAAGACTGAGGAATAAATATGGGGGGAACTGACTTACCTGTCAGGAGTGACTGCTGAGCAAAGATCTTCTCATCACAACCTTGATAATACATGGCTTTTAAAGCAACAAAAAAGGGAGCAGACAGGAAAAGAAAGAGGAGAAAGGAGAAACAGAGAAAAGGGAGTAAAGGGAAACTAATGAAAAGGAGGGAGAGAAGAGGAGGGGCTCTTCCTCTTGCAACACACAAAATTCTCAGATATGCTTATCCTGTCAGTTGTGTATTTGTGCTACACATCTCTGCTTGCCTTTGCACTATGGTTTGGAAATTTCCAGGTAGTGACAAACAATTCCAAATTCCCAATTCTGAAAACTGCCTTGAGTCCACGGCAGTCAAAATCAAGTAACTTCAAATTCTGGTAAAACTCTGTAACCGTAGGCACATTTCACAGCCTGTGACAATCCTTGCTTAAAAGATGCAGCTTTTTTCTTCGTGTGTTCTCTCTCTCTGTTGACTAACATGGGATTAAAAAAACCTAACAGAAATACAATTCCATTTTCGACATGAGATTACTATAATCTCCTAACTTCAAAAGCCTTTATTCTTGGATTAATGTCTCTTGGCCAGGATTTATATTTCTACATATTGGACATTTTATTCTCTTAGGTGATGGTATTTTTTTTTTTCATTCTAAAAGTCTTTGCAGTGGACAAGATGGGGAAGATCCGTTTCATGGAAGAGGCTGAACTGGGCATCCAAGTTTGCTAAACAGCTCTGAAGCCTGGTCTTTTATGTCTACCCAATTCCCACTGAAGGAAATGGAAGACCTCTGTGTGCCAGCAGAGCTGACTGTCAGAGTGGAGATTAGCCACAGATATACTGATCATCTATGCAGCTCAGCCTCCTCTCTTTATGACACCATTAAAACACATTTTATTTTCTTAATGTTGTAAAAGTGAAGGAACAGCCAGTAGCATTCATTTGCTGTTGGCACAAAATTACATATTATTTTCCAACATGCTTGTTGTCAAAAGGAACACTGGGCAAAATTATGCCATTTTAACCAGTGTGTCAAAAGCCTCAACATCAGTCTTGAAATAAGCTGTTTTCTACCAAATTAATAAAATGGTTAGACTGAGGATCAAGTACAAATGTGACTGATCTGTGATGGTAATGAAATCATCAAATGATGCAGAAAGCTCTTCATGCAGGTAGACCTCAACTTCCAGTCTGATTAACAGCAATAATGTGACCAATTCCAACCTGGAACAAGAGCAGTCTGCTTCAGAAAATTTTCATTCACAATGATTTCACAGAGAAGAAATGAGGACAGCCTTTAAGGTTTTGCACTACTAAAACAGTATATTATCTCTTCTACAAAGAATTCACCACGTGGCTAAGAAAAGGCACAGGGCTTCCTTCAGAATTATAGAGGATTATCACAAAAGGGCTACAGGAGTGGGCCCTAAGTATTTTTTAATATAATTTTAATAAGAAATATCACATAAAACTCAATACTTGGGTATTTGTGCATGAGAATTACTAACACAATATAGTTACTGAAACTGTTGCCAAATCACACTTGCATTACTTGCTTATAATTTTGTCTTAATCTTTTGGATCCAGCTTCTTAATCTTTTGGATCCAGCTTCTTAGTTGAGTCTTTTTAATCAAGCAGTCACAGAGAAATTAATCATCTTTAAATGCCATAAAATGTGATATTGAGGTTGTTTTGGAAGTTTCAAAGGACCAGCTCATTCTCAAAAAGACTGACAGATGTGCTCATTTTTAAAAAAACATCCTCTTAGCAGAAGTTGGCAAAACTGGGTACAATTTGTCCCAGGATACAGCTATCGCTGCTCTCAGTGAGATTCCCACAGGCAGTGATGTGACAAATTCGGGCCCTGTCTCAGTTTTCAGTTATTGTATGTTTTCTGCTGTCGAAAATCTTGTTGGTTTGAGAAGGTTAGATAAATGAAGGAACAAAGACAGTTGAGCAAGTGCACTGTGTTTTAGGCTTGGAAAACTTCTCTCCAGACTGGAAAAGACACCATGTATGGGGGCTAATGACTCCAGCATCCCCACTGGCTGCTCACTAGCAAAGGAAGTGGTGAAGCAAAACCTCTGGAGAAAGCAACTGGGACCGCAAGTAGATGCACTCACCATCAGATGGGAGGACTGAGGCTGAGGGAGTATGAGAGCTCTCTTTTCCAGAACCAACACAGAACCTGAACAAAGCTATGAACTAGAACAACTTGGCACGCCCTTGCCACACCCTTCACGTGTTGCATTGGTGGAAAATAATTTGAGAGCTAAATGGAAACACCATTAACTGACTGATGCCATGCTATCCAGTGTTTCATGCCTGCTGGAGCAATGTTGAAAAAGGCAGCAGCTGACCTCTCCTCAGTAGGTGAAACAGGATCAACCTTTCCTGAATGATTACTATGAAAGTAGTGCTTGATGAGGCACAGCTACAAGGCTAAATCTTTTCAATATACTGACTGATTTCAGGTTTTTAAATAGGATATTGATTTATCCTACCACATAGGAAGAAAAGACATTAAAGGAAAATACAGGAAAGAAAACCAAGAACATTTTAATCTATGATCCTGATTCCTATTTTATATGAGGAAAATAACCTTATGAGCAGCTGTTAAAGACAACATTTTTAGTTTATGAAAGAAGAGCAATTTCCTCTTCTCCTAGTCCAAATAAAAAGACACGAGGAATAATAAATATAATGCAAAATGCTTAAGTCAAACACCAGTTCCCAAACTAGGTGGTTAGCTATGCAGATGTGTGTATTTTCCGTAACATCCTGAGCACACACAGTCAGAACACTGTAAGTACTAAAGAAAGTGACCTACCTTGTCTCCAGTGGGATGTTACTGTTGAGTAACCAGTTGTCCTGAGCATGGGCTGGCTCTTGAGTAGTGGCTGGTTGTTCTCCAGAAAGAGAGTGGTCTGTAGGAGCTGGGCTGGGGTTGCTGCGTGGAGTGAAGTTCCCTCTGTTCAGGGAATTGATGGAGGCCGCGTGATGCTGATTTGGGGTGTGAGCATGGGATATTGGAGGTGGTGGAGTTCGAAGTCTTGAATGATTTTGAAGATTTGGAGGATGATCTAAAACATCAGTAAAATACTTTTAAGATTCGTGATTTGAGTAGTCCCATACTGTGTTCATTTATGTGCAGACACTGCTAAAAAGTGTGAAGGCTGGGGTGCCACATATCCTAAATGAAACTCGAAAGGGTAAAACAGCCTTTTTCCATATGTTCTAATGACACAGCATTGATCCCTGAGCCACCTAGAAAAATAGTTCAGTCTCATGCACAAAAGTTATGAAAGTTTAAAGCACTGCAGAAAGGCTGTCCTGACAGCCAAGTTAACTCCGATGAACAACTGCACGTTGCAAACCGCAATCTATCTGTGGCACTGATTTGTGATAAAGCATGAAAAATACAACCAGTCTGGATAGATAACACGTTAGAGACATTTTATGATGGATATACAGCTCCCAGAGAAGTTTGTTCTGCCTGTTTTGCTCGAGAACTTTCAATAGTTAAGTCAACAAGAAGACTGAGAATACATTTAATCATAGACTCGGGTTTAGGGAAAGCCATAAAAGCATGTCAGTTTAACAAAATCCAATAGTTTGTACTGTTAGAAACGTACTCAAACTGAGTGAAAAATGAATGTGACATAAAAACTGAGGTGTCAGGAAAAAGAAACAACATATGGTGAAGAAAGATGTAAAGATCAGTGATACGGCTACTCTGAGAAAAACCCTAAGTATTTCTTAGCCAAGAGACTGAGGAAGGCAGACTGAGGAAGACAAACACCTAGGAAAGATGAACCTAGTGCTGATTATAACTGTATATATATGTATTTTTACTTTTTTTAGCTAATCATAAAGCTTTTTTTTCATGGTTTTTTTGGAAATGAAGAAAACTAAAGTATTTGATGGAAGTGGAGGGAGATTGACAGTTCAGCACACTTCATATGAGTAACAGGAAACATATACCTCTCTGCTTTTAGTGGGTTCATACTCAAAAGTCATTAATACTGTGCACTGGAACAGGTTGCCCAGAGAGGTTGTAGAGTCTCCCTCATTGGAGATATTTGAGAATTGTCTGGGTGCAATCCTGTGCAATGTGCTCTAGGATGACCCTGCTGGAGCGCAGGAAATTTGGACCAGATGACCCACTGTGGTCCCTTTCAAACTCACCCATTCTGTGATTCTGTAATACACAATACTTTTGTGATGCCTTATCAGAAAAGAATGTCTATCCTGTCAATCTAATACTTACCAGAATTCTGTATCATGAGGAATTAACACCCATTTATTCTCTAATTAGAGACCTCAAAACTGAATGAACTGTATGTAGTTGTAAATTACAATGAATGGTATCAGATTTGATACTTTTGAAATTTGGATTTGGACTTGGATTTAGGAGAGGAACAGAAAAAGCATTCACAATATCTCTGTAGCTTCTCAGATAGTTACACACATTAGATAAAACATCGAGATGTGTGAGACCCAGCCATCCTGTCCCTCCTCACCCTGTACTGACTCACACTGCCTCATCATTAACTATGGCTGATTATACCAGAACCTTAAGGTGCTTGTGGTGGTCTAGCAAAAAAACCGGTGTCAATTACAAGGGTGCCATTATTCTGACTGAACATATATTTACCTCTGGATTTGTCAGGTTAGACACGCAACCAGAGGTATATATTCCATGAGTGGTTTTAGGGTCCTGATCCATTTTACCCTAAACCCCCAGAAAGGTCAGATACATACCTGCTGGTCTCTCTATCTTATGTCAGTACAACAGAAAACAACAAGCTCAAAAAAAGAGGTCTATACTGGTCATCTACATTCAGACAGACAGACTTTTCATGGGAATCTAAGGAACTACTCAGAAATCTGACTTGGCAAAGCTCAAGCAAACTTTGTAACATCAAATAATGTCAATAATACTGGCC
This sequence comes from Falcunculus frontatus, assembly GCA_013398115.1. Classification (NCBI taxonomy): domain Eukaryota; kingdom Metazoa; phylum Chordata; class Aves; order Passeriformes; genus Falcunculus; species Falcunculus frontatus. The sequence goes on along the minus strand of VZRV01002450.1, from coordinate 579,688 downwards.
TCTAACTTGCACATCACCCAGGAAATTAAAGGCAAGAGCAACGAGCATGGACTGTACAGACAAGAAATATCAGAACTAAACCAGGTCTGACCTCAGCTCTGCAGCACCATGGGAATCGAAGTGTCCAACCATTCTTGGACTGGATACTACTGGGAACTGTTGTTTAGTTGAAGTCCTGACCACTGAGGCAATAAAAACAACAGTGGAAGAATTCTACTCCTGACTTAGTTAAATTTTCCTACTCTTTTCCTACTCAACAGACAGGAATCAAGATAGGAACAGTGTATTAAATCCAGGCTGAGGGAGACGAACAGAAACAGGGGGTTTCCAACTTTTAGGGCTGTCAATCTATCACCATTAATAAGAACTTAATTCAGCTCAGAGAAAATGACTTGTCTATTGAGGAGCAACCTACCAGAGGTTTCCGAGACCAGCTATTCAAGTTTTCAGTACAGCTCATGCCTGAAATGAATACTCTGTGCAATCTACAAAGGGGCTAAATGGGTGGATCTTGGAATAAGCAATAGGCCTTCTATGAAGTTCTCCTGCTATGGGTTGACTTTTCCTTCTGGAGGCACCATTTTCACATTGTGAGTCAGAGCCTGTTTTCAAAGATCTGTTATGTAAATTCCAATTTACACCATATTATTACAGACACATTGCAGATGCTATTATGGATAATGCTTTCGAATCAAGTAAAAATGTGTTATTTTCGTTCTCTATTTTCATATCCTCTGTGATTTATTTGCTAAGTAAAGACAGCACATCTATCTTACTCTGGTCTATGTGATTTTTCACAGGATTTTATAGCTTGTATTTCTTTTTTTCTGACATTTAGGTAGCTTTTCCTTCCAGAATGTTTTTTATTTTATTCATATACAAATTCTGAATGCTTATGTCATGTCTGAGCACTACTGAATTTAATATACCTTGACTAGAATTAGTAATTATTTCCCTTGCCTTATGATCCTTTTGGTTTTTTTTTTTTTTTAATGGTCTTCTTCTCAAATTATGGAACATTAGAAATAAGGTGTAGACAAAAGCACAAGCTAGGAAATCTTTCTCCTGAAAATTACTTCAGCTGTGCAGGATTTTCTTGATGCAAAAAACCTGTTAAGGTTCTTACTCTCTGCTATGACCAAAGCTCCTACGGGATTTGCAATGGATCATGAAAGCCCACCAAAAAAAAAATTCTTTCTTGATTTCCTAAAATTTCAACTGCCCCCTTATCTGAATATGCTTGGGGAAGCTGCAGATGCCCCACTGCTGGGAATGTTCAAGGCCAGGTTGGATGGGGCTTCGAGCAAGCCAGTCTAGTAAAATGTGTCTCTGCCCATGAGAGGGAGTTGGAACTAAAGGGTCTTTAAGGTTCCTTCCAACCCAAGCTTGTGATTCTATGATTATTAACTAGACCCATACTGGTTGAGTGATATTAACTGTGTGGCTGTATTTCCTCAGAGGAAGGAGAACTTAATGCTGGCTGCAATATCTCGCTTACATCATGTATGTGCATAGATCTTACATAGTGGGAAGATACTCGGATCATCCGCTGTCTATTATAGAGAATTAAATTTTTACAGAATTGAGTTTTTACTGATCCCACCACATAGGTGGGATACAGGGGAAGTCTAATACAGCTCTCTACATCTACCAGCAAGTCTTTACTGGGACAATAGCATCATAGGAATTCAGGAGACTTTATAGAGGAGCAGGACATCGTGGCCAGTGCACAGACTGTACAAGATTCCCCAAGACTTTTCTTAACCAAGTATAAGATGATTAAATGTCACTATCTGTAAGTTATCTTTGTTTACTCCAAAAGAGGTAATTTTGAGCATTTTTCTTCTTGCAATTTTCCTCTGATTTCTAAAAAGACACAGACTTCATCATTCCCTCTCTACTAGTTGTTAGAATGAAAAGTCTGACATAAGCTACTCAGAAGGATCAGCTGAGCTAACAAAACACCAAGGAATAAAACAAACACCTTGTAAAACACCTCTCCCCCACCCATCCAAATTTCTAATAGTCTCAGAGTCAAGCAAAACAGTTTAAGGGTTGATTTTTGCCTTGAAGGGAGAACAGAAGAGACCTGTCAATAGCATAGGAGTCTTAGACACCAGTCCCAGTCTTAGACACCAGGTGCCAATGAAAGAGCATCCCAGAGATAAAGTTCAGTACTTCTAGAAGACAGACTGGCAACTGTGGAAGTCTAAATAGCCCAGAACTTAAAGAGCATCCCATAAGCCTCATTTTCTATAATGGGTATCCAAAGTGTATCTAACATGTCTGTATTCAAATGTAAGGAAACTTTGGAAATCTGAATGCAAAAAACACTGATAGAAATCAAGCTGCTTTTGTGCTGGGTTTTTTTACTTCTTTTCTAACATTAAAATGTCATTGACGAACACTGGCTTGGTAACCACAAATAAAGCAGAGCTGAAAGATAATGCAGGTAATGAAGCTTGTACTTGGTACATATTAGAGAGTCTTGACAGAATGCTGTGAATGAAGAGCTGAATAAATTTGAAGCATAAAAAATTACCAATGAGGAGCTAATATGACAAAATTTCAATAAAAGGTCTGAACTTCATGTTCCTTTTCTCTCCCTTAATCTTTAATGAGTAGTACTGTTTTGAAATTAGTCTATGTAACAATTACACTTTCTGATTCATTAGGTTTTGGGATTGTGTTCAGGGCAAATGTGCTAACCTCCAAGTGAAAAATACATTCTCATTTTTTTCCCAGCTTCTTCTGCTCCTCCACACATTTGTCATTTGTATGTCTGCTCACATTCAGACAGACTGATGCCTAACTGGTGTCTGGATTAGGTACAGGAAATATTTCTCTTTACTCACTGTAAATATTGCCAGGTGGAATGAATCACTCAGTGCTCCCTTGAACTTCAGCTCCATAGCAGCTGTGATGATGAACTTGGGCAAGTCCCACCTGGTACTGGGACTTTGGGCAATCGTGCTTGCACCCACTCACCAAGAAATACACTCCTAGCCCCCATCCTGCCAACCCTCGCAGAGGAAACAACCTTTTTTAAAACAATGAACTCTGCATTCAATTGACAGAGCACCAAAGAGCCTTGCTTCAGCTAAAAGACCCACTTCAATCTGCTGCAGATGTACACTCACAGCACTTGTACCAGCCAGCTGAAATCACCTTCACAGGGCTCCCTGTCCTGTTGGGTGCCACTGGGTATGGGAGCTGCGGTGCTTCTCTCACTGACCTGATGAGACACCTAAGGTCAGGTGAACTGGGAAAGATTGAAATGGGTCTTTTCCACCACCTTTGTAGGGGGCACAGGGAGTTTGCTATTAAAAGTGAGACTTCTTGCCAGAAACAGGTTCCCTATCAGACGCATGACAAGCCAATGATGGTGTCTGCAAAATGAAAAACAAGCAGAATATGTAACCCCCAATTTGGCAGATAATGGAATAATATTAGGAAGAAAATCAAAATGGGAGGAGCTGCCTGCTTGGAGGGCACTTCAGTGGCTTTTGGTGAGAGCTGGGATGAACAGCAGACCCAGTTTTTCTTCTATTTGCAGACGATCCAGATGAATGTGCAACATCTAGACTGAGCAATGTGCAAAAATATCTCTTTTGTACCAAGCAGGTCCATCCCAGCGCTGGCACTGATGTTCTGCAACCTAGAGGAGAATTTCCTCCTTCAAGGAATGTGTGACAACACTCTCTGTCGCCATGGGACAGTGCAACAAGAAAGCCACCACACAGGAGGGTGAAAAGAGGTGGAGTGAAATAGGTCACTCAGTAGTCAGATGATTTATCTGAGCAGAGATGACTGTTTTCCTTCACCAACACTTAAAAACTAGAATCAGTGTTACAACTCGAGTGACTGAATCTCTCCTTAAGAAGTACATCCACTGAATTTGACTTAAGACTAGCTTTTCCTACGATCAAGTGGAGTCTTTTCCACTTGTAGCAACATCTTGTGCCCCCGGTTTTCAAAATGCTAAGTTCACAAAATGGCACTGAAACATAAAAGGAAAGCAAAGTGCTGATGTATAATCTCCATTAAGTAACAAAACAACAATAGGAAATCCACCTTGATGTTTTTTTCTCTGTTTTAAGTAACAGAATAGTAGGGAGCTGCTGTTCTATTAAGGACTCTCACCAGAGAAAAGCAGAGTCCTCATCATGCAGTTAGAATCATCAGTGTCTATGTACTGGCTCTATAGAGTGTTCTGGTTCAGAGTCTTTTTTAAGCTGAATTCCTTGAGTTGCAATCTTCACAGCCTTGTATCTCACTGGCACTTTATAATGCCATGTGTATAAACATGCAGCCAACTGTGGATGACTAAAGCCTAAAGAAAAGCCTTCCTATGCACACCTGTACTGCAAATTTCGTGCAGTCTTTTGTTCAGAAAAATCCACAAGCATTGGAAACTACTTACTAGAGGAACATCAGCTATACAGATGTAAATAGTTTTGAGTATCCCTCTAAATGCGCAGCTTGGACACTGAATTTGCAATAGCAAGTACAACAAAGAGTGAGCACCACAAAAAGCTGCAGAATATAAAACCTGCAGTGTATTTTCATGACAACACTACTCAGTGTCCCTGTGAATGTCCCCAGACACTGTCCATAGCTATTTTAGATATTGCTAGTAAAGCTACACATATCAGGACCAGTGCAGAAAGACTCTAATAACTATCAAAATCTAAACCTGACTTCCAGCACTATATCACTTGTAAAAGAGGCAATCATTCTTCATCTCACAAACTGACCATAACAAGTAGCAAGTGGCAATGGGAGACCTCAAAATCATGCAGCAGATAAAATGGCACCTTTTTACTGACTGACAAGACTATTCTTTATAAAATTATTAAGACTTAATTCTGAAACATTACCAGGTCATACCTGTACTTAAGAAACTTCATTTGTTTAGATTAATTACATCAAAAATCAGGCCCACTTAGATACCATCTGTGCATGTAAAATGAGTTGAAGCTCCTCTCCAGCTGCACAGATCAAACAGTTCATTGGCTTTACTGTTTATACAAAACCATGGGTGCACCAAATCAAGTCCAAACATCTTCTCTGTATTTTGTTCATCAAATGTGTACATTATATGCAAACTTTCCTTTCAAGTGTCCAAGTGCCTTTGCAAAAGCAAGATATTGACTTCTGGGTTTGAAATCAATTTTTTGTTTGATGCTGGGCTGTCAAGCTTTGCCTGTACACAGTCAGCAAGAGCTCTGGGTGGTTGTTTTTTCATCAGTATGCATCTGATTGAATTAAATGCCCTATAAGTAATGGTTTTAAAAAGGTTCAGGTCACCATCGAAGGATGACATGCAGACTTTTAACTCATGGTGTTCATTACTCAATAAAAGGGAGTCACAAACTATCAAAATCAAGGCAGGGTATTACTGTTTAGCCTCTGGGGGTTAAGCAAGAATCACTGTCTTTAGCACACAGCAAAGTGGGAAAAACCCAGAGTATCTGGCAGAGTGTAAATTTAAATAACGTATTTAGGTTGTGAAATAATTTATGGGAAACACAGTAAAGTAGCTTCTACAGTGCCCAACTAAGCAAATTCTCCTGCAGCCCTGGAGACTCCGAATTTTCTGCTGGACTTACTGAAAAGGAACATCTTTAACTAACCTTATATCACACACTGGAGGCAATAGTAGCCTTTGAAGTCTCAAGCTGTGGAACTGCTGGCCTTTCTGGTCGAAGCATATAAACAAACAAATAAACAATGCTTCATTAGCGCTCCTTTCCTCTCAGAAATACCCCAAACATAAAAACTGACTGTGAGCCTCACCACTCTGGTGAGATGCTGCAGTCAACCACACTGTGCTCTCAGCCCCTTAGGTCTGGGTTCTCAGGTTTGGAAACCTGTAATTGCTACTCTCCTGATGTTCACGAGGATGCTCAAATGAGTTTGCTGTGCCATTCTGACAGCACTGATGGCTCCTGTAAGCTCCCTTCCAGCTAAATGACTGAGGATAACCCATTTCCACTGCATCTTAACAGGGTGCAGCACCTTAATGTGAGGCAAGAAAATTCACTGGCCTGGAGCAAAGGATGGCACATCCGTGCTTTGATTTCGAGTTGCTACAAATTACACTCATCGGATGTTTCTACACACATGTGTCTAAAACTTCAAAACCTACCTCCTGAAGAACTAGGAGCTTGCAGCTTTCTCTTTTCTAAGTAAGAGAGGTAGGAAGTCAGTACTTCTGAAGCTATGTGCCTTTTTTTTCAGTGTTAGAAAGGTGTATTCAATTCCCCATGCTTTCCATATTGCAAAGTATGCTATATGAACCCTAAAACTCATTTGTAGTCACCCATGATATGCCAGTAGCTGTGGTTTAGCCAATGCCTATGCACTTAGACGATTACAAGTCTCCTGTCTGAAGCGTCCAACTTGCACAGACTTGGCAAAAGCACCCCTTATGCAGAAAAGGGTGGAGAAATGGAAAAAATTCTGATTTGCTGCCCCCTCAGCTGCACATTTAAGAAACACAACTGTTATTACACCTAAGATTGTTCTTCTTGAAAGAAATGTAGTGCATTTCTCTGATGTCTGCAGTTTATTGATTTGAGGCCCCAAGGAACTCTTTGATACAGAGAGTGTTTTGCTCATTTCCTTGCATACACTCGCTCCTGCATCTGTTTTGTGATCCCTTCATGCAATAACATATGGAGACATATACACAGACATATATATATATATATATATATATATATATGAAACAGATAACCACACAGTTCACCCTTGTCCAAACCAGACATGACTACTTGTATAGTTACACAGGCGAATTTCTGATTTGTTTGTGTAAAGCAGTTCCTGAAACTAAAGTACAGCAGCAGAAGGTGCCTCTGGCTGCTGTAATAGCAAATAAACTCCGGATTTTGCCAGCACAACTCTCAGTTATTGTTGGCTTTTTTTTTCATATACCTAGATTAGAAAAAGCTTTGAAATACAGACCTGATCTTTGTCTGTTTCTCCCTAAAAATAAAATTAACAAACAGTCTCTATTTTGCTTACGCCCTTCAAAAATCTTATCTAAACTGCCGCACTGTTGTGACTTAGCTGTACACAAACAGACAGGACTGACAGATCCCCGGCTCCATCAGCAAAGCCGACTATTTATAGCAGCTGAGGAAATAGTCTGGTTTATATATTTTTTACAACGCTGTTAGCCATGACAATCCAGAGCCCATCCTTTTGCAAACATGAAGCACACAAGTTCCGTGCAGTTTGACCATGTGTCAGGACCAGGTAAGTGCCGTTAGTGGTTAGGGTGAAAGACTAACATCCTGCAAAAAAATTTTAAAAACTTGCTGTATTCAATGTTAACTTGCAAGCTGTGGGTCTGGATTCCAACCTCAAAGGGCATGTAAATCCCAGAGCCACCAGGGAGTTGCATGGCACAAACATCTGAGGTAGGGTTTTGTCCCTTTCTTTTTCATTTATATGTGACCCAGGCTTGTGAATGAGTAAGTCTCTGGAAACACACAGTTGCATTATTTCACAGCAAAATGCTTATGGAATGTGACATGACGTGGTCCAGCACAATGCCAACAAGCACTAATGATTTTAATTATTTGCTCTTGAGAAAGAAATAGGGAGATTTCATGTTGGCAGCAACCGAAATAAACAAATTCAAATCTTTGCTGGCAAATAGAGACTTTTTTCATGACTTTGGATCAGCTTCTGTGCACGCTGCCCCCCAGGTGCCACCCAACAGAGGCACTGCACAGTACAGAACTGGTTCTCCACTTGTTCCTTTGTTACCCACTCCTTGCACCCACCCTCCTTTTAATTTTTTTTCCTGCTTTTAAAGTTTTAACAAAGCCAATTGTGTTAAAAACTTCCAAAGCACAACATGAACTGGTGACAACTCCATCTGACAGCTGTGACTGACGTGATGTCTGTCACAGGGATTAATACCTACATCCCCCGCCCCATCCACAGCATACACAAAGCTGACTGACTTCCTTTGGTGAAAACCATGGGTGCAGTTGAGTTAAAACCTCTCTGCACAGGTGGAAAACCTTATTCCTTTTGGCACAGGAATCTGATTTGTGAGGGCTAGGCTCCATGACCTTTCCCTTCAGGTTCTATTTGACATTCTTGGAAGCACTATGGCAGACGGCTGCACTCCAAATAATTCTGAAACAGACATAAAACTTTTATATTTTTATTAACACTTGAAGAGGCCACTAAAAGAAAATCAAAACTATGAATCTGTCAAGACACCCCTCAGCAATGCTGCGCTTTGTTCACAAAAGCACCATGATGGAATGGCAATGTAGCTTATCCAGTGCGTCTGTTTTTCTGACAATTCATAATACCTTCACCCCAAAAATCTCAGTACTAATTGATACAGGCCCTTTGGCAACACATGTCTGAGAGGAAATATTCATGAGTCTCATCACTTTCTTTTTTTTTTTACTTCTACATTTTATGTTACAAACCTGTAGCACTTAGAATACATCAACAAAACTATAAATACACTACACCTAAATATTAATAGATCATAAAGACATTCATACATATTCTGATGTTAATTTTTCACCCTATTATTCTGAATGTGTCTTTGTATGTCTCTCTGCCCTGTTACAGCTAGACAAATGTGTACAAATGTACACTGTGCTACAGAGACAGAACAAACAGGTTATAGTTAAAAGATTTTGATCTTTTCTTAATTCTTCCCCTTAACTTTTTTGTTTCCCTTCCAGGAGCTATTTAGTTTACTGGCAGTGATTGCTGCCCTTCAACTTTCATCTTGCAAAATAGGCTAATTTAAAATGAATAAATGAAAAGACTTCTGGTAGAACAAAAAGACTGCCCTAGCTTTTCTGCAAAAAAGAAGTATCAAAATTATTATTTATAATCCTAGTGCTTATTGCGGTTTTCTTGAGTGTAAGAGAAACAGAGAAAACCCACGGCACCAGGCTGTGCAGCAGCTGTTGTCACGTGCACAAGGCAGAAAAGGTTTGAGAGAGGCAGATCTATTTCTGCAAGTCATCCTTCATCGACACAAGCCTACGAACTGCCCATGTGTGAAACTGTCACCGGATTAGTACTGGTATCTCCACATATGCCAAGAGAGAGATTTTCAGATGCCATAACAGAAGTAAGGTATGAGCTCCCATTTCTGCCACTCAGTGGTATCTGTGGCCTTGAAAAATTCACCATGAAAATTTTAAAATCAAGCTCCAAATTAGCGATATTAGTGCAGATCCCTGAAGCCAGGTGCTTAGACTGTTTAATAATGTACTTTGGAAATACAGAGTCCAAGCACTGACCTAAGTCCAATATTAGCTGCAGATTCCCTTGGCATGTGACAGTTCGAGAGAGTGACAGTGCACTCAGATAACACTTTGGTGTGAAGCGTGAGACTTTAAAGCGCAGATTATCACGAAAGATGAGTTTTCTAAGGTTCTTTTCATTACTTCCTGTAAGTGCTCTTGACATTCTCTGAAGCAGTTTAGGAGAGCTTCCTAGGAAAAATGTCAAAATAAAGTAATAATTTTCTTATAATATTGTTCAACAAATGTGAGCACGGCATGGTTAAGAAATGCAGATCAGTGGCTTATGAAGACGGTGCACACATGCACACATCTATACATTATCGAGGGCTTTGGTGTGATCAAAACAATAAACAATAATTTCATATATGCACTGTCAGAGAACTAGAACAACTGTTCAGTGTAGAAAGGGGATTTTTTATGACTTTCAAGTATCCTGACAATATACATTTCAGCTACATATGAAACTTCGTTTCAAATATTGCTAGTTATTCTCTGAGCAAAACAACTTACACTGGCTTTGTGCTGGAAACATTTCCTATAAAATTTATACCCCTTCTATCTCTTTTTAAACAGAACAAATGCAGTTCAGAATGCAGTTGTATTAAAATACTGCCTTGTTTTTTTAGGGACAATCTTGTTAAACCTAGTTTAGTCTGCCACTGGCACCAACTGGCACAACTCCAGGACGGAATTTTTTAATTAAACCAAAATTTTTTGGTTAATTAAACAGATGATCATTAAGATATATTTTATTCTGTAACTCACAAATCACATGTGATAAAGAGGGTTTATTTTGGTTCCCTTCATAGTCCCAGAGCCTCCTCAACCCTCTACATGAATGATATAGAGTTTGGAATGGACCCATCACAAACCACAAGTTGTAAATTAAACAGTGGGATGAATAACTGGCTACAGGGTTTTACAAATGCTAACAGAACACATCCTATTCAGTCTACTGTGAGGGAACTTCTTCCAAAAATACATTTCTGAAGCAGAAGTAAAATTACTTAATAACACGATTTAAATTTGTAATGACTGGATATTTTAAACTTTCAGGCTTAAATTTCACTGAATTTGTTTATGCATAGAACTTTGGATTGCTCATTTTTAAGCTAAAGCACTTCACATATTTACCAAATTGACATCAAAACTACAGGAAAGACTCATTTAACTCAACACTGGATGGCCACCATGCCTGCCAAAGAACAAGACAGCTGCTGCATGGAGGAAGAAGCCCTGACTCCACTGACAACAACTGCAAAACTCTGAAAGTCTTTAGTAAGGTTGGAATTTTACAACTCACTTTCTGAAAAAAATACCTTAATACTTGAGGGTAACTTTAATAGTCGAAACCAGGCAGGGCTTTCTTTATTTTTCAGTTCCAGTGATCAAATCATGACAAGGACAGATCTGTGTCTGCTGTTATGAATCCAGCAGCCTACTTCCCTGCCAGCATAGCCATTTGGAAAGAAACGTGCAGAAACTCCCACGGAGATCCACTGCCCTTGATCTGTACCAAAACTCCTGTATTGTCAATACTCGCCTTGATCCACAACGTAACTCTTGATGTCAGCAGCAGTTTTGTGCACAGAGTGGGCAGTATCTGGCTCCTAAGGAAAGTTTTAGATGCTAGGGATGTATTGAGATTAATCAGCATTTGATGCCTCACTGGAGAAAAACAAATGAGAAGGGTTTGTGGATAGAGTGAGTGAGGGAAATGCAACTGCAGCCAGAAAAAAGCCAGAAAAATTACAAATGAAGCCAGAGCAGAGCAAGAGTAAGGCAAGGAAAGATTAGCCATGAAGAAGGATCACTGATGGTCCAGATTGTCTTCATCTCTTCTACAGCTTTTCTTCTAAACTATCAACTTTCATCTGGACCATCTCTGATCTTCCCCCATCAGTCAAATCTGAAATTCATAATCTTTGCCAAGCTATCTTTAAAACCAGCTCTCATAAGCCATATAAACCAGGAGGTTTGGATGTAGATACTCAAATTTCCCTGCACCCCTCCCCTACCCAGTCCAGTCTGTATCTACTGGAAGATTCATAGGCAACATACCAGACTGCTCCCTGAAGTGAACCCACAGACCCAACCAACTCTGTTGGGATCTTCAGGGCCAAGAGGTGGCCTGACCTCACAGAAGAACTCTGGGCAGCAGGGAATTTACACTCTTCATTTCTTTAAATTCACAGTAGTAATGTTGACAGTTAAACCCTCCAAGCTTCTGTGTTTATTGGAGGAGTAAAGTGATAGCCTCCCTATTCGGGACATGATGCTCTTAAAATAATCTATCTGGTATACACTGGGAACCAGAAACACAAATAATGATTTTTATTGCATAGCAACTTTCACCCTGGATTTTTACAGTAATTTACAGCATTAATTAGTTAAGAGCATCTGATAACAGGACTCCATTTTAGATGATTATAGGTATAATTAAAGGTATTGAATGATCAAAGGAAGAGTGCTCAATTTGTACATTAAAATAGTGAACCCTGAAGTAAGTTGAGCACTACGATTTTGTGACTAAGCACACACGACTGTATGTATTTAATTTCTCAATCATGATTCCATCTAGGAATTTGTATGTTTTGGTTGGCCTGCTGGCTGCTGACGAAAGGAATGGGCATTGGTGTAATTCTCCTTATCTTTCCTTTCACAAAGGTGTCAATTTCCACAAAACTTGTAGGAATTTGGTATCTTTGAGACCTCTGCCCCCCATTAAGCAGCCAAAACTGGTCAACAGCTTAAAAATAAACGTAACAGGGAGTCAGGCAGACAGGCAATACAGTTATTTAGACCTTATTTTCTTAGGAAATAGTTAAAAATGAAGGAGATTGCACTGGAGGGACAAATACAGATTGTATTGTGAATTACAAAACAATATGTAATTGTTGTATTGTAAATAAAATCAAGCCTGACAAAATTATTGCTTTTCCTTAGTCACACATATGCAGATGATATATGCTCTTCTTTATGTAAAATGCTACCTCCATCTTGAAGAGTTCAAGACAGTATCTTGTAGAGTTCAAGAGCATTCTAGTCTAGTGAAAGGTGTGCCTGATCATGGCAGGGGAGTTGGAGCTCAATGATCTTTAAGGTCTCTACAAATCCAAACCATCCCGTGATTCTATGATTTATGGTGAGAGAAAGAAAGTAGTGACAATCATCTTTCTGTCTTGATGGAAGCTTCACTTTTTTTAGGAATCAGTATAAAAGCTCCAGTGAAGTGAGACATCATCCACATGTCCCTCAGTGAGAAAGAACCTTCTTTTTTTTTTCCCCTGCAAAAGACTTAAGATCTTTTTAAGATAATCTGCAGAAAGACAGCATCCAACTTATGATGAGGGACTTGCCAGTGAAATGGCCTCCTCATAATGATGAAAGGTGTCAAAATTGTGGATGACACACTGGGAGTCACCCAAACTGCACGGCGGGGTGTATCCTCTATATGCATACTACAGTCACCAAAGTTTTCAGTAACTCTACACTTCCCAGTCCAGTGGGAATCAACCGATTCTGAAAATTTTCATTTATTAGAAGTTCTTATCACACCACTGGTAATTAGCTACTCAGAATTGAAGGACGGCAGATTAATAATACTTGTACCCAAACAGATCAAGAGAAACTTGATAACTTCCTCTCCAGGAGTATCCTTCCTTGGAGACCACTATCTCTAACAAATCAAGCAGTGATCCATGAATAAGTATCAACAGTATTTCTACCTCTTAGCTGACTTGGAGTTGCTGATAAATACTCTGCTGGCTTCAAAAGGGTTTGCACCTATGAAGCATGCCAAATGAACAGGTATGAAAGCAAAAGAAAGGCTCTGGTTGGCATGGAACAGCATTGTGCCTAAAACTGATCTGCAGAGGACGGCAGATGTTTGAGCTGTGGAAGGTTGTCCAGAAACTCAGCACCTGGCACAAGGAAGGGAACAGAATGGTTTTCTGCTGGAAAATTAGCAAAGACTCCAGCTCAGTAGTGATCTGAACAGCCTTTCATAAGCTTTCATCTGCTGTACATTTCTGACAGAGAAACACAGAGTGTTCTAAGTGGTGGTATGCAAGTGTACAGGCTGCCTGACTGGTCTGGTGCCAAAAACACTCACCTGGACAAGAGAGATGGCTTCTGAGGGGTCAGTGCCATGACAGCTGGTGTCTGGTGTGGGGTACAGTGCCGGACTGGTATCTACTGCTCAGATCTCAGCACCAGAAGCAACTGTGTTTTAGTTCTGAGCCAGGGTCAGAGTCATGCCAATGTGATCCCTCACAGATCTAACAAAACACAGCTTGAGCCACAGACACCTTTGATCAGTAGTAAGAAGGAGAATTGTGCTTCTTTATAGAGAAAAATCCCAGGGGGGCAGTTATGTTGTTTTTTATTCTCGTAGCTGTTAAGGCTTCCCTATACACGTACACACTGCGTTCTTACGCTTTTCCTTAAGCACATGACCCTGGGCATTTCTGAAGATCTGCCCAGATACTGCTCTGATACAATTTATACAGGCAACACTCTAGGCTGGACAAGTTAAGAGAAAACTGGAAGGAAGATTCCAGCAAGATGTAAAGAGGGAGGAAAATGAAGTGGGTGAAGCACCCAAAAACTGCCTGGCATCCTGCATGAAGTATTCTAAACCAGTTAGAGTGCACAAAACCATCAGGCAAAATCTGTGCCAAACTCTGTAAGATAATATTGGTCAAGCATCTGCTTCTACACCAACATCCAGAGAAGATGTAGGGTTTGTTTCTTTATTTTTCATTTCAAATGCTGATTTATGCTATGTGTATTCCCACTAGCTCAGGTTTATGAAACAAATAACCTGACTGGTGGAGAAATTTAAACACATGGAGTAGTCATGTTCTCATCTTCTGGCATACTATTTCCTTTTTCTAATTTATGTTACTAAACTTGTCAAGAAAAGAGGACTCTTTTGGCAAATCGGAACGAATGCAAAGGAGCAATCAACAACATTTATAGCTCACAAATCTTTATACCTAGCCTCCTAGGGACTGGAAGGACATTCAGGTTTAGATAGAATATCCCCAAGGATTTACACCTGTAAATATATTTAATAAACTCAGTAAAAACATGACATGTGAAGTAAGCACTTCATCAAAAGCTTATTTTGGTTTTCAACAAATAAGAAAATTAAAACTCCTGCTGCCCACATGAGTCTGTGTGTCTGGATCTTTCTTCATAGATAAAATTATTCATGGCATATTAGAGCTTGTCAGTCTGTTTAACTAGAAAAAAAAAGACATATCCGTCCTAGAGGAGTCTAAACAACTTCATTATGAAAGCTGTGAAGGAGTCACAATACATTAGGAAGAACAAATGTAGTCTGCAGTGGTTTTTCAGCTCTTTCTACACCATTGACTTACCAGAGGAAAGTACCACTAATTACACCTACTTGCATTGATTATTTTTTTTCTTCAGGATGGATTACCTTGTCCTCCCCTACATCTAATGATTTAAATTAGAATGAAACAGCAATGTTGGAAGGCTGGAAGTTATCTTGAAAGAAAGACATCAAACATGACATTTCAAGAAAAAAATCCTCTTTCCTTATTAACTGCCCTTCCAAAATAGGCTAAGTTTCAAGTGACGTGATTTAGCAAACAGTACAGTGGTATAATATACCACACATTACAGGAAATGCCAGATATATTTCTTGTGGCTATATAAGGTTCAGTGATCCAGATCTGGATCAGATATGATCCTGTTTACACCAATGTAAATCCAACCTAAATTCCACTGAAGCCAGGGAATTAGTTAGATCAGAATCTAGTTCACTAAATCATACATTATTCCATTCTTAGGCATACTCTTCTTATCTGTTTCCTCCTTTTCCCCTTACACACCCTCCAGTTTTGCCGCCAGGACCATGAGAATCATCTAAATGAAACTCATATGCTATGGGTCATAGAAAATCTCCCAATCATTTCTACATCAGACCCAGTCATTTGCAGTTGTAGTAGAAAAGATCAAACATTTCTGCTGATTTTTTGTTTGTTTTTCATTTGTACTATCCCTGTGAGAACGCAGTAATTAGGAAACAATTGCCATGGTAACATATTACACCCAAATCTGATCATAATTAAATCAGCGCAAAAATTTCTCTCAGGTTCTTCTGAACAGTCAACCTCTCCCTCTACTCATACAAGATTGTATCTCATCCACCAGTCTGGGACTTTTGTCCCACCTGCTTGTTGTGAGGTCAAGCTGAGAGATGCATCTTAAAGAAAATTTCCTGACCATTTGTCAGATTTTCTGCTTCATCATTTACATGCTAGTATAGTAACTACCACTCTGTCTTTTGTTTTCTATCCCCCTCCTCTTCATGCCCTCTCTCTAGGTAGGCACAGATCGTTCTGTGCCACCCTTGCCATTTTGTAATCAGTGACAAAATACTTCTTAATTCACAACTCTATTCTTTGCACAGATAGCTCCAGTGCATATTTTACCATGGAACAGCTACTATTAATCCATTAAAATTTGGAAACTTTATATTTTCTCACTTAGCTATAATGCAGATGCATACACAATCAAAAATTCCATGAAAAACAAGGACACTACAATGATAATGAATAGTCCAGTATGGATTTAAGGCAACTGATTCAGTGGCTCATCATCCCGTAACCTGACACAAAACAGGCAGTATCAGAAGTGCTGGCAGCATGCTAAAGGATTTGGAGGGACAGGGGTGGGGAGAGACAACAAAAGCTTATCTGGATATTGCACAGAACATATATAAAATGACAAGAAAGAGATCTGATAGTCAATACATAGCACAGGAATCAATATATGCCAAGGAAACAAATGATTGTAACTCCAAGATGCCGAAGTGTGCTGAATCCTTTGTACACTTACAGAAGTGCATACATTATACTCAGGCTGGTGGGAGCGAATGTCACTGCCTGGATAAACACTTGTTCGAGGACTTTTATTTTCATCAGTGTTACCACAGAATCAGACAATGTAGTTTTGTATTTGTTCTTGTTTTTCCTACTCTGCTAAATTGGCAATAAAATAAATTAATTTCCACCAGCTGAGTCTGTGTTGCCTGAGACTGTAAATGCTGAGTGATCTCCTTGTCCTCATCTTGACCCATGAACTTTTCATTGTATTTTCTCAAGGAGGGGAGTGACGGAGTGGTTTGGTGGGCACCTGACAGCCAGCCAAGGTCAGCCCACCACACCATCAAACCCACAGCTCTCTAACTGAGCAACAGAGATGCTGTGTGGGATGACATCAAAGGACCTAAAGAAGCCAAGATACATTACATCAGTTGCTCTTCCCTTCTCCACCAACACAGTCGCTGCGTCACAGAAGGACACCAGATCAGTCAGGTGCGATTTGCCCTTTGCAAAGCCATGTGGCTGCTTCTAATCACCTCCCTGTCATCCATATGCCTTGACACAACTTCCAGGAGGCTATGATCCATGATCTTGTCAGACATAGAAATATCTGACTGGTTGATGGTGCCCAGGGTCCTATTTTTACCCTTTTTAAAATCAGGTGTGATATTTCCCTTTTTCTAGTCACTGGGGACTTCGCTTGACTGCCGTGGCTTTACAAATATGATGGAGAGAAGCTGAGCAACTACATCTGCCAGTTCCCTCTTACACAAAATTCATTATCACGTAATGAATTATGTAATGCTCAACATTAGTATTAGTATTAGTAATGCTCAATATCAGTATTAGTAATGTTCAATATTGTCCTGTTGCATGAAGGAAAACATGGAAAAGTCTAGGCACTGAAGACTGGGGGCAGTCTTGACCTTACAACACAAGTATTATTTGCCTTGACTAACCTCATACATAATTTTTTGCTTTTTTTTCATATACTTTTATTTTCTGCAGCCCCACTAGGCATTATATAACCAGTGCTTTAAAAGCTAGGAGAATTGCAGGCTCCTGAAATCTCTTTCCCTGTAGATTATTTTTCTTCATCTTCATGATCTTAGTGACATGTGTAAAACTCATGCCCTAGATTTTAATGATGGTGACCTTTGGGACTTGCAGTTGAGTCAATGCCATTTTAAACATGAGCCTGCTACTGCATTATATCTTTGCAGCTGTAACCAAGTGAGAGGATGACAAGTGTAATTACCAGCTCTTTCTGTGAAGATTCCTATCTGAGAAAATGCAAGAACCTTTACAAAATGAGAGCGTGGATATGCCATGACTTTGTATCACTAGCACAAGTGCAAGTATTTATTTTTCACCAAAGTCAGATGCATTTGGTCTAGAAAACAGAAGTGCACATACATAGTTAAGAAAATGAAAATGTATTGCCCTATACAGCATTCCACATGTTTCTGTTCTCTTGCAATTGGAAATGCTTTCATTGAATTGCTTTAAACTGCTATTTTGGAATATTTGCAACAGTGTTCAGGTAGAACTTAACATTGCGTTTTATAGTTCCACATCAAGAATGCCCAGTTTGCAAGTTTAACTTTACAAACCAGCTGACATAACCTGAACAATGAGAGGTAAACTGACTTGTTTGAACCTCAGGTACTACCACCAATAAAACATCCGAAGCTAAATTGATGTAAAGACAATTTATTGATTTTACTGAGTCTACAGAAATGTATGTGAAAGCAATTTGGTTAATTATTCTACTGAGGCATCCCAAGACAGACCAGAGTCTGCAGAAGCCTTGGAATGCCATCCCTTCCCTCTTACCTTCCTCACTTTTTCTTCCACTAGCTGGTGATAGCAGTTGAAGCTGCTCTCAGAACCTTGAAATCCTACGTCTGTCTCTGTGGGAGGTACCTGTTTGCACAGGAATTTCTGAGAAGAAAATTTAGATTTCCATTTAAACTAAGACAAAGTGTTAGAGAATGTATCAAGGTTCAAAAAGTTTCAATGATGAGGACTACTACCTAGATCAGCAATTTTAGATTGTAGAAAATTATGTCTATGGCACTAAATAGTTTAATGTATTTTTGATTCAGCACTCCAAGTCTCTGATTACAATGACAGAATTATTTTTAGCATCCCTTGAAAGACACTTTAAGAGGTAGGCTTTTGTGCAACAGTTCTTCTTAAAAAAAAAAACAAACTAGTGCAGCATGCATGCACACGGGAAACTACAACTGAAAAGGAATCTGACAAGTGCTGCTGTAAGATACTTCTCAGAGATGTTAAATGTCTCCCTTCCTACAGAGTTTGGATTTTGTTTCAGCACCCTTTTGCCATTCAGTGTCAATGCACAGACTAATTGTATGTTACCATAGCAATTTCCACCGTGAAGCTATTTCACATACTGCACCATACTGTATAGCAACTTGCATAGTTATTACTGGGTCTGACCAGAGGAGAACTTGATGGCATAATGAATTCTGTACGAGAGAGAATCTGATCTGTGGGTCATTTAATGTTAGTGTAGAATAAATCTGTTAACTTCAGCAGACTCGTGCTGGTGTAATTCAGATATGAATTAGATCCATGCTGTGTATCCATAAAACCACTCCCTGCTGGAGGGGATGACACCTGCTCATTCATTACACGTCACAGAGCCTACACCAGTAGCAGTCCTATTGCCAGCACTGTCCTGTCTCAGCCTGCTCATGGGAAGATCAGCTCATTCATGGGAGGTGCTCAGACACCACTTTGTTCACAGGGGCCACAGAACCACCCGTGTAGAAAGCAAGAGGCTCAGCCATACTGGTGACACAGGGCTATGCTCGCTCGGTATCTCGGGCACACAGTGCTTACAGCAGCTGCTCAGGTGCCAAGACCATGGCAGTGGGATGCCCCTGCTTCCCCTGGCTTGCAAAGCACTGTGAAGATACTCAGGCTGCACCTCCTCTTGAGCTACTGCAAGTCACAAAGAAATCACTGCTGAGATCCCATGGGACTTGAAGTTAAATTTGAAATAAAAGTTAGAATCACCACTCGACAAGCGAGGGAAGAGCCATGGTGACATTAATACAGCCAAATGATTCCTCAGTGTTACTCACAGGCCAGCCCTCTGGTCTCATCCAGTTCCCCAGGCTCCTTCTACACCTGGTAGGAGAGACTTGAACACTATTAGATGCTGTTATAAAATGATGCGAAACACCTTATGCATTCTGACTACAGAAATAACTTCCAACCCATACACTTGGTGTCTATGAAGCTTTTACTTGGACAAGAGGGTAAGTTAGCTTATTGGGGACAGATGGATAAAATGGTTTTCTAGCAAGGATGTGAAGGAGGTGGGTTAGTAAACAAGGCAAACCTGGGGGATATCCTGCAGCCATCACGAAGATGGGAGTGCCTGCAGGGGGAGGTGGCATGGCAGGTGACATTACTGGCTGACTGAAGGCTTACAGGGAACAAGGCAAAGGACAAGGCTCTGAGCAATACTTTGGGGCTTGAAAAGTAAGCCAAGAAAATACAATGGAAGGAGTTAATGAAGAGCCAGTGTTAAACAGTATCAGCCACAGAGCTCGGAGCAGGCAAATGAAATTCTCTGTAGGTTGAAGGGACCAAACAAAAGAAGGCTAAAAGAAAACAGAAGAGGAACATGAGTAAAGCAAAGAAGCATACACTGGAAAACCCAGATGGTGCATTTGGTCACAGGCACTGAAGAGTTCATGAAAGCTGTGCACATGTAACCGCAGGCAACCATCAGCTCTGACATCTGCATTGCCAGATTCCCACACTTTTAGAAGATAAATAACTTGTTTTGAAGGGAGCACTTCAAATAATAGTATAGATATTGCTGTAAATCACAGTCTTATTCCTCAGCTGTATTTCATCAATTTTACCTTATGTACCTTCTTTCTATCATATGCCAGACAACAATGTTCCTCTATCTTATTACCTGCTAACAACCACTCCCAAATTCAGTACTTCACAGTCCCCTAATTCTGCTGTCGTTCAACCCATATATAAATGTCCACTTCCACAGGCTAGAGGTAATATTTCTATAATTGTCCCCAGCAGCTCTCAATGCCAACACAAGAATGAATAGAGAGAAAAAGCCTTGCTGCACAGGGCATCTGAAGCAGGCTTTCACAGTTCTACAGCCATCAAACTAAATCACCATTCTTATTTAATGTTTTCGATGTAGGCAACTCTCTTAATACTTCATGACTAACTAGAACAAGAGGAGTGCCGTCTAAACATTTTTTCATTACTGCCACCTATCCATTTTGCTTCCAAAGGAAATATTTACTATCTTCAATAAATTTCAGTGGCACCAAACCACAAACACACATACAACCCCAGTTTAATTACATGACTGAGCCTCCCACAGGCTGGGCCTCCTATTCTGAAGTACAGGACAAGTCAGCTCACACTGAAATTTTGAGAAACAGGGGTGCTGACCAGTTCCAAAAATCAGGCACTGTTGTGTCAAAAAACAAAAAGAAAGATGGAATGGGATTGTAAAACCAGAAAAAAAATATATAAAGCATGCTCAGGAGGTGTTTTTAATAGCACTTCTTGATCTGAAATGTCATTTTCATACTCCTCATTCACTGCTTACTCCATATCTACACAGTAAATACAGATCAACAATCCTGTAAATGTATTAAATGCAGTCTTCCTTTTTCATACTGATTTCAAAACTGAAATACCAGCATCAGCTCTGCTTGAATTTTAGAAAACTTTGGTCCTTGAGCAATCCACCTTCTTACCATGTAAATCCATTACAGCATTTGGACTAATCCTTTTGTCAAAAGGATTCCTGGGAATACCAGGCGGCAGCTAATTTTACTATGTTTTTATTCTCGGTAGTGTCTGAAAAAACTGGATGTGTGGCTATTAAGAAAGTAAAATTCACTCAGTGAGAGCTCCAAATAAAGAATAATCTCCCACATAATCATTTCTGCAAGCCTGCAGGAGTAGGTCTAAGGTTCAGTAGGTGTCCTGGAGCTTACAACCATGCCTCTTTGTTTCCCTTGCTTGAATAAACATTTGATAAAGGAAAGATGAAGAGAAATGTTAATCCTGAATTTGTATCTCAAGACATGCAGGCGGGAGAGAGAGAGAGAAAAAAGAGAGACAGGGATCTGGCTAGATTTTCTTACAAGGTTATAAGAAAAATAAATCCAAAGATACTAATCAGGGGAATTATCTCTCCTCTTATCTAAACAGCTACTTTAATGTAAAGTCAAGAAATAATTGGCCTTCCAGGAAGACTTATGTTTGCATAAAAAGGAAGATATAAAGGCCTACTCAGCTGAAAAAAAAACCAAACAAAAAACAATAACGAAGAATGGGAAAAGTTTCAGAAATGTATAGAGTTTGGGGACACATCCTGGAAGGGGCTGAATGTCTCCAGAGATCCCTCAAGCAATTTACCAAACAAAAAAGTTCTAAACATAAAACAGAGCAACATGAGTCCTCATCCCACCACTGATTGTGACTATCCTTGTAGTCCAAGACAAGCTATTTAACCCATATAAATCTTTCCATCTGTGCAATAGGTTAATAATATTTACCTACTCACGTCTTTGGGATTAAAACATTATTATTATTTTAGAAGTACTTTGAAGATGAATCATGCTATGTGATTGCTAAATATTATTATTACTAAAAATGTGACATATTGTTTGAATTAAAGAAAACAGTATATCTTTACCTTAAGAAGCTTGTCAGTGCATAATGAACTGAAATTGTGGTTGCTTAATATAGTTACTGCAATTTCTAGTCTGAATGTTCTGTATTTATTGTTTGCATTACACTGACGTATATTAAATTAACGAGATTATACTGTATGATTGCTCTCCTCTTGAGACCCTTAGGAAATGAGGCTGTCCTAGGGAGCACAGTGTTTAAATAAATATTATTTTATGCATTAGTTTATAAGCACGGACTGTCGTTTTTCTGCATCTTTGGATGTGTTTTTAATGTTACCTAATTCCACATTATGTTTAAAGGAAACTTCATTGCTTTGAACAGTAAAAACAGAAGAGTAGAAAGTATATAAAATTGGACTGCAGGAAGCAATCCTGCAGTAGAAGCTGAAGGGACCAATTGTTCTAGTTCATCTTTCTTTCCTGAATGTTTATTCTCTGCTGTACCATTCCTACCTTACCTTCATCTAAGATACAGTGGAGAAAACAACGTTCCACTCACTTGTGCATTCACAAAAGCATTTCCCATTCTTTCAGTATCACTGAAAGGAGCACACATTACAAACCACTCACCCAGTCCAGCGTTAACCAATCTGGTATCTGGCTCTGCACACCCACTGGCACAGCGCTCCTGTCAGTGGCCTGGACAACACCACCAGCATTTCCTGCCACGGCTTTGGCCACACATGATTCAAGAGACAGCAGAATCCAGGAGCCAGGCCCGATGGCCTGTGCACACACAGCCACGCTGTTCTCCGGGCTAGCAGATTTACTCGCATGGGTGCGGGTTGTTCCTTGACACCCAGAATCCAAGTTCCAAGACTCCAAGGCTTCAGTTCCAAGTACAGACACAGCCAGACCGGAACCACTGCAGAGTGCTGCATGAACATCCTCGTGGCAACTGTGGCTCTTTGCACACAGACAACACTATTTAGGCACAGCCAGAGCTAAGTTAAATACAGCTGGAGTCAAATGCACAATTTCCGGGGTTATACAACACTGTTACTGCAGTCTGAATTTGTCAGAGTGTGGAATCATTACTCAAAGTGTTGGTAGTTTTTGTACACCTTCTGAAGCATATTCCACAGCTTTTTATTCTTGTGGAATAGAATTTACCTATCCATGTACTACCAAAAGAGTGCCATACATGCTCTGATCAAAGCAAAGGTTAGAGGGGCTGGTCCTCAGTATATAAACACAGAAGTCTTGCACCTCCACTCTTCTGTGAATTTAGAACTATGTTTTGCTCTTGTTTTAGAAGCTTTTAAGGCTGCAAATAAATCAAGACCACCCCGGGCTCCCACAGCACAAGCTATTCATCTAGAATAAATTCAGCTGTCATTTCAAGTTGAACTAGATTGGACAAAGAGGCAGCAATCAAGCCATTTTCATGTGAGGCAGGTAATTACAGAATCTGTTAAACTACAGTGATTAGGCACTGCTAAAAAGAAGCTCCAAGAAATCTCAAGCAACTTTTGAAGGGGGAAAAAATAAGTTAACAGCTGCAGACCTCTTGCAATGAATTTGATTTTTCCTTCCTTTCCCCCCC